>JAUCMR010000063.1:51380-64638 GCA_032357425.1 Enteromius argenteus
TGAGTATATTGATTAATACAAATATAATTGCTGAATATATTGATTAAACAGATGTAACAAAAAATATAATCCCACAAACTGCACCCGTACCTCAGAAACTCCATTTCCCATGATGCATTCCTGAACTGATCACACTCACACCTGAACCTCATTCACTCACAGACATACAGCAGTACCACATCCTACTCACTCATTACACCCTGCATAAAAGCCACAGTCTAACACTCACTCACTGCGAGGTCTTGTTTTCACAGTGATTACTTTCTGAGCATTCCTACCTGTGTCTTGTTTTCCCGTTTGTGACTCTGGACTGTATATTGGTGTTTCGATTGTTTGCTGCCTGCCCTGATCTCTGCCTGGATTACCGTTTATGTTTCTGGATTGTCTATGTTTGCTCCTGACGCCGTTGTTGACCCTGCCTGCCTGACCTCGAATAAAGCAGTGCAGATGGGTCTGCTTGCCTTAGACTCCATTGTTACAGTTCTGTTACAGAATGAATCTAACAAATTAGTTTTTTAATGAATAAGAATGAATGACAAATGACTCACTCATTACAACAGTAATTTACACTGGTTAAAAAAAAAATATATATATATATATATATATTCTGGGGGGTGATGACCCTAGACCCCCCTAATAAGGATTAAGTTACCGAACTGTGTCACCTTTTTTGACCTCTTGTGAGTTACCGGAGTTACCACCCCCAGGGGGAGTTTGGAGATGATCACGGGCACTGGAAGCAATATTTTTGAAAGGGTGGCGCTGAGCTGTTCTTGGGGGCGTTTGGTTATGGCGAGTTTACACCAAAGATGTAAGATATGAAACTTGCAGGAAAAAAAATGGTCTGCCACATCCTAATGCGTCTCTACACTGGATGCATCAAAGTGCGCTTTCTATATCCGTTTTCACCTTGTCTGTAGCGTGAGCGCGGCATCTGTTTAGTATAGCGCTCATGCTAAGATACTGAAGGACTGAATATAACAGGATCTATGTGTCACAAAACTAAAGTGCTACAGTGCTGTGGTGAAGCAACTCGAGCGCTTTTGCAGTCGACACGGAGACTTGAATTCAATAATGAAAAACATTTAATAAAGAACTAGGTGACTGAACAAAGCCACGAAGGTGGATCAGACGGCGGAAAAGCCCACCTGGGCTGACCAGACAACGGAGACACCCACCAGGGTGGACCAGGCAGCGGAGACTGGACTGTACTGAAGAGCACAAAAGAGTTAGTGGTGGCCCCTAAGGCTGAGTTCGTACCTGAGTCTGGTTTTGGATGCGTGGTCCCAACAATCAGTACAAATCCAGGTGGAGGCTCGAGGGTCTCAGCGGCAGGTTCAGGTGGTTTAGGCCATGGCAACTCACAGTCTTTAACGGGCTCTCTCAGCTCAGGCCATGGTAACTCACAGTCATTAACAGGCTCTCTCAGTTCAGGCCATAGTAACTCACAGTCAATAACGGGCTCTATAGGCTCAGGCCATGGTAACTCACAGTTATTAACAGGCTCTGTCAGCTCGGGCCATGGTAACTCACAGCCTTTAATGGCCTCTGTCGGCTCAGAACATGGTAACTCACAGTCTTTAACGGGCTCTATCGGCTCGGGACTGGATACAGGACTAATACTCAACAGCTGTGAGCTAGGAATCACAAGCAATTCACTCGGCTCTCCTGGCCGATAATCCGGAACTGGAACAGAGAACGGCAATTCTGGCCGTGCTTCTTGGACAGGAACAGAGATCGGCACTCCCAGCCGAACATCCGGAACTGGAACAGGGTCCGGCATAGGAACAGGATTCTGCATATCCAGCTCGGTCAAAGTCTGTAATGGCTCGCGGAGCCGTAATGGCAGATCAGTGTCCGCAGAGATGTACGCAGTTTGCTGCTCGCTCTTGAGTGAAGCGTGTGGTGACGACGGAGAAGCCGGACTATGTGCTCGCAGGACTTCCGCGGTCTGTAGTAGTCCTCCCGCATGTGCTCGGACCGTCATGAGGCACAAAAAGATAGCTGACCTCCAACTCAACGGGGCTGAGACAACGAGCCACATTCTGAAAGAGCATGATAATCACCGCGTCCTCAAATTCCGCTTCTCAGCGAGAAGATAAAACTCTGCCACAAAATCCTCGAAGGACAAACCATGGCAGATCAAAGCAGTGAGTTTTCCAGCAAACGCCATCTCTTTGTGGTCAGTTGTTCTGTCACGAAACTAAAGCACTACAGTGCTGTGGTGAAGCAACTCGAGCGCTTTTGCACTGTTGCAGTCGACACGGAGACTTAAATTCAATAATGAAGAACATTTAATAAAGAACTTGGTGACTGAACAAAGCCACGAATCGAACCATTGGCACGAGCCGCATTAACATCAACGTAACGTTAACAACTAACAACAAAACAGGACATGGGGCATGAATAAGTATTGGTTACAATCAAGGATAATGGGGAACACCTGGAAACACATGAATGGCAAGGAGTGAACACTGATGAATGGGGCGGGATCATAAATACGAGGATACAAAAGGTAAACACAAGACAAAAAACACATGGCACAATGAAAACAAAGGAACACATGAACGAAATGAACAAATGAATACAGGACAGTGTGACAGTATGTGCTGTGACCATTCATGTCTGGTGTATAGTAGTGTTAGTTAGTGAAAGCCACTAGTTTACACTAACTATCACTTCTCATTTCCATAGTTTCTGTAGCTAACCTTTTGTGAAAAACAATAGCTAACATTTAGACACGATAAACACACCGAATTGTCTCTGCTTGATGTGTGCTGCACAACTATTGTGAAGTGCACAATGAAGAACTCCTTACGAGAGATGAAGAACAAGAGAATGAGGATGTGAAACATCATGGACAGGAGCATGCACATGGCAATGACATCAGAGATGTGCTATGCAGATATTTTGCAGAAATTTTAATTAATGTATCCAAGCAAATGTAATCCTATAGGGTGATGGAACTCTGTAAGTTTAAAAAACGCAACACAATAACATGCAAAATAGTTGACAGAATGTTTTGACTAAATTAATTTCTATTTTTGGAGGTAATGATCAATTCACTCAGAGTCAGGAACATTTGTTTTATTATATTCTGAAGCACTGTCTTTAAGTTAAAGTGATTAAAATCCCCTGCAACAATAAATGCAGCCTCCGGGTGAGCAGTCTGTTGTTTACTGATGGCCACATGAAGTTCGTTCATAGCAAGCTTGGCATCAGCAACGGGAGGAATGTAAGCGGCAGTTAGTGGAGAACTCCTGTGGAAGATAAAACAGTCTACACTCAACCATAAGAAACTCTAGGTTAGCTGAGCAGTGTCTCCCAACAATAACAGAGTTCGTGCACCAAGTTTTGTTAACATAAATACATAATCCTCCGCCTCTGGTCTTACCGGAGTCATCCACCATTCTGTCTGCCTGGAATATGTGGTCTGCCCGCTGTTTAGCCATGTTTCAGTGAAGATCATGACATTGCAGTTCCAGAGTCTCTTACTGTGTGGTTGATGCTAAGTTGAATCTCATCCATTTTGTTCACCAGCAACTATACATTGGCGAGAAAAATGCTGGGTAAAGAGAGCCGCTGTGGTGTTAGCTTTAGCTAAGCTCTTAGCCCTCCACACTTCCCCCGTCTTTGTTTACGGTTTCGACACTGCCTTCAAGCACTTCCGCCCAGCCGGGGGCACTTACAAAACTGCCCAAGAAGCATTTGCTAGTTGGCCAGCTTCTGTAACTGCATTCACTGGAACCTACTCTCTTCAGCCTCTTGTTGTGCCTTTCTCAAAAACTGCAACCTCTTCAGGCAGTTGGTTTTCTTCAGCTTTGTTTAAGGCATCCAGCTGCCTTCTACTCTCTTCCATGTAAGTCAGAAGCTCATGCTCAAGCTTTGATGATTTAAATTAGGAATAGGCAGTCGCCTTTGGGTTGGTTCTTTATAGCTGCTTTATAGCATCAGACATCTCTGGCTCTCTGAGTATGCCATCTTCACCTGTTAAGCAAAATAAATAAATAATAAAGACTAATAATAAAGTGCAGCTGATTTCTACATTTTTTTTTAACAATGCACCTTGTAAAAGGAGATGAGACAAAACAGGTAACCAATCTGGTTATTTTAAGCATAAATTTAAGAAAGAATTAGATAAATTTGCAATGATACACTAAAACATTTAAAGTATGCACTACTTAATTAAAGAATTATAGAACTAAATCAAGAAAATAAAATGTGGTAGATTTGTATTTAAAGCATTGTCTATCATTCAATTCAATTCATCATTTCAGATGCATAAGTCCATAACAAAACTTTATTTCAACTTTGTTAATATATTAAAAACAAAAAGATCAAGGACATTTTTCCTTCCATGTTTTATGGTACTGCCGTAATCTGAAGCAGTAGGCTGTATAAATGTTTGGCGAGCATGAATATTATCAAGTATACCATGAATAATATTAATGTATCCTCACTACAATTATGTAGTTAGGACAATAGGTTATAGACTAGGGGTGTCGCGATATACTGGTATTATCGATAACTGTGATATTCAAATCATGAAATATTGACATTGTGTTAATTTTTTGTATTATGATATACCGGTTTTGGCAATAACCATGATATTTCAATTAACAGGACTCTTATGATAATATGACACATAAATTATCCAGCGCTAGTGCCTGGTTGATCTCCTAGGCAGTATTGCACCTTAACGCTGACACCTGCTGTCAAACAAGAAGACGATGCAGCGCGCACACAAGAATAACGCAGATTGAGGGTTTGGATCTGAAAAAGTCTGACCTCTGAGTCTGTTCTCCCCTATGCCCTTTTACATTTCAATACATATACATTAACCTGTTTTCCTCCCCTGAACTACCTGTCATATGAAGCGAATCTTTAAAGGAACCGTACGTAAGAAATGGCCAAAACTGGTACTGCAATCACTTTCAAAATACTTTCAAAATACTGTTGAAAGTAAGGAAGAGATTAGACACCGCTGTCTCCTCTCCCCCTCCCCGTTGACTAGAGGTTGCCAGATAAGCTGCAGGATCCAGGAATGTTTCCCAAACAGTTTATTACATTTTTAATTTGATGACCCACCTCCTCCGTATGCGCTAGCATTACTATGCACGAACATGCACAACTTTGTTTGACTGTAGGGAATATTTGAAATGCTCATTTATAAATACAAGTAAATTATGAATTACCTGTCCAGGAGAAAATTTGCAACATTAGCGTCTGTTTTCAAGTTCTTCTCCGTTTTTATCCATCTCCATCGTTCAAACGCTTCTCCAGTGCAAACCCTTGTCTTATTTTGCACTTTGTCACGCCGTATTTCGGATTCATAGCGAGGTCTTTTAGGTTTCGTACTCGAAATTCATTGAGGTAATACTATATGCAAACATGTTTATGAATAAAATGCTTTCATTTAATATGAACATTTGCTTTTAGATGATTGACAGGCTCTTTGACATAGTGAAGAGCCGCAATCCACATGCCAAAGGGTTCAAAAGTCTTCTGGCTGCTTGGAATTGGAGTGATAAGAGTACAGCTCTTCAGCAGCCTCAGACCGAAGCGGCCAAAGAGGTGTCTATGTATTTATATGTCAGGATATCAGAAAAACAGTTTGGTTCACCATGGAATAAGAAGAACAAAATTATTTCAGGTTTAATAGATTCTTGCACCTTCAGTACACATTTATAGGACAGGATAGAAAGATAGGAGTGGTAAGTGCACACACATACAACATAGATAAGTGCTGTATATTCACTCCCCCCACCAACAATTATTGCCAGTACCGAGACTCAAACCCACGACCTTTGGGTCTCTAACCATTAGGCCACGACTGCCCGCTTGGATACATCTGTGCCATGTCATACTTTTTTATTAGAAATTAAACTTCAGAAACTTTCATGGGAAAGTAAAAGCATTTCAAAGTCTTTATATCACTGTGCATGTGACACATAATCCTTGGACTCTGGACTTAATTTACTGCTTTTATGGTATTATTCCTCAAAGCTTTATCTCATATAGTTGTACTGGCATGGCAAAGTACACTCAGATGATGAAAAACAAAACAAGACAAGACAAGAAAGCCTTTGTACCTGGAAAATAAATTTCAAAGAAGAGGAAAAACTGCATGTTAAAATTGTCCACATAATTCCTACAGAAATCATGTAGATGTAGAGCGGATATGTGCCTTTAAATCAGCTCAAATGTGAGTATTTTTGATTACACTGTTGTTTGTTGGAAGATTATGGTTTAAAATATCACTATAATGCAATTATATAATACATGGACTAAATCACATAAGAAACAACAGTATTAGTTTTTTTCCGACGTGACAGAACTGCTTCATTTGAGTAGTGTGCAGTATTACTTAAGAAATAATCTGTTTAAAAGAAATAGAAATTAGTCTTAAGTGTAAAAAGCACAAGCATTTTTTTTGAAAAGGAAATGTGATATCAATAGAAACAGGTCTTGATATTTGATCATGAATCTCAGAAATAAGATTTGCTTTTTGTCAAGTAAATAAATAATACATGCAAACAGGTATATTCACTTGAGTTTTCTAAGTTTTCAGTAACAATGGCATCAGCCCCTCCTCATCGACGGCGCAATAGCATGGATGAACCTCTCGATATGTAAGAGTTGGTTTTTTTTTTTTCAGAATTGTTTTTTCTTATGCATTGAACTTGATTTAGTAGACCAGATTAATTTGTTGTGTAAAGAAAAAAGCATTGCTATTATGTAGCATAATGGATCAAAATTAACTAAATAATTTAACATATCAGTTTCATTAGCTAATTACTATTTATATTTATTTATTTATTTTTTTTTTTATAAATTGTGCAAATTTAAATTTTTATTTTTTTATGTTCTCTTTAGATCTGATAGTATTCGTCGATTCATGGCACTCTATGACAGACATTACCCTGAACTCCAGGACATCATACTGGCATTGCGTGGTTTTGTTAACACATTTGAAGAAGATTTCAGAAGGTGTACTGAAATCTCTAGAGGTGGAGGAATGGTGGGAATTGCTGGAGGGGCCATTGTCATTGCAGGATTAGTTTTAGCTCCATTTACTATGGGGGCTTCTGCTGCTGTTGCAGGAGCAGGAGCATGTGTGGCTGTAGGTGGTGGAATTGGCAGCGGACTCACAAACTTGTTTAAAGTGTACCAGCAGAATAAATTAGTAAAAAACATCAAAGACAGACTTGAACAATTTCAGAACAAAATCATCCCTATGGCTGACATTCTAAAGCTCATTAGTAAAAGTATTAATGAAATACTGAGAGACTTTAATAAGCCAGATGGCGATATCAATTATTTTATAAAATGTGCTGCCGGTGCCAGTGAAATGTTACGAATCATTCGTATAGATGACATTGGTGAAGTGGCTGCACAGGTGTCTAAAACTGTGCGTCTGACCGCAACCCTTACAGGAGTTTTTGCTGGGATTGGCCTCGTGCTTGACATTCTCTCAGTTATTGAAGACAACAAGGCACTTGATGACATGGACAAACTAGCAAGAAATCGCCAAATAAGTGAAAGTGAGATGAAGTCAAAAGCCGGGACATTCATTGTTGAAATGAGGAAAGTAATTAATCAGTTACAGGACGTCATGGATGAACTTCAAAGAGCAAAAGACAACATTTCAAGAGGACTGAATCTAATTTGACAAAATGAAACTATGTGAACCATTTTTCAAATCATTTGATACAGATCCACAAATTTCATTGAATATAATGATTTGAGTATTCCATTGTTACATGTACTGTGATTTTTAATAATGATTTCCTTTATGTTCTCAAATAAGACTTACAAATTGTATTTTAAAAGTTCATTCGCGGTGCTCGTGAAGCAAAACATCACTTTTACTATCACACATGCTGCCGCTTCAGGGTTATTCCACAAAATCAGTGCCTTTTGTGTCCCTAAGAAATAATCAAACATAGATTTAATAAACATACTATGTATTCTTTCATCAATACTACATCGAAAATATTAATTCAATATTTATATAGTTACGTAATATTTATGCTGATAAGGGAAGGGGGTTTTGGCCTTCCCTCGCTATAATTTGACTTTTTCAGCAGGACTTTAATATGCAAAATGATAAAAAAGTCACATCTGCATATTGTGTAAACCTGTAAAATAATGTACATTCAAGTGACATCACTTTAGGAGGTTGCATCACTTTCTACTCAAAAAGTGTCTATTGTCAAAAAGTGTCTATTAATTTAAATTAATATGTTGTTCTGTGAGTAAACAAAATGATTTTCACATTATTTTGAAACAAAAGCTCCAGTTCTCAAAAGGAGCATATGTTCTGTTCTGCATGTGTTTTATGGCCTTATATCAATTATTTATTTATTTTCTCAAAAACACAATTGTGTAAATAAATGTTATTGTAGCCCGGTTTGTGCTGATTATCACAGTTATCAGACTTTAGCCATTTATATGTTTATAAGCAACTGAAAAAGCACAAATGACAGGGCATGTCAAAACTTCTCCAGGCCCCCAAAACCCAGAGGGTTGGAATTTTTGAATAAAAACAAGACAAGTTTATTAATTTATTATTTTAAATTTTTGGTGTGCCTACAACCAGTCGACCTTAGAACACAAATGCTATTACAATGGAAGAAAACTTATTGCATGGTCGCTAACGCAAGGTCTTCGTACATCTTTGTACATGTCGTCGTGTGGACAGGAAGGTCATCTGTGTCATGCCCCTGGATTGTTTTTGCTCCCCATGTGTTCCGTGACCCAGTTTCTGTCTCCTGTTGATTGTGTTCATTTGTTTTCAGGTGTGTCTCATTCCTCCCTGATTGTCTTGATCTTTAGCCCCAGTCCATTCAGTTTGTGTTTGTTGGTTCTACTCATTATGTTTGTATGTTTCCTGAAGTTTCCAGTGTTTGCCACTCACTTGTCATGCCACTCTTTTATTAAATGACAATATTTCATACCAAATAATTATTTTTTTAAAAAAAGGGGGCTGTAATACTTGGCTATAATACATAGTCACGGTTGATATGCCGCTCTGAATCATTTTTAATTTATTTTGGTTGAAAGTTATTTTATATTCAAGTGTTTTGATTATTTTATTATCTTTAATGGTGTACTTGTTTATGTAAAGCACTTTTAGGATGTAATATTTAAAGGCTCTAGAAGATAAATATTAATATTTGGCTTTGTACCGATTGAGAGAGGGCTTTAGTTTCTATTTCACTCACTAAAGTGTGTATTCTTCTGTACAGAGAGTGAGAGAGAAACTGAAAACCCAGAGAGGGCAGAAAGTGTTCTAATCAAATTCTGAAATTACAGCTGTAATGAAAGATTTTAAGGCCCATATAACTAAAGGAAAACTGGCCACATTGACTGAATGCTAGGAGTGTAAGACTGCTGAGGATCCTGTTTTGGCGAGACACAGTGCACAGAAAATACGGGATTTTGTAAGAAATCATGAAATTAGCTTAAAAATGAAAACCCATAGTAAGTGATATTACAGTACAGTAGTGTCTCTTTCGATCAGGGCATAAAAATGAAAAAAAAAAAAAAAAATCCATTCAGTTCACTCCGAGCAGAATTGATATTTTAACGTTTCTGTTCTTGTGTTCTGCATTAAACAATGGTTGTCCAGAAAAAATGTATGGTTTTCCGGTTAATAACGTAATTTAAAAAAAAATAAATATATATGTGTGTGTGTGTGTTTGTATGTATGTATATACAGTATATATATTTCTTTTTTTTTAATAACATTATTAACCGGAAAACCATGAATGTGTGTGTGCGTGTGTCTGTGTTTGTCTTTCAATAACATGCTTGACATCATATATACAAATGATTGAACCAATTTGCTCATGTTATTTGTAAATCATGTGTCTTAAAACCAAAAGTAAACCAGTTTGAAGAAAATATTTTATTAGCGCATTGTTTAATAATTAACTTATGTGTTATCTTTGGCTTTTCCACTATGACCGCATCCAGAGTCCATCTGCTGTAGATGCTGATCTTTTATTGTTCGTCAGATCAACATATTGGATGTTTACGCTGAATGTGCCTCTGCAGGTTACCGTCATGATTCCCGGCCATTTTTGTCCCACATCCTTCAATTTTACAGAGCGATTTATCAGATGATTTTTCATGAAGACGAAAGAAATATTGATGAAAAGGATTTTCTTTGTGGTGACCCATCTAAAAACAAATAGACAATCAGGTGTACCATGAGTGCTCAGACTGACCTGAGATTTGGCCCGCAAATATTTTAGCAGTAAATTATAGGCCCGTGTGTCCCGTATTTCTGTTGACTGAACCGGTCTGTGAATTTATTAGTCTTTTTTTTTTGCACTCAAAAGTCAATAAATATTACGCAAAATGGAAACCGAAAACCATGCTATATTCACTCACAAATCATTTGTTCAATTA
This sequence comes from Enteromius argenteus, assembly GCA_032357425.1. Lineage (NCBI taxonomy): Eukaryota > Metazoa > Chordata > Actinopteri > Cypriniformes > Cyprinidae > Enteromius > Enteromius argenteus. The sequence continues at coordinate 61,800 of JAUCMR010000063.1, forward strand.
CCCAATAAACACATTTACATTGTGGCGACGTTGCTGCTACGTTCCATTTTTACTGTGGCAACGTTGCAGTCTACGTCCTGGTGACGTTATAGCAACATTGTATTGTAAGACGCTAAAGGGTTGTAGTAACATTGTTACGTGACATTTAGCAACTGCAAGACGACGTTCCGAACACTTTTTTATGCAAGATTACAAATACTACATTTAATTATTTATTTATTTTGTGCTGAATCTCTTAATAATGACACACAATATACTTTAAAATAATGCTTTTTAAAATAATGCTAATCATTAACTGTTCTTTTTAATGTAAAACCTGCTATGAAACATTAAAGAAGTTCATATAATCCAACTTTATTCAAACATTGCATATATAATTACACTACCAAAAACATACATTAAAAACCACACGATAATATAGAGGGCATTGTATTTTGCTCAAATATAATGGACTACAAATAAAAAAGCAGCATAAAAAGTCATTTGAGAACGTTTGCTGAACAAAAAGGAAAGCAGCTGAGATGGTCAGCAGATCAGCGGCCGATGAGGCGGACTCGGGACTGAAGAATCATTCAGAGAGAAAAGGGCAGCGCAGATCCTAGTAAGACACAAGTCAAAACCAAGCAGACAGTCCGGGGACAGAGAATGATGCGCGGCTGGCACAGGAAAAACTGAGCAGAGAACAAGACAGAGCAAAATCAAATAGCAGGACACCAATATAGCAGAACAGGATCTTGATACGACAGTACACAAAACATGTCTAGCAGGAGCAGACAGAAGAAAATATTATTTCAAGGATACGGACCACACGATAGCAGAGAAATGAAAGGAGAGAAGACACACATATAACCTCAATCAGCTGAGCACAGCCAGTGCTTCAAGTGCGCCCAATATAGGTGTCATTTTCACATTAGCTGAACACAGTATAACATTTTATTATTGTAATTTTGACTTTATTCTTAAAATAGCATGACATTATTCTTAGTTAAGTGTGACACTAAAAACTAGCTTTCGGCAAGGGCTGGATGAAAATTCTTAGAATTTTCCTCTTCTACGATGAATTTGGACTAACTTAAATCTAGGAAATGATTAATCAGCTCAATCAAGGAAAATGCACACGTAATGCAACCAATATCATCGTACAGCCCCAGCCGAAAACAGACTCAGAGACAAGCTTTGGGCCAGCTCACCTTGGTGGAGATTTCCAAAAATTCCTCCACATACCTTTCCAACGTCCGCCCACTCTGCCGCAGATGCCACAGCCTGTCCTCAGTCATAGTTTTCTGTACTGCTCAGTCCTTCTGTTATGGTAGTAGTGCTTGAGACGAGAACGCAGGAGTCGTGGAGTGTGCAAAATGAGAATCTTTTAATTAACAAACTCAGGAACATAAGATACAACGCAGACTTGACATAAGAACGTATAATAACTTTAAGGACTGACAAGGGAGACTAGGAGACACAGGCATTAAATATACAACATAACACATGGAGAACTCAAAACACTTGGGGGACACAGCTTTAACAACAAATTAACTAAATATAGGCTTTCTTCTTCCGGCTTTGCTACTGTTCGGATGCTCTTGCTTACTGCTCCGCGCTTTGCTCCATGTTTATATACTTTTCTCAGACTTTTCTAAGATTTTAAGCTCAGCAGATCTGCACAGTGCTCAAACAACACATTTTTGGCACAAAAACTAAATTGAAAACTTCTCGCAACTGGAATAATACTAAGAAAAACGAGACTCTTTGCCTCCCACTGCCAGCAGTTTACACTCCGGAGAGGGGAAAACACAGCTGCCTACTTTCAACAGATGAGAAAGAAAATGCCTCTTCAGCCTCTTCTGGAATCTACTTGCTGCACAAACTGCCACATACTTCTACAAAGAATTGTGGTTTTTGAAACAAAGTTACTTACTGGACTTCCAAAACAGGGGGAACACTCAGCAGACCATAGTCACGGACCCCCTCAGCATACAGCCAGTGAGTCCCGTCAACCTAGTGAATCTCAACAGTTTATAAGTGTAGAGGAACAAGCCAAAACTGATCGACACACTAATCAATGGCACAAACAGGGAGCGAGAACCAAAGGCACTCGAGACATCAGATTGTCACGAGTGTCTCGTATTGCTGCGATAGAATCCTCTACCCCAGATATGGCTATGACAAGGCTTGCAAAAACTGGTATTTTACCACCTCCTATACAGCTTGAGAACAGATTTGAAGCACTAATGAATGTGGGTGAAGAATCCCCAAATGTGATTGAACATGGATCATATGAGCCAGCAGCTAACATCACTACAAACAGGCGCTCAAGGACGAACAGACAGCGGCATTCAGCTCTGAAGAAGGATTTCAGTGAACTCATCGAAACACTTCGAAGACTTGAAGTTCAGCCGTTCATCAGCAGACCACTCCCAGCAAGGGGAACGCACATGTTTTCACGGTTGCTCGGGCTGAATACATGAGTACATAGAACCTGCAGTCTAAAAGGAGTCAACTTCATTGACAACTTCAATCTTTTCTGGGGCCATAGACAACTGTTCAAACTGGATGGCCTCCATCCAAACAAACTTGGTGCAAGAGTCCTAAAGGACAACATCTATTTTTCACTCCGTCATCCTTCAGTGGAGTGTGCCAGTCCACCTAACATGGGTGGCACTCACTCACCTGGACAAAGTATGAGTGACCACAGGACTTCAAATCAGCTTCAGGGTCGTCATGTGGTCGACACATCCCACAAGGACACTGACAACGCCACACACCCACAACAAGCACTGCTCATGGACACCATCCTGGCTGAGCCCTGCCCACAGAGCTCATCACAGACAGACTGTGACGC
>JAUCMR010000063.1:174037-186033 GCA_032357425.1 Enteromius argenteus
ACGCACATTTCCAGTTTTGTCCGTACGCAATGTTTTAGTAATAATTCTACGCAAGTCTTTGTACATGAGGCCCCTGGAGTTGCGGATTGGTTCTACTCTGCATCCTATCTGGATATAAGGACCGCCCCAAACACTCAGAAGCACTCCTACGAGCCTCGTTGAACTCGGTCGTTTTGCGCTTGTACTTTGCTCTGATTGTTGTATTTTTCGTCGTTTTGTTTTTGAGTGTTGTACCAGAGAGAGAGAAGGAGAGTTTGTAGTGAATTACTTTGTGTTGTTTCTCTGTCCCTGTACGAACTTAATCATCTGTTTATCTGAAACCTTGCCTGTTTGACTACGATGTGGATTCTGATTTGGCTGCATGTAAGCACAGTAAATATCTTTTAAACTGTTAACCCTTCACTTACGGGAAGTAGGGGGTTAGGCGCCATTTATTTTCATATACCTTTTCACTATGTTTATTGTTTAGGGAGGTAGGTAAGCTAATTTGTATTTTTATTTCTATTTTTGTTTCAGGTAAGTTAGTGTTAAAACAAAGTCTGTTTTGTTTATTATTTTGGCCTTGTCTGCCCCTGAAGGAAATCCCGTGTAAAAAAAAAAAAAAAAAAAGAGGAAAGAATGTGATAATATTGAAACTCATCTCTCTGGTGTAAGCTCACTCAGTTTGTTGCGGCTAACCCCTAGAGGTCTTAACACTCCCCACTCTCCAAGAACTCTACTTCAGAGTACAGAGTGAGCAAAAGGGCTAAGAAGATCACTCTGGACCCCTCACACCCAGCAGACTCGAGCACTTAGCACCAAAACATCCAAACACAGGAACAGTTTCTTCCCCCAGGCAGTCCATGCCATGAACACTTGACAAAATTTTTTTGCACAAATCCTCATACATGTTCAAACACTTCATACCTGTTCTTACTTGAATGTCTATATTATTTATTGTGTTTTTTGTGCTACTTTGTACACTATTTTGTATATCTGTATATAATTTTTTTTATTATTTGTGTCTTGTCTTGTCACTGTCATTCAGTTGCACTGCAGAGCTCTGTCACAAAAACAAATTTCCATCCAAGGAGTTTTTGTTTTGATTTAAGTGTAAACTGAAAAGGCCTGTCTGGTTCAGTATGATACTAAATTAAAGTGATAGTTCACTTTTTTTTGATCTTTATGGCTTTTTTTGCTTCAGCAGAACACTACAGAATAAAGAATACCTGATGATATACTTCATTATTAGACATGTTTACAGTTAGACCTTCTTTGACAAGCTGAACATGTAGTTTAAAGCATTTCAGTGTAGGGCTGGGTGATAAATATAAATCAATGTTTTGCACATCTCATCAGTAAAGCCGGTTCTTTGATTAGCGTTAAATCTCCATCACCTGTTTTCAAGTGGAGCACCATTTAATACACAGAGCCATACCTTGTCGTGATCTACTGCTCTGTTAACAAACTGGCACTCCTTTTTAAAACAGGTGATGGAGATTTACTGCTAATTAAAGAACTGGCTTTACTGATGAGATGCGCATAATATATTGATTGATATATACCACCCAGCCTTATTTCAGTGTTTATATTCATGTTGTGTAAAATCTAACTTTGATTGCTTTTTTTTTTTTTTTTTGCCATGTTGCAAAATAATGGCCATAACTGTAAAATGTTTTAACAGTTTCTAATTCTATTTATTTTATTGATACATGTTTACAGAGATGGATATAAACAGTCATAGGGTTATAAAAGGTATCGCTGTTAACTTTTCATACAAAATACACAAAAATAATTTAATATTAAATAAAAGCCATTTTAACCCAATATTTAAATTGATTTTGACTAAAGAGATTACATCTACCTTTTATGAAGTGGCAGAACGACAGTTACATTTTAAAGTCCCCCTGTATGTTATTTTTTCTTTTACAGATAAAAAGATTTAAATTAGATTGAAACGTGAAAAAATTAATTAAAAAACAACAAAAAAAAAAACAAAAACTAATGGAATACAGAAACTGTAAAGTGAAGACATGACCATTGAAAATCAACAGGCGGAGAAGAAAAGACACATGTTATCTGCAAAAAAAATTAAGAATTAATGTCAAGAGTAAGGTGAGAAGCCGCCAGTAACCATTTAGTCTCCAGCGCCATAAAGCAACCTTCCTGGAGTCTCCACAAGTGCAATGTGTCAGGTTCTCAGGGACTTTGCTTGGGTACAAAATCCTAGAAAATGATGCCTGCTTAATTAGAATAGCATGCTGAAATATTGTGAATTACTTTAAGACTAATTTTTCTTAGGATTTATGAACTACATCCTCTTGTACCACTGTTTGAAGAATTTATCTTCCAGAATCTGGCTGTAAGATTTAGGAGCTCATTTTAGTTACAACAAAGTCATACTTTAAAATTAAAAGATTGAAGAAAAGCTTAGTATGAAATATGGATTTCTGGGTAAGGGAAAATGTACAAAAAAAAAAAAAAAATGAAAGAAAATTACAGCACTAAATCAGGTCCCTTACATTGCCTGCTAAAGTCAAACCTAGTGGTTGACTTTGCATTAATTGAAGGAAGAAATTATTTTTTTGAAACAAAATATATGGCCACATATATCAACAGCCTCTTTTTTCTTTTTTGAAATATGTATTTAACTCAGAATGTTGTCATAATGCTTCATCACTAATTCTGCTGTGTATTTGACAGCAACATTGCTTGAATATTTTTTCCCTGTTATCTGCTGCATGTGAGTGACTGGTAGCTTTCTTAACGTATTGTATTGAATGTATTTTCCACATATACATAACAAATGTATTTGGAATGCTCTCTATTTGGTGTAGCAACTGTTCAGTCTAACCTCTTTAGGGTTTGAACTCATTTCCATGCGTCAGGTGAGTTCTGGAATGCAGGAGCAGGTCGAACTAGTATGTCAGCTTCTTTAGTAAACATTTCAAACCGAAAGCAAAAGTTAAACCTTCGCAAGTGAGAACATTTCGGAGACTCTTTCACAGATCTCACTTCAAGGTAAATTATTTCCTTCTAATTTTATATCATATGTATTTGCATGTTTATTGTTTTATTATTTATTATTATGTTTATCATTTGATGAAATAATAACAGACAATAAACTCAAGGAACTGAAGGGCAAAATGAGTTCATTAACTAAACATTTGGGCCTGTATTCATGAAACATCTTAATGCTAAGAGTTGCTCCTAGTAACAAAATTCTAAGACAATTCTTAGAAATGTGGGTGTTTCCTCTTAAAATGAAAGAAAAGATCTTAGTAAAGAAAAAAGTAATTCATAAAACATCTTAACTTTTAAAAGAGGTCTTTTAAAAGAATTTTGAGACACGTAAGAGTTTCTTTAGCAGTGGAGAAAAGGGATAAAACTAAATGTGTTGCTCACAATGACAGTGAGTTAGTAAGACGCTACACATTAGATCATGTTTGTGACCCGTCTTATTAGAGATACACTAACATACTTGGTAACTGGAAAAATGCAACTATGCAGCAGTGATGATGCTAATGTGTGTGTGTGTGTGTGTGTGTGTACACATGTATCAGGTTCTGAATCACTTTTAAGCTCAGACTTCTAATTTTTAGGCTAAATTAGGAGCTCTCTGAAAGGATTCTTAGAATCTTTACGAATACAGGCCCTGGTGATCAAAATTACAAATTAAACAAACACAGAAACTACATCAAAAGACCAAAAAAAGGAAGAAAGAACCCAAAACATAATGAAAACGTGAACAAAACTGTCCTTCATAAATATCATTCAGATTTTTTAATACATCAGGTGTTGAGCAACCCATGAGCTTCTAAAATGAAGTGTGTCTTAATTGGCAACTCAAGGTGTAAAAGACCACAAAGCACACTGGGGCCCGTATTCACAAACAAATCTGAAGACTAAAAGTAGTTAATTACTTAACATTTCAGGAGATGAATAAATCTCTGACAAAGACTCCTCCCCTCTCCTAACAGCCAATCACTGTGTGCATAGCTAATAAGCATGCTGACATAATTCATAGCAATGAGCTCAACCCTGCTTTTTATCTTAGCTTAGACTACTCTCTTTTCCTTAGTAAAAGTTTGTCTCCTCAGCTTTGTAAATAGGTTTCAAGTAAAAACTCATGGCTAAAAACTTTGGTTACACTTTATTTTAAGGTGTCCATAACACAGAGTAATTACCTAGTAAGTACTTAGTAGTAGCCATTGTGCTTACATAAAACATACTTATCATGTAACTAATTTATGGAACAGTTTGTAATTATGTAGATGTAATACGCTGCTACTATTACACATTTGTTACAGACGGAGACTTAAAATAAAGTGTATTAAGATTGTACTTAAGTGTACTTCACGTGTATCTATACTGTACACCTTATCTAGCTGCACATTATTTTGATTTAACCCATTAGTACACAGCTTAAATACATGTAATACCTTTCTAATTACATTAAAATTAAAATCTAATTACATACAAAATATTACACAGGCATTAGCTAATTAAAATAAAGTGTATCAAGATTGTACTTAAGTGTAAGTAGCTGTGTAAGAGACTCGGTCTGTAACATATGTGTAACAGTAGCTGAGAAACTATCAATAATGAAACATCCATCTCACACATCATGAAGCTATGAATGTTTGTTTTGTCACTATGGAAATGTGAACAAGGTGACAAGCACAAGATACCAGAGTCTGAACTCACAATAAACATTTCTTTCTTTTTCTTCTTCTCCCTAAGAGTAAATCAGTGGGACCCATGTTTTCCTAAATCAGATGAATACTGCAATGTGGTTAACGTGAAAAGGTAAATGTTTATTATTTATTACTCAGCACAGGTATCTTTTGTGTATTATTGCTATATTGTTATGTCATCGTTTGTTTTCTGTGTTTCTATATAAAGACCTTGTATCAGTTTCTCATTATGGACAACAGAGAGAACTTTGTATCTGAAATGATGCATGAGACTCTGAAAAGATCATCTCCAGAACCCAGCTGTGTGTCTCTGAGGAGTGAGAAATCAGTGGATGTTCCTCTTAATTTCAGTGATGAAGCAGTGACTCCTGACCCAGTGTGAGTATAAATGCATGTAGAGGTGATCTAGAGAAACTAGGAAGACACATTTGATGTGAGAGCCAAAACTACACAATGAAAGCTGTATGAACCAAAGGGCAGTGACATTTCTTTTGCTTTAAACAAATAAGCTGTTTTTTTTTTTTTTGTTTTTTTTAAGAACTGGTTTTTCACATAGTACCAGTTAAAATATGTCTTATAAATCTCAACGTAAACATTAATTGAATCAAATTAAAAATAAAACCAAAGCTATTTGTTACTGCCAGAGTTAACAAATTAAAAATTAACATTTTTGTAGGCAATATTTTATAGTTTATAGGTGCTCCAGAGCCTCAATCATAACATTAAAACAGGCACCTTCAGAGTGCCAGGACCAGTTCAGTGCAGGTGTGGGAGGGCAAAGACACTTGTGTGTGCATATCTGAAAACACAAATTGTTATTCATCTATTGCACAAAAAAAAAAAAAAAAATAGAACACCTGATATAACATAAAATGATTAACATGCACAAGCATAGAAAGTTTCTATGCTTTATAACACGTTTGCAGCATTGAGCAATGTCATGATACATATCTCATGACCACAGGAATGCATTGGCCAATCAAAGGTGTTTGAGTTAGACCCCACTCAGTGCTCAAAAGTTCTTGCGCAGTGCTGAAAATTGCATGCTTAGAAATCCTGAAAATATTGAAAATATTGAAGCAGTCTTAGGCTGATTATATGTGTGTGTGTGTGTGTGTTTCTTTGCTGTGGGTATAGAGAGGATCAGACAGAAGAACAGGATTCTCCACAACCAGTAGATGGTGAACTACAGAGAGTCAAAGATCAGCTCAAAACCAGCATGAAGAACAAGTATGAGAGACTATTTGAAGGAACCAAACTTCAAGAGAATGAAACTCTCCTGAACGGGATCTACACACAACTCTACATCATAGAAGGAGAGCGTGAAGGAGTGAATGAAGAACATGAGGTTTTACGGATGGAGAAAACAGTCAGAACACAACACTCACAAGACACTCCAATCAACTGCAATGACATCTTTAAAGCATCATCTGAACCGGGAGATGAGGAGAAAGAACAGATCAAGACTGTTCTTACCAAAGGCATTGCTGGAATTGGAAAAACCGTCTCTGTGCAGAAGTTCATTCTGGATTGGGCCGAGGGAAAATCCAATCAGGATGTAGATTTCATGTTCGTGCTTCCATTTCGAGAGCTGAACTTGATCCGAGATCATCAGTACAGTCTTCACAGACTTCTTCTGGACTTTCATCCTGAACTTCAAGATCTGGACTCAAAGACTTATGAGGAGTGTAAAGTAGTGTTCATCTTTGATGGTCTGGATGAAAGCAGAATCACACTGATGTTTTCAGATGATCAGAAAGTGTGTGCTGTGACTGAGACTTCATCAGTGGGTGTGTTGATGTCAAAGCTCATCAAAGGAGAGCTGTTTCCCTCTGCTCTCATCTGGATCACCTACAGACCAGCAGCAGCCCATCAGATCCCCTCTAAATACATCAGCCGTCTGACAGAAATTCAGGGATTCACTGAGCCTCAGAAGGAGGAATACTTCAGGAAGAGAATCGGTGACCAGCATCAAGCCAGCAGAATCATCTCACACATCAGAAGAGCAAGAAGCCTCCACATAATGTGCAACATCCCCATCTTCTGCTGGATCTCATCCACTGTGCTTCAGAAGCTCCTGGAAAAAGATCAGAGTGCAGAAATCCCTCAAACTTTAACTGAAATGTACATCCACTTCCTGCTGACTCAGATAAACATGAGGAATCAGAAGTATGAAGAAAGAGATCTTGTGAAACTTCTGCAGTCCTACAGAGAAGTGATTGTGAAGCTTGCTGAAGTGGCTTTCAAACAGCTGATTAAGGGCAATGTTATGTTCTATGAGGAGGACCTGATTGAGAGCGGCATAGACATCACTGATGCCTCAGTGTATTCTGGGATTTGCACTGAGATCTTTAAGGAGGAGTCTGTGATTCATCAGAGGAATGTCTACAGCTTCATTCATCTTAGTGTTCAAGAGTTTCTTGCTGCTTTCTATGTGTTTTACTGCTATTTAGTAAGGAACATCGAGCCACTGCATGAATTCAGATTTTATGGATTTAATCAAGTCTCTCTGTTTAATCTACTAAAATCAGCAGTAGATAAAACCATCAAGAGTGAGAATGGAAAGCTGGATATGTTCCTACGGTTCCTGCTGGGCATCTCACTGGAGTCCAATCAGAGGCTCTTACAGGATCTACTGACCCACACAGAGAACAGCTCAGAGGCCATCAGGAAAACCACACAGTTCATTAAAGAGAAGATCAAAGATCTGGGAAATATTTATTATCTCTCAGCTGGTCAATCCATCAATCTGTTGCTCTGTCTGCTGGAAATAAAAGATCAGACTCTGTCCAGAGAGATTCAGGAGTTTGCGAAATTAGTGAAGAAACTCTCTCCGTCTCACTGCTCAACAATCGCCTACATGCTTCAGATGTCAGAGGAGCCACTGGATGAGCTGGACCTCAAGAAATACAACACATCAGATGAGGGGAGAAGAAGACTGATACCAGTTGTGATCAACTGCAGAAAAGCTATGTGAGTAATCATTACGAAATAAAGAATTGTGTTTAATAAAGCATCCTTAAAATTGACCATTTCATAAATGTTCTTCTAAATAGCAAGCTTGAGTTTTATGGAGTCATAACATTAAATGTAATGCAGGTTTATTTGTATAGCACTCTTCACAATGCAAATTGTTGCAAAGCAGCTTTACAGAAAATGTAAGTTTCTACATTATATTTAGTAATCACAAGTTGTCCATATGGCAGAAATCTATTGAAAAAAATCGAGCAGTTGCTTTACAGACAATAAAGTTTTATGTTGCAATCAATCATATAGCAATATTTGGTAGTTTAGTACATTTGTTTTACTTATTTTTTCACATTTTGTACATTGTAGTTTTGTATGTTGTCTGAGGGTTGGCATCATCTGAGGTCTTCTGAGGGGTTGGCATCATCTCTTCTGAGGTTTTTGTTCATCTCAGATCTCAAGGGTTGGATCCAGACTGAAGCTTGTGTAATTACTAGTTACCACAGGATGCCAATACTTTAGCAGAAACAGAGAAGCAAATAGAGACATAATTAGCGTAGCTGCTGTTCCAACTAAGCAATAAATAATGTGTTTGACCCAAGCAGTAGAATGTTAATGTGCATTTGATCAGATGTAACTGAAATACACGGTTATTTGATACATTATGTGAATGCTAGGCTAAAGAGGTTTGTCTTTATTCTATATTTAAATAGAAAGAGTGTGTCTGAACCCCATACGTTATCAGGAAGGCTATTCTGTCTTCCCTGACTACCTTACCTGACTATTTCTTTTATTGTATTATTGGTTTCAACTTTATTTAATTTTTTCTAGTTTGTCTGGCTGTAATCTCACTGCACAGTGTTGTGAGAGTTTGTCATCAGTTCTTCAATTCTCAAACTGTGTCCTGAGAGAACTAGATCTGAGTAACAATGACCTGCAGTACTCAAGAATTAAGCTGCTCTCTGACGGACTGACGAGTCCAAACTGTCAGCTGCAGATACTGAGGTATTAAAAACATACAAGAGATCATTTACAGTGAGCTGTTTATAATGTTGATGTGTGTTAGTAGATGATCTGACGGTTGATGTGGGTGTTCTGCTCTCTTTTAGTCTTTCTGGCTGTAATCTCACTGCTCAGTGTTGTGAGAGTTTGTCATCAGTTCTTCTATCCTCAAACTGTGTTCTGAGAGAGCTGGATTTGAGTAACAATGACCTGCAGGATTCAGGAGTGGCGCTGCTCTCTGAAAGATTGAAGAGTCCAAACTGTCAGCTGAAGATACTGAGGTATTAAGAACATACAAGAGATCATTTACAGTCAGCTGTTTATAATGTTGATGTGTGTCAGTAGATGATCTGGCTGTTTATGTGGGTGTTCTACTCTCTTTCAGTCTTTCTGGTTGTAATCTCACTGCTCAGTGTTGTGAGAGTTTTTCATCAGTTCTTCAATCCTCAAACTGTGTTTTGAAAGAGCTGGATCTGAGTAACAATGACCTGCAGGATTCAGGAGTGAAGCAGCTCTCCAATGGACTGAAGAGTCCAAACTGTCAGCTGAAGATACTGAGGTCTGATTTTCACATTCACTTTAATTGATTTTGTTGAAATAAATGGAATTTAAACAATGCTTTAGTAAACATTTGCCATAATGTTAAAAGATTTGTTTACCCAAATATGAAAATTAAGATATTTTTATTAAGATATATTAAAATGCTAACACATTCATAATCATCACTTCTGTCAGTGCGCTTGTGTGTACACTTGAGCGCTTATTAGGCTATAGGCAATTAAAGGCTCACTATTAATGATTTAAATGGTATATTAATAAATGTGTGGTTAATCGACTAATGCTTAAAATGAACAACTACTGGTCGACTAGAAAAATCCTTAGTCGAGGACAGCCTTAGCATTGATGTGGATAGAAAAAATTTGTAACTGCTTTTTACTTTCTTTTTGAGTTAGACATCTAAAGGGAAGTATTGTTTAAATTCACACCATGAATGATATTCACTCAACTATTGAGTGTTGATGTGTTTGTATATAATCAGATGATTTGATCCATCTGCAGGTTGTCTGGCTGCATGGTGAAAGAGGAAGGCTGTGATTATGTGTCTTCAGCCCTGAGTTTAAACCCCTCACACCTGAGAGAACTGGATCTGAGCTACAATCACCCAGGACCATCAGGAGCCCAGCTACTCGACCGGAAACTTCAGGATCCACACTATACACTGCAAATACTCAAGTATGTCAAACACTAATACTGACATACTGAACGTGTGTGTGAACGATGCTGATCTACATTAATGTGTGTTTACAGTGTGGATCATGGAGGAGAGATCAGGATGACACCAGGATTACGAAAGTGTAGGTCTAAAAACACACACACGCTCGTCTAGTGATTTTTGTTCCATTTTATAAAAGTTTTGTTCTTCTTGCGTTCAGATGCCTGTGATCTCACACTGGATCCAAACACAGCAAATACTCAACTCATCCTGTCTGAGGAGAACAGGAAGATCACTTGTGTGAAAGATCCTCAGCCGTATCCTGATCATCCAGAGAGATTCGATGATGTTCCTCAGGTTCTGTGTGTTGAGAGTCTGACTGGACGCTGTTATTGGGAGGCTGAATGGAGTGTAGATGATGCTGAAATATCAGTGACATTTAAAGGAATCAACAGGAAAGGAAAGAAAGATGACTGTATGTTTGGATCCAATGACAAATCCTGGAGTCTGTACTGTTCTGATAACAGATTCACTGTCTGGCACTATAAGAACTACACTGATATACGCAGGGTCCAATCATCCTCTAAGAGAGTAGGAGTGTATGTGGACGTGCCGGCCGGCTCTCTGTCCTTCTACAGCGTCTCTGACACTCACACACTCACACATTTACACTCATTCAACACCACATTCACTGAACCCCTCTACGCTGGATTCAGGCTTGATTATGAATCATCAGTTTCTCTGTGTCGTGAATGAGTGAATCTATTCAACAGGTTCATTGGATAGAAACTCGTAATGGAGAAAAGGGAAGTAAAAGTAAACAAAATAAATGTATTTATATAAAATACAGATACTTAAAAAATTTGTACAGTGAAAGAATACAGTATTGAAGTAAAATACTTTGCTATAATCCACCTGTTTTAATCAATAATTGTTCTATCACAAATAAATTTAGGATATTTAGCTATCTATAGTTTATTTGTGACATAATTTAAATGTTAATCTTAACTTTTTTGTTTTTCGCAACTAATAATAATGCATTATGCATTTGTTGTATTTGTTTATTTTAGTTTTTGAATAGTCTGTGGCCCAAACAAAGATTTAGCTGATATGGTTTTACTGTTTTGCCTTTTCTTTTTAGCACACAACTAGGTAATTTCTTTAAATATGTATTTTAAAAAAATAATAAAACTCTGAATACATGTTTTATTGTTTGTTTTGTTGTATGTAAATTTTCCCGCACCTCTTTTGCGTTTGAACAGGACTCCCGCATCTGATTTGAAAAAAGGTTTGTTTTTTAAGTCAACGCTAACAATAAATGCTTCATTTTAACATCCATGCACCTCATTCTTGAGAGTAAACCGCATCTGCGATGGTGTAAAAGAAAAGCTGTGTCTCGTTTCTCTCCCTGTATCTGAATCACTTCATAGTAAAAACTAATTCAGTCACTGGCACAGCAAACAAACTAGCCTGACAGACACTGGCTGATGGGCCAATGTTGGCTGATAGCCGGCAGTCACTTTTCCACTGTCGGGCCAGTGCGGGCCAGTGCTTTAAATGGGCCGGGTGGGGCTAACAGCTTCAAACCTGTAGCACCGAGCCCAAAATCACGACGCGTTTCCACCGTCGGCCAGAAGCTCTGCTGTGCTTTCGCTAAAACCCGCCCTTTACACACCTCCCTGTAACAACAGCACGCAACACTAGCATTTCACCAACAAAGAGAAGAAAGAAGAGAAAACGAATGAGAAAAAAAGCCACTGGAACTAGAGCGATCAAAAAACATGATAAACATGATACATGATAAACGCCGCCGTTTGTTTGAATTTCTTTTTTCAAAGATTTAAATCCAAAAGCAACAATGTTCTACAATAATAATATTGATCATAAAGAATTCATTTATCAGCACTGAACATATTTCGAACAGAAATAAAGCAGTAAACAACATTATTTAAAAAAAATAAATAAATAAATAGGACACAAGCTTATTCAGTCAAGTCTGTTTCTGATTGTTATAAATATTTATAATACACTCACCTAAAGGATTATTAGGAACACCCGTTTAATTTCTCATTAATGCAATTATCTAATCAACCAATCACATGGCAGTTGCTTCAATGCATTTAGGGGTGTGGTCCTGG
>JAUCMR010000063.1:186133-201886 GCA_032357425.1 Enteromius argenteus
GCGCCGAGCTCAGCCCTGGTTAGGGTTCCATCTGCTAGGGTTCCTTCCCCTAGGGCTCGGCGTTCGACTTTCCGGCTAGCTCACTGGACAGCACGCCAAATACGCTTAAATTTTGTGATCATAAGGAAGCGCGAACTCGTGAAACACAACAGGAATAAAGCCAAAATACAGAGTTCTGATGTGGAGCAAAGGATTGTTGGAAGTTATAAAGCACTCGTTAATGCATTTTTCTGCATGACCAGACTTTAGATTCCTTTAAAAAAAATGGCTAACTTTAATATAACAAACTCAACACAGCAACTAGCACAATACATTTTCCAAAAATTCAGTATTGCGTTCACATATCTGTAGCGCACATTTACCATAAACATTATTATCATCCATGTTCATCGAGCATATTCAGACACTACTGAAACTTATGGTTAGATGAAACTTTCCAAAAAAAAAAGTGCTCATTGGTGTTGTTCAAGCCAAAATATCTAAAAATGCTTAAATCAAGAAGGATTCTAGATAAGAAAAAATTTTCATTTTCAGTAAAAACAAGTCAAAAATAAGTGATTTTTTGCTTAGAACAAGCAAAAATAATCTGCCAATGGGATAAGCAAGATAATCTTGCTTTCTTTTTGAAATAAGATTACTTTGATTACCACAGTTTTCACTGCTAGTGAATGATGACAGTTTTCCTTGTGAACTCTCTCAGTTTTCCTAGTATCTCTCCTAGTTCCTGTCTTCCCTCGTACATGGGAAACCTTATAAAACCTGCTAGCTGTCACTCTAGGCTTCTACATTTCCCTCCATAGCGGAGATGATTATTGGCCCTGAGTATGCCAACTCTATACTCTTAGCTTTTCCAAATTGAAGAACTGGTGGCAATTTTAGTTTCTAAATATAAGCATTGTCTCCTGAAAACGTACAGTATAGCCCATTTATAACATGTACTTCTGTGTGTCACATTAAGTGAACATAGTGATATCCACCAGATTTTGAACTACATGCACTTATGCATTGAAAGTAGGACCACTGCACCCTATAACTATATAGGTAACTATAGTAACGTGTATTTGTTTGCCTCCACACTACACGAGGTCTGTAAATGATGCAGGGCTGACTAGAGACACATGATGTAATCCTCCTAGTGCTGTATGATGTAATCCTTCTCACAAATCCTGCTGCGGCTCTTCAAAGGCATGTTCTATATAAGCTGCTGGAGTCATTCAGAGACGGCCAGCTGCAGCGCAGCACAAGAGCTCAGCAGCCGCTTCTCGCTTCCAGTCTTTGGTACTGAGGTAAAAAGCCGGTCACGACTGTTGCCAAACACTCCAGATGGAAAGTGGCCAAAGCCTGTTTGAAAAGTAACTAAATCTTGCTAGATGATGCTGTGTGCTAATTAGCACATTCGCTGCACCACTGTAACATTTGCATTCAGCCTGCTTTATATCTGTTTTTCTCTTCTGCTCTCTGTGCTCACATACTGTACTGTGTTGCGTTCCAGGCAGGTTTTTGAGCCCGTAAGTCATGACTTCAAACCACGGCTTTGTAGCGTTCCAGATGAGTCACGCCAAACTGCCTGAGCGCAAAGGAATTGTGGTAGCTAGATATAAACAAACCAGCATGGCGAACTGTACGGCGTTTATGCTCATTTACATAGAAAAGGTGCTTTCCTTGCTTATTTGAGGTAAATGGAGGAGGAAAAATGGCGCATAAGGCAAGAGAAGCTTTTATTTTAGTGTACTGCTTGCATAAACACCTCATCCTTAGGGGCTGCCATTGTTGTTTTGCTGGCTATGTGTCGTCAGAGTACATTGATCTAGTACAAGTTCACTGGTGGGAAGTCACGAGTTTGACTGCCGTTCCAGTGCACATTCACGGGTAGAAGGTTGGAAAAAACACAGGTTACGGGTTGCCTGGAACACGGCATAATACAGCTGAATCAGGACAGGTACGCAAGTTATGACACCAAACAGAGACTGTGTGTTGGTTCTTGTAGAAAGTAGAGAAAACAAAAGGCTATGTGCTGTCAGCTAAGAAATTGCTTCAAAGTTATTTGTAGACAAAAACAGGCTAAATTAATAACCTAATATATTGTGAAAATTACAGCTGAGTAATCATTCGGTGTGCAGGGGGGGGGGGGGAGTACACAGATAGCACAGGTACGTCTGCAAGATGTCTGTTAAAGGTCTCTTGATCTGGAAAGCATCTGCTGTCTACAAACGTCTTTCAGATGTCAGTTTTACATACACTCTAAATCATAAACATCTTAAAGACGTCTAATAGACATCTATTTGACATCTAAAAGGAGACGTCCAACAGACGTATTGCAGATGAGCAAACAACCTAAATGATATGTCTTGCAGATGTAAATGCAGACATCAAATACACTTCACCTAGATGTACATGTGCTATTAGGGTAAGTGAACCCTTAAATTTAGTCATTTGTAGTAATTTTTTCTTTGGTAGCAAAACCAGCAAATCTTTTCCCGCCTAGCTTATAACATCCCTCCCTACAATTATGTTTCAGTTTATCTGCATTTTAGATAAAATATCATGATAAACGTTTGAATTCATTGTTCTTTGATATTTGTAAAACGTCCAGACCCCGAGCCAGCAAAGCAGCTGCAAACCAACTTTTTAAAAAAGTTTGTGAAGTGCTCTGCAGGTTATTTTTCACCTGTCTCAAGATTGTTCGTTATGCTCTTTGGCCGATCTTTACTAAATATATTCTTTAGTTGCAACAGTCCTTAATTTCCTACTTTTGAAGACAGTGTCTCTGACCGTGGTTTCATGAACACCCAGGTCTTTTTTGGTTTGTGTGTCCCACATCTTTCTCAAGAATTACAACTTTACACCACAATGTATAAAGTTATTAATCTCAGAAATCTAGTAGTAGTTTTACTGGTTATAATGGGGCCTGTAAATTGGATATATCCACAAACTTACTTGCGGATATATCTGATTTACGGAGCCTTAAAGTAATGGTTACCATCCACAAGCATTACCAAGCTTGGAAGAGCCAGGATAAATTGTTAAAAAAAAACTCTGACTGTGTTCGTCTGAAAAAAGAAAGTCATATACATCTAGGATGGCTTTGGGGTGATTAAAATATGGAGTAAATTTCATTTTTGGGTGAACTATTCCTTTAATAGTTAATAGATGCTTTCAGGGAAGATATGTTCAAAAAGGGTTCATATACTCATTGATTTTGTGTGAAAACAATATCAATACTACACAATACACCATGAATACAGAATAAATAGACACATCAGTGATGAACAAACATCAGTCATACAGTCATACTTCAATACACACATACATAGTCTGTTTCTCTCTCTCTCTCTCTCTCTCTCTCTGAGAGGCTTGTCTCAGCACAGGGTCAAATCTCTTCAGTTTCAGTTCAGATCAGATCAGATCATGTGTTTGGATATTCTACATGTGCTCTTCAGCAGACACCATTGTACTCTACAACACACATCAACATGAAGGTAAGAATGACCTGCTCTGAACATTTGTTTTTAAGATTTTTTGTATTTATTTTGTATTTCAAAATATTCAGTAATTTAAAAAGTAATGCTTATGTTGTTATTTAAAAGTATTTAATCACCGTGTATATTAATATAGAACACCGTTTTCTGTTTCAAAATATTTTCAACATCATTTACTAATTTCTGTGGCCACTTTGTATGTATGAACCATAAACCGAGAGAGTTATACTAAGCAACGTCATTCTTACCTTAATGTCTAGATAGAATATCAACTTTTCAACTTAAAAGTTTATGTTTTATTAATAAAGAGATTGTAATTAATGCTAAAAATGAAAGCCCTTGCATTGACATGAGTAGCTTTGGACTGTGAGTGAAGGGGCAGACACTTTCAGTCCCGGAGCTTAACTGGTTAATATTAGGATTAATGCACACATGCCCTAGAAAAAAAAAAATGAAAGCCATAAATGGGTCTGGATCTGAGAGGGACATTGATTACTTTGCTTTTCAGCCTGTTTGTCCACCGGGGATGATTGTGACATAAAGGACATTGCTCTCTCAAGTCAGTTACTAGACTGTGCGCTGTATAGCTGTACAGAACAACATAAAAAAATTGTTTGACTAGAAACATTAGTCTTCAAAACTTTGGTGTGAAAAGAACTAAAAGATTACAGGACCATACCATCTTCATTATAGCTTGATTGAAATTTAGTGGTTGGCCTAAAAGTTCAAATAAATAAGGCTATTACCGAGCTATCCTTGATGAGAAGAGACATCTTTAAAAACATTTAAAATTGTACTGAACCCAAACTTTTAAAGACAGTAAATATGATAACTAATTAACTAAGTCTTCTGTGTGAAAAATGAGTTATAACACCTGATTGTCATTGCTATAAAATGTTCTGTTAGTTAGGTTGATGTTTTAGGCCGGGGTGCCCAATCCTGCAAAGTTCAGCTCCAACTCTAATCATACTCACCTGCTTTTTTATTATCAGGCGATCCTGAAGACCTTAATTATTTGCTTCAGGTGTGTTTGACTAGAGTTAGAGCTGAATTTTGCAGGGCAGTCGATCGCCATGAGTAGCACAGTTCCCTATGTAAGGTCTAACAAACAATGCATTATCCTTGCCGGTATGTGTCGGTTGCGTTAGGATCAGCACTGATAACAGTATAGCACATGTAAAAGAGTGTATACTTCATTCACCACCATATGTTCCCCTCCCCAGGCTGTAAGTCGCACTTAAGTTGGGAATCTGAGGCATATACATAATGGATTCCTGGACAGTTTCGTTCTCACCCAGCAACTTCCCCAGCAATCTGTCTGGACTCCCCATGTACGATGACATCCTGGTCGGCAACATATCTGAGGAAGGCCTGAGAAACGAGACGGACCCGAGCCTGACCAAAACCAACACAGCCGTCATCACCTTCATGTACTTTGTGGTTTGTGCGATTGGCCTGTGCGGAAATGCTCTGGTCATCTACGTAATCCTGCGCTACGCCAAGATGAAGACAGTCACCAACATCTACATCCTTAACCTGGCGGTGGCGGACGTGCTCTTCATGCTCGGCTTGCCCTTCATCGCCATCCAGTTAGCGCTGGTGCATTGGCCGTTCGGCGCGGCTTTGTGTCGTGTGGTCATGACCGTGGATTCTCTGAACCAGTTCACCAGTATTTTCTGTCTGATGGTGATGAGCATCGATCGCTACCTCGCTGTGGTACATCCCATCAAGTCCACCAAATGGAGGAAGCCCCATGTGGCCAAGACCATCAATCTGGTGGTGTGGGTGGTGTCTCTTATTGTCAACCTCCCGATCGTGATCTACAGCGGGCTGATCACCAAACCTGATGGCTGCTTCTGCACCATCGTGTGGCCAGAGCCGCAGGAGACCTACTACACTGCCTTCATGTTCTACACCTTCTTCCTAGGCTTCTTCCTGCCCCTGATGGTCATATGCCTCTGCTATCTGTGCATTATCATCAAGGTGAAGTCCTCGGGGGTCAGAGTGAACTCCGGCAAACGGAGGCAGTCCGAGAAGAGGGTGACGCGAATGGTGTCCATCGTGGTCGCCGTCTTTGTTTTCTGCTGGCTGCCCTTCTACATCTTCAACGTGACGTCGGTCACTGGCACAATTAGCACCACGCCTTTCTTAAGGAGCATGTTTGCCTTCGTCGTGGTGCTGGGATACGCCAATAGCTGTGCGAACCCAATACTGTACGCGTTCTTGTCTGAGAACTTCAAGAAGAGTTTCCAGAACGTCCTGTGCTTGAAAAGAGCGAGCGTTTTGGATGAGGCTGAACGCACCGATAGCAAACCGGACAAGCCACGAATCGCAAACGAGCCAACAGAAACTCACAACACACTGCTCAACGGAGACCTACAAACCAGCATGTGATAAAAATAATAAAGGTCACTGCTGAGCAAACTATGGATTTGAAATCAGTAGAAACTGACTGTAAAACCATCAAATATGGTTTCCATTTTAAAGCCCACTGGCTTAGTTTCCTAAAGTTACAAACACTATTTTTGGTCATCTTGCCATATTTTCCATTCCATTCATTAACCAACCAATAAGAAAAAGAAAAAAAAAATGGTGACACTTTAGTTTAGGGATGTCAATATTAACTAGTTGCTTATTAGCATGCCTCTTATTAACAAATTGACTGTTTATTAGTACTCATATTCTGCATGATCGTATGCAGAACCTGAGTTTGCTGAGTGCGACATGTCCCTGGATCAACATTGTGATTAACCAATCAGATTAGAAGAACCTGTTTACAGTTTTTGCTTACAATCAGTGTTTGGTGTTTGTGCATCAGTGTCATTCATCTATCATTTCCTCGGATTTTAGTCATTACTCATGGGTAAGGTTAGGTTTAGCTGTAGAGATGTGGTCAAGAATACATTTTTGGACTAAAATGTTGTTCCTAGGTCATATCAAACTTTGTTGACCTAGGAACATATCAAACTCAGCAAAATCAGGACGTGCCTGACCATATTCTGCCCAAAACCTAAACTTAACTGCCATACTAACTATTAACAAGCAGCAAATTAGGAATTTATAGGCAAAAGTCATAGCTAATGTTTGTCAGTAGCAAGAATTGGACCTTAAAGGGCTACTCCACCCCAAAATGAAAATTTGGCCATTAATCACTTACCCCCACGTCGTTTCAAACCCGTAAAAGCTTTGGTCATCCTCGGAACACAATTTAAGATATTTTTGATGAAAACCGGGAGGCTTATGACTGTCCCATTGACTGCCAAACAATTAGCACTGTCAAGGTGCAGAAAAGTATGAAAGATGTCGATTGAATGCTTCATCTGTCATCAGTGGTTCAACCATAATATTATGAATCTACGAGAATACTTTTTGTGCAGAAATAAAGCAAAAATAACGAGTTTATTGTATGATTGTTCATCTTGAAATCACCGTAGCGCCATTTTGTAAATCATCCGGTGTACGCAAGTCACATACGCAATTCTGTGTTAGACGCAATGCAAAGACACATCTTGTACGTGTGTTTACACTTTGATTTGTACAAACAACGTATCTTTGCATGTAGCATAGAACTGCATACGTGAATACCAAAAATGGTGCTACAGTGACTTCACGGTGCCGAATCTTTGAATAGAGTTGTTTTTTTTTTTTCTTTGCGTATAAAAAGTATTCTTGTAGCTTCATAAAATTACGGTTAAACCACTGATGGTCATTCAGACGATGTCTTTCATACTTTTCTGCACCTTGACAGTGATAATTGTTTTCAACCTAAATATCAGAAATTGTGTTCCGAAGACAAACAAAGCTTTTACAGGTTTGGAATGACACTGGGATTAATGATTAATGATAAAATTAATGATAAAATTGTCTTTTTGGGGTGGAGTAACCCTTTAAAATAAAGTTGACCAGTTTGTCCTACTAACTAACTATTAACTATGATTCAAGAAACTCCTAATTTGCTGCTTATTAATAGTTAGTAAGGTAGTTAGGTTTAGGTATGGGGTGGATTAAGGGATCTAATATATTGTCATGCAGAATAAGGCATTAATGTGCTTTATAAGTACTAATAAACAGCTGTTAATATGCATACTACTAACTAGTTGCTTATAGCAAGAACTGGTCCCTGAACTAAAGCATTTTCATGCAATTTATAAAAATGTAACTCTGGAACTGTTATTTATAGAGTATATTTATAGAGTTCTTAAAAAAAATCATGATTATAAACAGAAGGACTACGGTATTCTCCGGTGTCATTGTATTTGAAGAAAATATTCAGTGTCTAATTTTTCAATTTATTTTTAATTTTTATCCATAGACAACTCCAACACCATAAGTTCATTACACTATACAAACATGCTTTCTACATTTTTAAGGTATTGACAGTGTAGCCAGCAAGATGCTGAACTGGAATATGTAGCACTCTGTTCTTGCATTGTACACATGTTAATATTATTTTCAAGAGTCTGACATCTAACTAATCTGAAGAGAGTTCATCCAGAAATGCAATATTGCTGTAGTCTTGTTAGCGGCAATTCAGGCCAAAAATAGTGCCATGGGTCTCTCATAATGCAAAGATTCTGGCCTCTATCCCTTTGAATCAACGTAATGTTCAGGTCAGACAGTAATCTAGAGAGATTTTCCTCGTCTCAATAGAGTGTTCATTTGAAAAGGGCTAAAGCATTGACCTTATGTTGCTTCTGAGATCAGGCAGGGACACATGTATCATGATCTTGGATGAACTATCCAAACATATCTTGCCTTCTGAATACTTGCTGACCGGTAAGGCTTGTTTACACTGAATGACGGCAAACATGGCAAGATACTGGTTATTGGTTATAGTCATTACAATTGCAAAAGGCTTCATATGTGTCAGCACTTTCACCTCTTTGTCCAAAATCTTTCTGCCTTTATCTTTTTAATGGTAAGCATTCATCTACCAGTGATAAAGTGATTTTTTTCAAGACTTTGTGCAACAAAGGTGTGATCTTCTGGCTACAAACAGTCTCTAATGTCATGTCTGTTAGAAAGCAAACTTGCTGTAAAATTCATGTAAAATAGTCACATTTTCGGTTCTCAGGCAAAGTTCTGGTCTGTTACCGAATAAGCCATACTCCAGTGTGTCTCTGATCTCATATTTGGCTTTTGATATTTATAAACGGCTTTTATTGCTTGGAGTTATATTTTTTTTTGACGTGGTCCAAGTGGAAAACATTTGGTCACTCTAAATAAATCTCTGTACTTATTCCACTATATTATGCTGCTTAATTAATGATGTTCTGTATGTATATTCATGCCTGATCAGTGTGATCGAGATGGTCATTTATTATCTGGTGAAGAGCACCATCTTCTGGAGAAACAACAAAATACAGCCAAATCTCGCTCATTTTACAAGTGTCATCCAAAATACTAAAGATTACATTGTGGCATTCTTTTCTAATCTACGTCAATAATTCTAAAAACTAAATTACTTTTTGATTTGATTTTAAATATAATGTATGGTTTGAGTGCATGTGAAAACAACCTGTTTAGTTTTCTTACATGATTATTGCTGTTAATTACTAACCAGATGATGACGATAATGATATATTTTTTAGTTTGGATCATCAGTGGTCAGGAGCAAAGACATTGCTTAATATATTAGGATTAAATACATACTGGATGTGTGTTTGTGCAGGTGACATGAGTACAAACATGTTCATATTTAGTCTAGAGCTACAGTTAGATCATGTTCACACAAAAACACCTCTGCGCTTACTCCCGATTTCTCTCAACATGGCAACACCAGATCTGCCAGGAACAAAACAACTGAAGTTACTTACAGAAGTTAACATTTGAAAACTTAACATAAACTTTGTTCTAAGACAAAAACACATATTGGGTTTTGGTTTTAGGACAACTTTGATGAAAGATTTTCATCTTTTCAAAGTTACTGTTATGAAAAGTAGGATAGAGTGTGTGGGAAGTAACTCGCTCCAGAAGATGGCGGTAATGCAACACCAAGGATTCAAGCTGCCGTTAAAACCTAAAGAAGAAGATGAGGATAGAACTCAGATATTTTCTTGTAAATTAAAAAAAGTAATGCATTACTTTACTAGTTAGTCTAAAAGAAACCCTCATCCTGTTCAGGTGAAGAGAGAGAAAAAGATTAACAATGAGATACTTCACAATCCAAATTTGATACGTCGTGATATAAATGTTAGTCTTGTTTGTAGCAGTTCTTGGCTCAACAGTTGCTATAAACTGTTTTCAGCTTTGTTGCGTGAGCTAGTAAATTATTTTTAACTTGTACAGAGCCCAGGAAGGGACAAGTTGAGTTCACTTAGTTCTGATGTGGCTTAGACAGATTAGCTCATTAACTCGGTGGGATATGTTGCGGCCTCAAGATGATTTTGTCGAGCTAACAGCATCCTCATGTCATGACCACGCGACGTGAAGTCATATCCTACAGATCCTGTGTTGAGGGAACCACCTCCTTTTCTTTTCTTAGCTTCTTTTTGTCTTGTTTTCCAGGTCAAACATCTAAACATCTTACCAGTAAAAAATAAAAGCATTTTTTAGTGTTTTTAACATTTTAGAAATTACTTTGTTATTTTATTGTCTTTGTTGAGATTTTAGAAATGTAATATATTTCTCAAGGACTTGTCATCATTTTATATTTTGGTAACACTTTAGAATAGGTAACACTTGTTAACTAATAACTATGCCTTTTCCCTCAATAAATTCTTAATTTGCTGCTTATTACTTTTTGATAGTTAGTTGGTAGTTGTTAATTTAGGTATTGGGTAACTAATAGGGGTAACTGTTAAATAATCTATATTCTTTTATTGGTTAAAAAGGCAGGAAATGTATTTATTATGAATGTTTATATCCTGCTTTATACAACACAGATTGTGTCAAAGTAGCTTCACAGTGATTTTTTGGAAAGTGGCCGGTGGAGACCAGAAGGCAATAATAGTTTAGCTCAGTGTTGATTCAGTTCAGTTCGCTAACACTGTTGATGTTGTACGATGTGATCCAGCTGTACAGAAGCTCTACAAAACAATCATGCCATCATCCAGCTTAATTTATAGCTCACACAAATCCTCTAACACCAAACACAGACCAGTTCAACATGCAGCATTTTTTATTAAAACTGCAATGCTAAACAGTGCGATGTTATTCATTTTTCTCAAATAAATTTAAATAAACCTTCAACCCATACAGAAACAGAAGGGATGTTCACCAGGGAGCAAGAAAATATAACTAAAGTTATACTTACATTTACTTTGTTTACATGTGAATAAAAGCCTAAATTAAATGTATTTACCATTTAAAGTAAAATGAAATTAAACTGGTCAATTCGTGTTAATTTACTTTACCATCTGTAAATGAACATTTTAAGCATTTGAACTGTATGTGAATAGACTTTCAATGGAGATACAGCGACATCTTTTTGTTTTAAAAAGTCATGAGTTTGGAATGACATGAGGGTGAGAAAACGATGACAAAATGATTTGTATGTTGGGTGAAATAGATCTTTAAGAAAGTTCAAACCACAGTGAAACTCTGAAGAGGAATGGAGATACACCTGTACTGCCACGGTCCTGGGTCACAAAATGTCCTTTGTGGTGGCTTGAATATATGATGTTTTTTCTTCTGTGGCCAAACAACTCCACCTTTAATTCATCTCTTCAGAGCACAGTATTGCTCCTGTTTCTTATGTAGGTGTTGGTAACATTCTTTGTTGAGATCAGGACCTTTTCAAAAATAACAGTAAATCAGTTCTGACACTTTTTTTATGAGAAGATAAATGACTGCAATGATGTGTGAACAAAACATAAGCTTTGCCACAATCTTGAGATCAGAGCAGCTTATTTTTCTCTTTCATGGTGTTGTTCATGGTCTTCTACACCCACCTCATCAGGGTTGGGTCCTGCAGCAGGACTTTCTCAGGCTGTGTGGTCCAGAAGAGTGGAGAACCTCGCCCTTTATCAACAGAACATCAGCTCCTTTGGGGGGTCTCAAGCACTTCCCTCACGATGCTTCAGATCTGATACATGCTGGAGCCAACCACAGAGTGGGGTCACGGTGAACTCAAAGAGTAGGCAGGAGTGAGAGGTTTATTGATGATGCAACAGCAGGAAAGGACGGTTGAGGGGATCTCCAAACACAAGAAAGCCTGAACAGATTCAGACGTCAGGGAGGAAATGAGAAAACTCCAGACCAGTGGAGGTGTGTCTACAGTGACCCAAGAAATGATCTGAACCCTTAAGTGACTTCTGAAGTCAGATTAAAAGATGCAATATGTCATACAGAAAGACTTTTAAAAGATTCAACGTAAGGAGGCTTGTTAGTTGCGAAATTATGAAACAGTAGTTGTGAAAACAATTTTGATACGTTGTGGTCATCAGAGATTCACTGACCATGATTAATGATTAATAATTTGTGGGGAAATGATTTCTTAAGATCACTATGACAGTTACTTCTCAGCCAAACATGGCTCTTTAAAGTGAACTTAGTTAGAAAAGACCTAGCTTCTTTTTTTTTTCATACTCCTGCAATCAAAGGATTGAAATAATAAAAAAAAATGTTCATGTCTTTGAAAAAAACATGCAAACTAAGGCTACATAAAAAACAAAGAAACTGCAATAGTATTTAATATTGTTACATCAGAAAATCAGACTAGTTGTTTTAAACTGTTTTTATTTACATTTTAACAGAGGTTTAGCTTTAGTCAGTCTGATAACATTTTGGCTTATTTAACAATTAAATAAGAAGCAGGTTGTATTAATGTACTACTAAATTAAAACAAATGTAGCTGATATGATAGAGTGATCACTGTAATACATAACTATTGTGACAAGATAAATAGAGATCATCTTTCAAAGATGCAAAAATGTTTTGGTGCAAAAATTTTTTTAACTAGACATACTACAATAGCCAAAGAAAAACAAATGTAAAAAAAATATTTGAAAATTTCAACTGGCAAACTGGCATGAACACCAATCACCATAATGACGACTAACTATTGATTTCAGCAACATACCCGCATTATCTAGAGGCAAATCTAGAGCTTTCCAGTAAAAACTTTTTTACACATTAAAAAAAAATAAAGACTGAGTAGTAAGTGTTGAAAATTGATACCCTTGTTCAGTATGTACCATTGTAAAGGCTGTGATTTGTCCTTCACAGCATCATATTCATCCATGTAACATTTAAAATCTCGTCTGCCTGGACTAAAATCTGTCTTGTGATTGTTGTGGATGTCTCCCTGTTTGATGTTCAGCTCTGTCAGTCGGCCCTGTACTTTGGATCTAACCCAGAGTCCAGTGAAAGTTCAATTTAGGCTTCTGAAACTGAATCTGTTGAAAAAAATATTTATGAATTCACTTATGAACTCATGATTCACTCTTTCAAGGTCCTCAAAACCTCACAGGCTGGCGCCACCTGCTGGTTAAATCAATGTATATGCAAGAAAACTCAACCCAAACATGTATAAGGACATATTTGACAAAGCAATTGCAAATGTTTTCTTTAGAGTGTAATCTATACAATGTAATCAACAATTATAGGATTTTTAGTGCTTGTGTTCTCTGTTATAAGGCGAGGCTTGGCTATAAAAAAGTGATTAGGTGGTGACGTGCTTTATGGTTTTAATTCTGCGCAAATCATTCTGTAGGTGACTGAACCAGTTATTTAATAATGATTCATTCAACATACAATAACATGTCTTGCACGGGAGGTTTAAAAGGAAAGTGATAGCTCAGTGTGATTTCAGCTTAAGCCAATTTCCCTGTGAAGAACTACACTACCCATAATCCAAGGCCAGGCAAAATACTAAGTAATGAAATCTTTTCATATTTGCAGTGCACAGCGTTTAGAGTAATAAATTCAATTACAGTAAGTGTAATCTTGGTAAGTTTTACAGTATTTTTATATACTGTATAATAGCAGTTCATGACACGGTTCTCCGCAGCTTTGTACCCCGAATGACATGAACATATGTTTCTGATGTCTTGAACTCTTCATCTCTACACTTATAACAAGCAGACTGTGTTGTATATGGCATGTCTTATGGCGCTGTAAAAGCACTAATAACAACACTGCATGACTAACAGGTGGAATGAAAGCAAATATGCAAATCTTTTACTTTTTGCATGTCACTTTGCATCCAAAACATCCTTGATGGCTCAGGATAACTTCCCCAGCGAGGGCTCCTGGGAGTGGGGAAAACGGAGGAGCTTTGAATAACAAATGAGCCCTATTTTCACTTGAGCTTATCGCACAGTCATAGACAGCCTTGTGCGGCCCATCATTTGTCCATGCAAAGTGTCTCCACTTGTTCACAATCATTATCATCAGACTGTATCATCAGTGACAGTTTCATGTCATTTCGTAAGCCATGCCATCCTGTAGAAATCCATAGGTTACAGACATTCAAAAGAGGAAGGAGACATAGAATTTAATTAAAATGAACCAATCCACTGCTTCAATACACAAATGTACCTCTATTGACTAGGGGTGCACAAACATGACGGTTCAGTACGTAACTCTGTTTTGATGTCAACTCTATTACTCTCAGCTTAGACTTACTGTATTACAATACTATAAGGTTACAATTAACAACAGAGGCTTAAATTTAATTTAATAATTAACTTCTACATTATAACATTTCTATTTGTTGTATATTCATATATTCATTTGCACAGTGGCTGTCATAACTTTTATTAATTTAAACATAAATACTTAAGACGTCACTTACAGGGAGAGTAAAATATGATGATTATAGTCTAATATTTCTACTCTAGCAAACTAACGAGCGTAGATACTGATGACTTGCCTGAGGTAAAAGCTGTTATATTGAAGTCTTTCCATGGTTGAAACACAGATTGAGTAATTACGTAAAACGCATTTATACAGTCATCTGTTTGAATTTCCTTGAATTTTGTTTACTATCGAAAGTAACAATATATAAAACTAGAAGTTTCCAATGAAGCTCCACTCGTGCAGTTTTGGAGTAATAAAAACTGCATGAGTGTATTTGTTCAGTACACATTGTTAATGTTAATGCTAATGTTTTTATCGTTCATCAGCTGGAAAAATAAACATTTGAACATTCTGAAACTGATTCCAAAGATATAGTTTCTCTGTACCTTTATTGATAGGTTTCACATGATGTCACACTCTTTTAGAAACATCCCCTGGAGGGCAAAACTACAGAGCCCCTTAAGGGACATGGTGGAGGGAAAAATTTGGGGGTGGAAGGGAAAAATGTTTTTCAAATCTGTTGCATTCTCTCGCAAAGATATTTGCGTTATCTCACAAAACGTTGCGTTCTCTCGCAAACATATTTGCGTTCTTTGGCGTAACCAGTTGAGCTCAGATCCTCCTTGTGAACAGGCCATTAAACCCCTACTATTGACCTTAGGTGGCTCTATAATAAGTACTTCTCCGCTCATGTCTCAACAGCCATAGATCAAAATAGTAAGGTTTTTCCACTGAGTCATCGTAACACTCCCCTTTCTTCATGCTGTTGTACTGAAGCAGTTTCTGTATGGCCCTGCTTTAGGCTTCATCATTAAAGCATGTGTGTGTACGGGTGTTAAGGATGTGGCCTACATACCCCTTTGAGAATACTAAGTGTGCCCAAAACACTGGAGTCTTTGAGGACCCACAGGGACTGCCGGGCAGGGGACCTCGCTCAGCCATAATGCGAGCAAGCAGAAGTGATGACAGAAGCCCGTTCTCATCACAGATGCCACAAAAAAGGCCAAGCCGTGAATACACTGAGGGGAATCGCTCACGGCCAGCGGCAGAGACACCACTTACACTGGTAACTGGTGAATGGTTTAACATCCCGCAGCCCCTTTCCCCAGCCCTCATTTCCATCGGCTTTTATAATTATCAAAGAACCAGCTTATGAAAAATGACTACAAAGCGCAGAATATCTGTATGTGTGTGTGTGTGTGTTAAATGGGAACAACTGTCCGTGTCTCATCCACTCCTCTGGCTGTTTCTTCTGTTGTTTCAGACTATGTGAAGGAAGAAAAAGAGGCTAATTGCGTCACTGTGACATTGATTCATAGAAGTCAATAGATATTTACTTTATTTCAAAATGCATTTCGGTCCCACTTTATGTTAAGTGTATATACCTGTGTACTTCCATAGTAACTAGATGTGTATGTAGTATGTAACCACAGTGTAAGTACACACCGGTACACAGTATCTACAGCTGTAATATTTCTGTAACTACACACATGTAACAACCCTCAGAATGGTGTGTGTAAGTACAAATGTG
>JAUCMR010000063.1:208514-220748 GCA_032357425.1 Enteromius argenteus
TGCTACTTACTATTCAAACGTGAGTTTTGAGCAGTGAAGGGTAGTGCTTGTTGTTTGTTGTTTCTCCGATCATGAATACAGGCATAGTGTTATGTTTACGAGGCGTGATGTAAAGTGATGCGTAAAAAGACAGTATAAGTTATTATAATCAGTAATTATGACTCCACTGGATGCAACAAATGCCTAATTTGTAATGGCCTTTATTGTTTTTGTGTCACAGCACCAGGACGCAGCATCACGTTATAGTAAGGGGCGTAACATTTCCCTCAGGTGCTTGAGGTATTCAGCCAATCACAACGCACTGGATAGCTGACCAATCAAAACATACCTCACTTTTTTAGAACAATGAGCTTTGTACAAAGCGAACTGTTTCAGGAGGCGGGGCTTAGAGGAAAAAAACAATCATATATATGTGGAAAATGTGTTTTTTTTTATATATAAACCAAATAAACGCATCGCATTACACAAAATACATAAAATAATGTTCTTTTTAGCAACATGATATGACGCCTTTAATCTTTTTTTTTTCCATGATTTATGTTATAAAATCCACTGTTTTAATTTCAATGTTTGTTTAAATTTCTTACCATAAGCTCCAAATCAGAAGAGTCTCTGGTTCCATTATGGACATCTCAAGACCTTCTAAGGTACGTAGCACCAGAAAGGTCAATCGTTTTTATGTGCATCGTCTTACCACTCTATTTAAATAATTAAGATTAATACAACATAACTTTACGTGTTGATTTTCTTTAAGAAAAATGAAGGCAAAGAGACTCCTTCATCTGAACGTCCAGTGGACATCAGTGACTGGAACAGAGACCATGTGAGACAATGGATGTTTGAGATACAGATGGATAAAAAAGATGCAGACATTTTGTACAATGAGGAACTGAATGGAGCTGGTCTTCTCCACTTGAAGGAGGCTCGTCGTTTAACGCAAAACATACCATCAAATGCAAAAGAATTGATTTTTCAAAACATAGACCTTTTGAAAGAAACGCCTCAACAGCTGGATGACATGACTCAGTGTTGTAGCTTGAAGCCTTACCCTTTTGGTAGATATGATGCATCCTACAGTTACACCGAAAATGGCATCATAGATGTAACTGAAACTGGTCCTAAAGACCTCATACAACCATGCCATGAATTCAAAGGCTTTAACAACACAGGAGAAAAGTACAGAAAACCGAAATACACATATGAAGTAATTCGATTTGCAGCAGCTTGTATGAATAGTCGCACAAATGGCACCATTCATTTTGGAGTGGAAGACAAACCACACGGAAAAATTCTGGGTATTAGCGTCCCAAAAACAGATGATTTTGATGTATGGCAGAAACAAGCAATTGAAAGACATTTCAAATCAAAAGAAAAAGGAAAAGAAATAGATCATGTTCAAAGAGCAAAAAGGTGTGTTAAACCCCCTCGATTTGTTGAAGTTTTCAAAGCTGACATGACATCCTCAGGAAAATATGTTATTGAGGTAGACGTTGAACCATCCTCCATTGTCTGTCAAGACTTCTATTTTAAGACCTTTGACATGGTCGTAGATGAACAAGCTAAAAAGAATAAAGGTGGCGAGTCTTTTTTCATTAGAGACGGCAGCAGCAGCAAGCAAGCAAGCAAGGAGTACGACACATATATTAAAAATAATCCACGCTTGTCCCAGGAGAGGAAGGATGCTGAAGAAAAGCATCGCTCTGTTGTCAAAATCCATGCACATGGCTCTGCGTTGTGTAAGATGATAACAGGAGGGACACACTCTATGAACAGGTCACGTTTTACGTCGTACATCGTGGTGGCTAACAAGTCTAATCCTGTTCAGCTGAAAAACCTGGATTTCCTTCTTGGTTTGAATCTAACGGCTGTTTTGGATGTTGATCCACAGTCTGCTGAGAATGGCTTGAATAAGCTACTCAAAGAAAAAAAAATGTCCAATGATCATTTACCTGCTCAGTATAAAGTTACAAGTCCAGTAGTGGACATCGCAAGCAGCTTAGAGCTGACTACAAAAACAAGCTGGGTTTTCTGTAATGGAGGTATTAATGGGGAAACTCCCTCTGATGATGATAACTGGCTGACTGAGAAAGGATCCTCTGTGCGTGATGTACTTTCTTTCCTGTGTCAAAACGTGCTGCCTCACAAGAAATTTCTTGTCATTTTCTTGTTATTAAATCAGGTGAGCAAACCCAGCGACCCCTTAATTCAGATCTTTGGTATGTTTCAACAGCAGCTTAAAGCACAAAACCAAATCTTGTGCATCAGTGACAATGAAACATCGCACACCTACTGGAATGACCTCATCAAGCAGCAACATAAATGTGACGTATCAAAATACATTTATGAGCTGAGTTTTGCTGAAATCAATGGCTCCATTCTCAGTCTGTGGTCAGAGATATGGAAATCAATACTGTTTCTGCCTAGCGGTGGTGACAGTAAGGTTGTGCTATCCAAGCTGACCGAGGAATCCTTACATCTGCTCAGTATTCTTTGCGTGAACCAGTGCGATGGAGGACATCAAGGCAAGCAGCTACACGAGGAGAACTTTTATAAGGGAGGGAAGGCGTCTTGGTGGAACTTCTACTTCTCAGAACAGTCTGGGTCAGCATCGGTCATCAAGCGTGACAAGTTAGACGACATTGTAAACACTATTATTCCAAATGTGTTGAATCAGAAGAGAGCTTGTGTGTTTTTCAACATCCTCCATGTTCAGGGCTGGGGTGGCACTACATTAGCCATGCATGTTCTATGGACACTCAAGGAGAAATACCGCTGTGCAGCGCTGAAAGACACCACTGAAGATTATACTACTGCAGCCAAACAGGTGGTGCAGCTACTAACATACCAGACAAAAGAGCAACCTACACGACTTCCTGTTTTGCTCATGATTGATCACTTCCAAGACATTCGCAAAGTCCGAACACTCCAACATCACATTGAGGAGGAATGTTTGAACCAGTACATTTTCTCAAAATCTCCACAAGTCATCATTGTCAACTGCTTAAGGATCGAATCCTGTGAACTAACTGAAGGATCCGGTGATGCAGTATTCATCCCAAGCCAATTATCTGAGAAGGAACTGGCACTATTTGGAGAAAAGATGGAGGAGTTTAAGAAGAACAACATAAGCACAGAAACATTTCATGTGTCCATGATGGTGAACAACTTTAAACCTGACTATATTCAACGTGTTGTGAAAAACATCCTGAAGGACTTCAACTTTAAGCACAAGAAGGGTCAACTTTTTGCTGTTCTTGTCCTCTTGGAAGTCTACTCCAAAAAATCACTGCTTTCTGTCTCTACATGTGAAGAGTTTCTTGGTCTGCTAACAGAAGCTGAATCGCGTGAGGTTGAAGATGCATTAGAGAAATTGTCCTCTCTTTTGAAAAGATGCACGGTTTATTCCAAAGTGACCTTTGAAGGCATGAGGGTGATTCACTCAGAAATAGCTCAACACTGTCTGGAAGAGCTTTCTGCTTCTCATGAAGTGACAAAAGCAGAAATTGCTAACCTTCTGCTCACAACTGACTTATTTTATGAGAACACTCTGGAAAAACTAAAATTCACGCAGGATGTTCAAGACATGTTCAAGACGCAAAATACACGTCTTATTCAAGATATAATGAAGGAGACCCCAGGGAAGGAAAAGTCTCTACTCAGTGCAGCAGAGTGCCTCAGAGAGAAATAAATGATATTCCTGCTCCTTGACTGGTACTATTGGCACCAGAAAACAGGAAAAAGAAAACAATGATCCCGTCAAGCCAGATAGCCTTGATAGGTTTCTTACACTGGCCATCTTGGTGAACTGCAGCTACCCACTTTTTGGCGTGCTCTCACCGCAGGAACTAGGAACGATTTTAGTTCCAGGAACTCCGTTTGGAGGAACTAAATTAGCTCCTACTTCAGATTAGAGTCCAGGAACTATCAGGTACATAAGTTTAAGCTGATTGGCTAAACGCGTACGAAAACACCCTTTTGTAAACTGCATTTACCTGAATACTTAGTCTACGGTGTTTTCTGCCTCTATCAGCCTCAATGACATGTAACACTGCCAGCTGACTTTCGTTCTTTTAATCGCTTGATGTATATGTCAGCATTTCATGCCTGAAACCCACGAGACACAACAAAAACACAGCTTTGATGACAACATCCTCGATCCTCCTGTTCAAATCAAATCCTCCTTCACGTTAGCCTTTGTTTTTTCTTGATGAACGCTGCGCACAAATAACGTCGCTGTTGACTGGCTTGCGCCACTTCTTAGTACCCACCATTGGTGTGAACGCAAAATGGTACTAGAACCAGTACTTCAGTTTGCCTTATTAACATATCTTACACACTTTAATATAAACAAACATTTGAATCATTAATGTTGCATGCTTTTGGGCTGTGCTACAGACTCAAGCTGTGTGTAAACCAGATCATTCTCTGCAGAGAATAAAACAAGCACCTCTGTTTGGGTTTTCATTCTCAGTCTTTACAATTATTTATTGTAAATAACATTATCGCTAGCACTGGACATCTTATCGACAAGCTTGTCAGTTCTGTTTATTAAACTTCAAGCATTAATGCTTGCTATGGTTGGGTGATATGACAATAAAGCTAAATGTTGGTGATTATATACAGTAGTGTGAATGACTGAACATTTTCTAGATTTTTTTCTGTAATTTACATTTTCTGTAAGTGCTGTTTTGCAGATGTTCTGTATATTTGTTTCATAATTATTTCTTCGTAATGATGATGACAAGGCTCTGCTAAGTCAAATACGTTTCAGGTTAAAATCAGTGCAGTCGCACGCCAAAAGGGGAGCAGAGAAGATTTTCACAAACTTTTAAAGGAAAAGTTCACCCAAAAATGAAAATTACTCCATATTTTACTCACCCCCAACCCATCATGCAGGGAACACAAGGGCATCCTTCATGAAAGCATTATCCTAAAAACGTACTTATGGTAGATGTCAAATAATGACTCATGCATTGCATTCGATACTCACTAGAGAGAAGGACAGAGTATTGTGGCGATAACATGCGTATTGGCAGTGTACATGTATCTGTCCTGTGAGAGTAAAAGGAAAAATTAAGCAGATTACCACTTTCCATTCAAATATGAAATGAAGAAGCTCAATAAAAAGTCTAAACTACAGCTGATATAAAATAATGTGAAAAAGGTGTATACATGTGCTTGGAAAGGCAGGCATTTCCAAAAAGTCTAAGCTCTTTAAACAAAGAAACAAATAAAAAAAACCTTCACATCTACTTGACCGTCAATAAGTAATTTTAAAATGAATTGACATCAACTCTTAGCTAATCCTTTAACTGTAAATGTTATATACTAATATCTTCTTCAGCGCAGCTCTTATTCGTGTCGCTTCTAGTCTGTTCTGACAGCTCGTGCTGTACAGCCCCCTACTGGACGCCTCAGGAACAACACTGCCTGCTTGAACAAAACAGCAACAACAGCTGTTCTGAAGTCAGTCTGACAGAGACTACTTCATCTCAGTAGACGTGACGGTGAGAGCAGGTCGATCTCAGGCTGACCCGGGGTCAGTGAACAGATCTGCGTCACGAGCAGCGGGTGAGTCTCCGTTATATAATAACAGCCCATAATAAATAAACAATACAGAACTGCATCGCGTTTATAGGGTTAAACCCACCGCTGCTTATTACTGTGATGTTTATTCTGACTGGAGGCTGGAGATTGAGGTCAAGCGGGTGTTTAACAGCAGCATTGATATGAATAAAGTGAAATAACCCCGTGTTTCTCAGACAGAGACCGTCATCTTCATCTTCATCATGGCTGGCCTCGGAGCACTGCTTTCTCTCGCTGTGTTGTGTGGCTTCGTGACCGCTGAGGTGCACAGAAGAACAGGTAATGCGTTTAATCTGTCTTTAAATCGTCTGGAAACAAGAGCTCTTTTTCTGTAGTTAATAAACCTTCGTCTTTGTTTCTCCAGCCGCCGTTTTTCTCAGAGTTTTGGCGAGTTCAGCGTATAATTATGCAGACTAATTAAGTGAAGAATAGAGCCTGACATACCAACGAAAATCCCCGAGAGCCCTTATAAAGTGCTTAAATTAAACGCGTTATCGAAACAGATGATTGGCTCATCAAGAAAGCGGTGAGAAAAGTAGCAGGCATCACGTGACCAAACCCTCGCTGGGGTTGCCAGGTCCGTCTTTGTCCCGCGGAATTGCTGCGGATTGTGTTTGTCGTTTGGTGGAAGATGTTGTACATGTTATATTCGCGCTGAAATGTTACTCATACAGTTTGTTCTCCAAAACTGATAAACGGTCCTAGTGAGGCTGTGTGGTGTTGTGACAGTGTAGGGTCGGAGATTTGTGGCATCAGTAAGAACTGCGCCATTTTAGTTTATTTGTAATGTTGCCAGATTCAAGCAGAGCCCACCGAGAGAGAGCCACATTATTAGAAAACAGTGTTTAGTGAGCCACAGGTAATCTTGTGCCGGTACTATTCAGTTTACAGGACTGTAAATAGTGACATCAAGACTGGTTTACAACACAATTAATACCGGTTAACTAAGGCTTGTTCATATCAAGGACTGATAAAGATTTTAAAATCCTCTTTAATTTAAAACAGTAGCACCACAGCTGTAATGATAACAGATGAATATTGTTTGAAACTCTTCCAGAACAGTAATTTTATTCAAGCTTAATGATAAAAACATTAGCGGCGAGCCAGAATCCACTCACTTCAAAGAGCTCAAGCATTAGATAACAAAACAAGCTTCCGATGTGAGGAACTAACGCTTATAAACACTGAAATAACTCATTTACAACAGTTCGGCTGCGCTACAAATGATCCTAATCCATCAGTTTGACCGAATGAGCTGTAGATTATCCGGCATGCTCTATCTCTATCCATCTAAAATAATGCAATGCTTGGTATTTGATTGTTGAGATTCTTCAGTCAACAGACACTGGGCTAATACAACAGAAGACAGTAAGGACCCCATGTGTCTCTCGCCCACTTTTTCCACACGGTTGTCCCTTTCACCTGTAACTCTTTCAGCGTTGTTTACTGGGATGTTTCTAAAGCAGGGAAATACAGTCAATTACTCAAAGCACTTTTGAAGCCGTGAATTCTGGCCATGTGCAGGTCTCTGGTGGCCATAACCAGAAACCATGTTTGAGTGTTTCCACTGAAGCATCACTTTGATCTGTTTCTCACCTGCCATTCACACCCTATAACATCATCTCCACTATTGTTCTGTGTCCCTGTACACCTCAGCTCCTGTGTTCCTGGAAAAGTGGGATGCACTTAGTTTAATTTCCCGTCAGAAGAGAAGCAATGCGGGAGTTGAGGAGACTAGACTCCCTCCCAGCCTCGAGAGGGAGTGTTTGGAGGAGGTTTGTGATTACGAAGAAGCGAGAGAAGTCTTCCAGGATAATTATCGCACAGTGAGTCTGAATCTGAACCCGTCTTTACTTGGGCTGTGTGATATTTACTGTCATTAATGTTTGTCATTTACTTTGGACAAATCAAGCAAAAACACATTGAAATTGCAAATGTCTTTGAGTTTATATGAATAAGCATTAAGTTCACAAACGTCTGCCAATGTTTTGCCAACAAAAAATGTTTTTGTCCGAGCAGATGTCCTGATCTCATTAAGACACTGACTAGTTTACTGGTATCATTTCACTTTTTTAAAATGAATTCAGTTTAAAAGGTGCAAATATTGCCTTTGCTCTTTATCACGGCTGTGAACCAACCACTGCACACAATATGAAGACATAACTAAACAAAATCCAGCCTAAACCATCCAAGATACAAGCAAAATATTTGATAATTATCATTATAAAACAAAACTGAGATGTCACTACGATGTAATGGATAGTGCTTTTGTTTCTTTAAAGGATCTCTTCTGGTCTGTCTACATTGGTAAGTTGCATATCGACATTCAATCACATTGATTAGAGAAATATATGTAATACACTGGACCTATGCCATGTCCAGGTCAGCTGGTCATTAGATGACTCTAACAACAGCTGAGAAGTATGTGGGATGTCATGGGAAAGCAGTTGATTATATAGTTAAATAGTGGTCATCATAAAGCAGTATTGCTACGATTGACCAATCATGATCAAGCCTGGCAGAGAATCATGTACTACTGCTATGGTGTATTCTAATTTTATACTTTAATAGACATGATGTATGAAGTGCGGGACATGCGTCTTCTCTGATGTTGTTTCACATGATCTAGATGGTGACCAGTGTGCTGACCAGCCATGCAAAAATGGAGCCATGTGTTCAGATAGTGTGGGGGGCTTTGACTGCATTTGCAAATCAGGCTTTTCAGGAGTCGAGTGTGAGACAGGTATGTAACTGTACGCTCATCTTGATTAAGCTCTATGTAAAATGTACACAGTAAAGAGATCAAGAAGCAGCGAACTGAAATGTCCAGAATAAAGGCCTTTCCTCA
Source organism: Enteromius argenteus (assembly GCA_032357425.1). Lineage (NCBI taxonomy): Eukaryota > Metazoa > Chordata > Actinopteri > Cypriniformes > Cyprinidae > Enteromius > Enteromius argenteus. The sequence goes on from JAUCMR010000063.1 coordinate 216,949, forward strand.
CTGAGCGTGATGCGAAGAGTGCTTTACACTGAGTGTGAAATGATGGTTCACCTTCTGCTGATTCCGGCCTGTACACTAGGTGGCGGCGACCAACAAAGCTTTTCTCCTTTGTGTCTCAAATATAGATGTAACACTGTCCGCTGCTCAAATTACAGCGTTAAATTAAGATATATACAGTTCTACATCAGAAACACAAACTATGTATAACGCTTACAAGAACAGGCAGACATGCACTCTTTAAATGTTTTGTGCTACACTGCTTAAAATTTGTCATAAACATCCTTTATAGTTATAAAAATGCAGTGAGCAACACATGCAGGAAATGTTCAAGTTTGGGTTTGGAAGTCCCAAACAAGTTGAGATGCATGCAAGGTCAAAAACACTTTCATTGTCTTATAATAGGTATTTCTTTTGAACTTATTTGTTCAACACTCTTCTAGTGATTGGTGGATTTGATTTAAAGCTGTGTTTGTGAGCTCTTAACGCTCCTAAAGCAGCACCTAGTGGCAGAGAATGAATTAGCGTTTTTATTCAGACCAATGTGAGAAGACACTTTTGGGTAGCAACAGTTGCTGTGGCCACGTGATGTAATGCTCAGATGTTATTGGATGGCCTGTGTTTTCACTTTGTGAAACTGAAAAGATTCGTCGGACTGGTTCGAAAAAAAGAAATCGTTCACATTTTCGGTGCGTCAATGTTCACGGTCTATGTGGAAGCCTCCATAGGATCTGCTCTTTTATTCCATTGCGTCATTGTGTCCGATATTCGCTGCACTTTTTCACGCTCAGTGTGGAAAGGCCTTTAGGGGTCGTACCCTTCTGAAATGACAGAATTTGTAATTGCCCCAGTTTGACTTCCCTCTACAGATCCCTTAACATGCAAATCAAGGAGGTCTACCTTTAAACTTCCAGCACTGAGATTCATTCGTCCATGTCCCACTCACCACTTAAAGGGTCATGAGACCCCAGACTACTGTTTCTGAGATTTTTATTTTCAAATGTTATAGGAAACTGGTTAGTTTTTAGCTTTTTTTGCGCTATTTTCTTCTTCCGGGTTTAAAATCTGCTTCATGTTTACATGTAGATATATTACTTTGATTACATGTTGGTGTGTACTAAATTATTCATGAGACTGCATGTTCTTATCCTATGTGTTCGTTTGTTATGGCAGACTGTGAGGTCACGTACTTTAAAAGTGTCATATGATGCTATTATTTGGTGTAACAGAATATGTTGACATGCTTTACTGTTCAAAAAACACATTATTTTTCAAATACTGTACATTATTGTAGCTCCTCTATGCCTCGCCTCTTTCGAAAGCTTCGTTTTCTACAAAGACCCTCCTTCCGAGGGAACTGGTGTTCCCCAAGGCTCAGCTTTGGGACCTTTTATTTATAGTCCCTTGAACATATTTTTAGAAAGTACAGCATTTATTTCCACTAATAACTGACAACACCTCACTTCATCTGTCGTCTATGCCCACCTCTGTCTTTCTTTCACTGTCCAGCTGTTAGCTGAAATTAAAAACAGGCTATCATCTAATTCACCACTAATTCAATAGTGGTAAAACTGAAATTTTATTAGTTGGTGCAAAATCTACTTAAGCTAAATCCAATGGCTTCCCAGTGACTATTGACCTGTGCTTATTTAAGTCTGGATAATAAATTGTAGCATTTCTCGGTTGTCTTTATTACGTGATGCTGAATGATGTTTTGTTTGTTGTGTTTCCTCACTGTTCTCATTTTTTCACATCTAGATCAAACGGTGTGTGTAATCGATAAAACCAAAGGGTGCAGTCAGTTTTGTAAGCCGGGCTATCAGTCGTACGAGTGCTCGTGTGCGTACGGCTGGAAACTGCAGCAGAGAGAGAAGTGCGTGCCGGCTGGTGAGTCCCTTACAACTCTGTTTCACAATCAGTTTATAAAGCATGCACAAACAGTGGATAATGCCAGACAATCAATACTAGATCATCTCTAAGTGCACACTTACTTTCCTCTTTAGTGACATCTCCATGTGGAAAAGTGGCAAGTTTGAGTCAGTGGGACATACGTCAGTCAGCGAACATAGAGTCAGACTATCAAGGACTCACCTGCGGCTCAGAAGAGTGCCCCTGGCAGGTGAATAAACCACGCTTGATCCTCCAGACGTCATGTTTGTTGTTTATGTACACACAGCAAGTTGTTTAAAGTCAGATCCAATGTGCAGATTTGAGTTCCCAGATTTCATAGAAAATCATGTAGTGCATGCTGGTCACAGACAGTGTTTCTTCTGTAACTATTTATAAATTCTGCAAGAGTACGACGACTAGTGTTTTAAAATCTGTTCAGTGTATTTCAGCCTTCAGTCATTCATATATCTACTTGAATTAAGTGCTGTTGGAGTTGAATGAGACATGTACTCATTTTTTTAAAGGCGATGCTGCGACTTGGATCGGTTGGTTTCTGCAGTGGGGTGATCTTCAAAGAGAACATGGTCCTCACCACAGCTCAGTGCGTTAGGAAGCACGAAGACTTTCAGGTGGCAGTGGGTGAGTGCCATTATGTTTTCAGAAATATTAAATGAAACGTGCTGAACAGGTGTTCTTAACATGCTAATATGTCATTTCTTAAACTCCACAGGTAAAAGGGTGACCTCGTTCGAAGCAGGAGAGCAGACGCTTCAGGTGAAGCAGGTGCACATCCACCCGCTGTATGCTGAGGGCAAACCTGACAACGACATGGCTGTAGTAGAGCTGAGGCAGAAGATCGTCCTCAAGAAGAGCGTGCTTCCAGCCTGTCTCCCCGAGAGAGACTTCGCTGACAATGTGCTCATGGCGGGAGACTACATGGGTGTCATCACCGGCTGGAAGGAAGTCTCAGGTGCAACGGATCTCGAGGGGAACCTCATGTTAAACCACCTGTCCTATGACAAACTGCCGGTCTGCTCACAGCGCCACTCTGGGCAGGTGGGTGCACGCTCAGTATTTTATGGAGTTCCCATGGTCATGAATTGTATATTATCCAAGCATCAAAACATAAAATTATCCATGGTCTTGGTGTTGAGGACTCTTAGAATAATAGTAAAACTACAGGTGGAGCAACAAAGGGCATCCTTTCTTCACTGGAGTTTTTCCAGTTCAGAAAAATAAGATATCTAAAAAAAAAAGTGGATGAAAAAGTGGCCAACAGTGGATGATGGTGAGATGCTACAGAGATGATGACTGCCAAAGAATCAAAACATATCAATGAGTTAACTGTTGCAACCAGGGTCAATATTCTGAGCTCACTGGTAGTTTTAATAATAAACACGCTTCATTTTAATAAAGTAGAATGTGTTGATTTCTGAGAAACTGTTATATTACGTTTCAAATACATTTCTTGATATAAGGATTTTTAGACATTTGCACTGGAAAACAACACAGAAACATTGAAGTTTGTTTAGAGGGTAGAGTAAAATGTATTTCCAGAAAAGATATGTTGGCACTTATTTTAAGTTGGCAGTTAACTTTGAAGTGATGCCAAAACACTGTTCTTCCTAGACATTTAGAGAAACTATTGTATGGAAGCCCATTTCCGCCGGTGAATAAAACATAAAAAATGGTTATTGCGACTTTTATATCTCGCAATTCTGACTTTATATCTCGCAATTCTGACTTTATAACTCGCAATTCTGACTTTATATCTCGTTATATTGCGCAATTCTGACTTTATATCTCGTTATATCGCGCAATTCTGACTTTATATCTCGCAATTCTGACTTTATAACTCGCAATTCTGACTTTATATCTTGTTATATCTCGCAATTCTGACTTTATAACTCGCA
>JAUCMR010000063.1:229070-250885 GCA_032357425.1 Enteromius argenteus
ATCGAAAATCGCATCACAATCGCAATATTTGTCAGAAAAACCGCAATTAGGTTTTTTCTCAAAATCGTGCAGCCCTAGCTCTGTATATAATCTGCCGCTTGATTTGAAAACAGCTGATGGAGATTTACTGACAAGATGCGCCAAAACGAATGCAAAGAGGAGACAGCAGATGCGCTAGAGACACATTAATATTTGCGAAACTCAAAATATTAGAGGAAAGTACTGAATTGGAGGTGGGGTTTATATGAAGGGATCTGGCTGTAGTCAGAAAAGTTTTGATGGCGTTTTTATTTCATCTTATCTCTGTGTAGATACTCTTTGTGATAACCAAAGAAACACAATATTGCTGCTATTCCATGAGCGCCACCTACTGTTAGAGAGTGAATCTGCGTTTTTAACAGACAAAGCTGAAATCAGGTCGTTCTTGCCTTGCTTTAAAGGGTTAGTTCACCCAAAAATAAAACTTCTGTCATTAATTACTCACCCTCATGTCGTTCCAAATCCGTAAGACCTTCGTTCATCTTCAGAACACAAATGAAGATATTTGTGATGAAATCAGAGAGCCATCAGACCCTCAGTAGACAGCAACACAACTGAAATGATCACAGTAACATAGTTTACTCAACCATTCTTCTCCCCTGACTTCAGTCTTCCGCCATTTTACAGAGTATCACAATGCAACACATTTGCATTCATTAATGTATTTGACGTAATCAGCCTTGTTTACATTCGGGGGAAAGTACACACATGTACGTAATCTGCGGCTGTGTGCACCTAGAAGAAAGCTTACGCAGTGATATTCTCTAAAATGGAGGAAGACGTAAGTCAGGGGAGAAGAATGGTTTAGTAAATTATGTTATTTTTATTTTCTTCGCGCTTAAAAGTGTTCTCCTAGCGTCACAAAAGTAAAGTTGATCCACTGATGTCACATGGATTGTTTTACCGATGTTTTTACTACATTTCTGGGATCATTTCAGTTGTGTTACTGTCTATAGAGGGACAGATGGCTCTCTGATATCATCAAAAATATCTTAATTTGTGTTCTGAAGATGAACAAAGGTCTTACGGGTTTGGAACGACATGAGGGTGAGTGAATTTTCATTTTGGGGTGAATCAACCCTTTAAATCTTCAAATTATACAATCTAGTTTAAATAAAATAAACTGCTCATGTTACTTTTTGTTGTATTGTAATTATGCAGTGACTTTAAACAATCACCAGGCATTTGTGAATATTTTCACATCATACCAGGTTGCCCATAAAATTCTATTACAAGTAAGCTGTTCAAATCGCGTAAGAATTTCTATTTTTGAATTGATTCGTCAGGCCAATTTTGGTTGTAGTGCTAAAAGCACAGGCTGGCATGATGAAGCCTCAGTGCCAGGCATGCAGCAGAACTGGTGAGAGCTGGATCCTTGTTATGTAAGAGGAGTCGTCGAAAGCAGCACAAAAGAGTGGGAGCAGACTGGATGGGGGTGCTTTCACAAGCCTGTCGCAGGAGAGGGCTAAGCACGGCTTTCATCTCACACATCCACATTCCCCAAATCACGCCATTTCCTACACGAGCATAAAGGAGAAATACGCAAGAGACGTGGATGATATTTTGTGTTTAGATGCTGTAACGTGTTCGTGACCAGCAGTTATTCTGTGAACACTGGGTGTAGATCAACACAATCAATCTCGAAACACGACCGATCCCCAGCGCTTTCTCTGTTTGCACACTCTCGCGCACTTGAAGAGAGCGGGACATACCTTATATATTCATGACTACCGTGGTGCTTCACTTGGGCTGAATAAATGTGTGTGCGCGGGGCTGCCAGGGAGCAACGTTGTAAAAATAGTAACAAGCAATTAATAAAATGTGATGGCTTTGCTGTAGTTATGGCTGGTTATGACAGAAACCTCTTATTAAAATGTAAGGGATGATTTTTCTCTCTATTATATCGTAAAATGCTTTTTATTCAAGTTTCTGAAAGCCATGTATATTACGTGCAGACCTCCCTGTATGACAGAAGTCAAGAACATACAAAGTATTGGTTCTGTTAAAGCGTGTGTTAAAGCCCTGTTGTTGATGAGCTGAGGATGGGCGAACACCCCCCACATCTCTTTCTGCCTCTTGCTGTTACCATGGCAATCACTGCACAATTACTCATGACATCAGCTTTTCCCTTTTTTCCCACACAGTGGAATGACATGGAAAAAAATAAAAACTGCAGAGTTCAACTTTAAAGGAGCCACAACACTGTTTGTTCTATTTTATTTTTTTTGCCAAGTAAGAGGCGTTGTGGTCAAATCTCAGGTGAACCTTTCTTTTTAAATCAAGTATCAAGATGGATCTGCTTACTTTTTTTCCTTTTACTGACTTGTTTCATTCTATTTTTAAATCATGCATTGATTTCATTAGATCTTTTGACACATTATTTTAAAAAAACGTAAATGTTCTTTTATTGTAGTTTACATGCATTTTTTTCTTATCGGATAAAACCTTTATCCTACTCAAATGTGCACATACGTTGTTTTTTATGTTCATTTTGACATTTCCATTAATTGTTTTCTTATGCGATATTCCAAAACGTGCATAAATATAGGTGGGGTAAACATAGCGAGGGTAATTGGTCCAAAAATTAACCTTGACATTTATGGATGATAATTTAGACATAATAAGACTAAGTACTAAAGTAATGTGCAATTCTTTATCAGTGATCAAACCTATAAAAATGCTGTCAATAACTGAATCATAAATATTTTATCTGCCTCTTAATACTCACACACAAATTAGGGCTTGTCAGTAAACAGCACTGTTATGACTGGCTAATGCCATTGCATATGAGATAGTCTAACACCAACAGGAAATAACACCCCTCCTCGCTTTTGTATGTGAGATAAAATATCCATGTAAAAGACATCATCATAAACAAATGGAGCATTATAAAACTTAAGACTTGTGATGCAGCTGATGTCAGGTCCAATACAGCTGGCTCTTTCAACAAATCTCTATTGCACCGTGAATTTGAAAGAAATTGAACTGGCATCCGTTCACTGTATCCAGTGTAGAAAGGCGTCAATGATTATAATGGGCTCTATTTGCTTTTGATGCAGTGCTCGTACTGTTAAGCAACTGATAGCGAGTTGTTGTTTTTTTTAATCGTGGAGGACATTTTAAGTGGTCGTGATGTGAGAAATGAAATTGTTTTGAAAAGGTTTGAGCACTTAGGTTTGCAGTGACCCTTCATTATGGCAACCATGATTGTTCTCGCTCTGAAGTGCCCTACATAGATAGATTTATCCCATTTGGGACACTGTGCCTGTCTTTATGAATCATTGGCTCATTAGATTTGTTCAAAAAAACGGTATAATTTCGTTAATGAAATGCCACTGTGTGTTGGTCGGACAGACAACAGTTCTGCTCTGGTTTTATTTTAGTTTGTGAAATGGAGAAAAGACTGACAAGACCTCTATCTCTAACAGTTGCTCAATTAATTGCGACCAATGAGTCATTAAGAGAATAGAAACCCTTTTAGACCATGTGCAAAAGTGCATAGTGCTTAGACCATGCACTTATATTTTTACAATAGGGCCCAAAATGACTATTATGTATATGTATTGTTGAATGAATGCCAAAAAAAGTCATTAAAATGGCAATCTATATTTGGCCTGCTTGATCCAAATGCAGCACTCAAAGCTAGTTTTTTTTTTTACTACCTCACCGGGGCCAGTAGTTTATTTTTTCTTGCCCTGTCAATATTTTCACTGTTCCTGCGACAAAAAAAATAATACAGTTGCTGTTATCATTCTTTTTTATCATGTGTTTTATTCTAATTAATAAGCATATGACACCAAAATTTTAGAGACCGATTAAAACAGCAAAAACCACTAGCCTACCAAATACAGACATCCCACCCTGCAAAAACTCATTTTAGGGAGGTAGTACCAGCTGTCCCAACCCCCACACACTTTAGACTTTCTTTTTCTCGGACAGCATATTCTGTTATGCCGCGGCTGCAGATGCAAAACTCTGGAAGTCTGAAGTGACAACAGATTGAAAGAGTGAGAGGTTTACTGTAATGCCCACCCACAGTCTCTTAGTGAATAGGGTTTTGATTCATTGGTTCACACGATTCGTTCAAAACTCGGATTCATTCAGAAACTAAACACTGCTGTGTTGCTCGGAGACCTGCAGCAATTCTGCTATGACTTTTAAGGTTTATATCAGTATCAACTTCTTATTTACTCAACTGTCGTATAAAACCAGTGTGGCATTAAAATATTTGAATTGCATAATTTTTTTCTTACTAATTAAATGAACACATTAAACTGTCAGCCCTAGTTCTAAGTAATTTACTTTTAACACAAAACACAACATAGTGTTAGTTCAGAAATTAATGTGTGATTTAAGACTATAGGGATAGGGATTTTTTTACAGTGTAATATGAAGAGTTGTGGAGGACTATTTAAGAAGTCTAATTCTAATGAGACGTTTGCCTTTGCGCACTGCTGTATATTGTTACAGGTTATTTATAAAGCACTGAGCATGTGTGCACTATAAATAATCAGTGTTTGAGCTGTCTCACACAAACATAGCATCAACACACCAATACTCTCCATTCCACTGCTAACAGAATGGACTACCAGTACCATAAAATACATGGGTTTTTAGTCATTTATTTTGGAGATAGTCTTGTTCTTGTATTTTTAACATGAAATATGTGAATACTAATATACTTTTTGTTTTTGCCTGCACAGGGTCCATCTCTTAGACCATCATTTTCAAGGCAACTACCACTGATTATATCTTATACTAAGGTAAGATGTTACATTTATTTTTAGTATTCTTAGTTTATATTAATTCATAAGTTACTTTACATACACATGCACATAGGATCACTTTAGAATGAATCTAAAAACTACATACAGTGGTGTCAAAAACTATTTGGAAAATAAATGTCTGAATCTGAAAGCATTATATACCAAGATGTCAAGTAAAGGGATATATACCATTTGCATATATTAATTTTACAAATACTTTTTATCTACAATGTCAAAGCACTTTTTTGGACGTTGAATTTGTGAATCATACAACACTGTCTGTACATGTGCATTTTTTTTATTATAGGTTTATGTAAACATTCACTAGTTGGTCACCTTTAGACGCAAGTATGAATGCCTCAAAACATGCATTAATTCTTATAGTGAATTATCAGTAAAATTATGCAAGCTATCAAATTAGTATAGCTGCTGTACAACTATGTGAAGTAAACTTGGAACAGCCACTTTTTGAACCATGCCATCTGGTGTCGTAACCCACATGTGCAATGCATATTTAATGACTTAATCATTAATTAATGTAACCCAATCTGCATGTAATTATCCTCTTTTAATTTCATGAATATTGGGCTTTAGCACATCATCATAACTTCATTGGAACATGTGACGCTAATCAGAGTTTAATGGCACTCAAATCTGCCAGCAACTCGTATTACGCAAATAAGCTGTAGTGGGGGAGAGACCTTCCTGCTCAAACTTACAGCTTTATATTCGACAAGCTAGTTTTCAGAGGTCAGAACTCTGTATAAGTTGAGGTCCACTGGTTAGTCTCAACAATTTGGGACACTTCGTTTTGCCCAGGAGCCAGCGGATGAACTTTCTGTGGCCAGAAAAGTAATATTTCTTGGAGATGATAGACTGTTAACACTGAATGTTTGCTGGATGAACAGACTGTAACATATCAGCTGCCAGAAGTAACTGCTGCAGAATTAGTAAGGTATTATACTTGACTAACTATAATTGATTATGAATATATACAGAGCTACAAAGCTGTCTACTGCTTTACTGTTTATTAAAGTATTTTGTATAGATATAAGTCTATGTGAGTCTAATACATAAACAACAGTGAAAAAGAGATGATTAAGCAGCTGTAATGATTTGTAGTAATACCATGTGTGGAACCTGTTCCCAGATGTCCGCTGTCTTGGAGAATTTAGCTCCAACCCTAATAAAGCTCACCTGAACCAAAGTAATCAAGGTCTTCAGGCTTGCTAGAAAGTTCCAGGAGTGTAATCTGGACATACTACAATCGCCGTTTTGCCCGTAACATGCAGTTGCACAGAGACAAGGATAAATGCTCAGCCATGGGGAAGCTGTGTAGGAAATGTAGCAAACTGAACCACTTTGCAAAGGCTTGTGAATTACAAAAACTATAAAAACAGAGACACGCATGCTGTCGGTAACAGGATTGACTACGATCTTGGAATCCCCCAGGAACTCTTCACTGAGGCAATACCAAAAGATCACAGCAACGTGGTACATAAACAAGTTTTTGTGGAAAGCTTAACAGTCTCCGAAATAAGATTTAGACTAGACGCGGGGCAGAAGTCATTATCATTCCAGAAAACAAGATTCAAGATATCATTAGTCCGTCAGGATACGCTGAAGAACTCTTTAACCGTGTCATGCAACAGCCAGCACCAGACATCAAAGCCATGCAAGAATTCTACATCGCAGACACTCAAGAGCAACCTATACTTCCCTCGGCGTGGATCAAATCTAATTGGTCCTCTTTGTGCAAAGAGACTTTGAGCAAAACCATGACCTTGTGAACAAAACTGCTGATGTTTTCATAAAAATAGGATAGTTCCTAGTCGGGTGTAAGATACAATCAAGTAGTTGTCAGCCATTTGGTTTGTTTGCCATTCATCCCAGAGCAAGATGACTTTCAAAGCACAACAGGCTAAGTAGTATGTGTGCTGTTTCAATACTACTTGGAACTAAACTGGCCCTCTTTTTTAGTATATGAAGTAAATACATGTTGAAGTATTCTCTCAGTAAACTACTAGTATAAAAGTGTATATACTCCAAACATACTTTTATGTTTTCTTTAGGTGACCATAACATCTTATCTAAAGGGGGTCATGAATTGAGTAATCTAATTTTCCATGATCTTTTGACATATTAGAAGTAACAGCTTTTATTTCAATAAAGCAGCCAAAGCCACTCATTTGTACTTGTCTTCGTGATGTGAACAGATAAATTTGTCAATGCAATACTGCCTAGACATAAACAGTTCCACACCTGCTTCTTCATCATCACCTCTTTGTCCTGGCCACTGGCACAGTAATGAGGTGATAAGCATTACTGGAATGGGGCCCATTCAGCCTGGGTGTTTAATACCAGACTAGCCATTTTTAGTGTATGCTGTGTCATTTCTTTATATGCTGCTAGCATAGATCCTGTGAACTACTGACACGTTTCAAGAAGAATACATGTTACATTCTAAATGATATACTAAACAGCTTTAAACAAACAGGTGTATTGCACATAAATGATGTGAGTGCAATTTACTACAAACAATTGTACGTTTTCCCTATTTAAAGACTGTTACATGAATAGTTGCACGAGTAAGTTTGGTAACACAAAATAAAATGTGGTGATTTTTTAAGCAGATTAAAAAAAAGATAAGTATATTGTATGACGGAAGAGCACTTCGCAGCACTTTGAACTCGGCACGGTAATATCATCACTCCCGAAAACTCCCCCTCTCCCTCTCACTTCCATCAATACGACCAAGGAGTGATGATATTACAGCGCCGAGGTCGAAGTGCTGCGTTAAATTCATTCCTATTTGGATCCTATGCAGTGAATGAAGCTAAGCTAAATGCTAACTTAGTGGTGCCGCGCGCTAGAGTGAGTATGGGAGAGATGTATCAACTCATCTAAGTTGAGGGAAGAACATAGTGGAATATGGAAAAACAGTGGCATTTTCAATAAAGGCCAAATAAAGCTGTTCAAATGCAAAAGTTATTTTTTCAACTGTAGGCTTGCGCTATTTTCTTTCCCTTATGCTTACTTTTACATTTGCTATAGTTGAACCTAAAAAAAATCCAGGCCGTGTGTTCAGCAGAATGCACAAGACTAGACAACACAATGAACATATGACAACAGCACATGGCCAATGAAGCGAGGACAAAAGCCCTGTGCTCAAACACAACACAACAGAAGAGCACATGAAACTGTGATAAAGAACCCCCACCATGCACTCATGACAAAAGACAAAAGACGAGTATCCAGATTCCTACACTGAACTGCAACCAAGCCCCAAACTCATAGCACATGACATGGACTTTAAATTGTAAAATTGTCCCTGCTTTTTTGTTTAAAAACTTGTGTTACATTAGTACTTGAAATCATGTGCCATGGTTACTGTAGTTTGTGATCATAATCTCTTGTTTAATTCTGAAATAATATTCAGCCTTTATACTTAGTTTTTCAAGTTTAAATTAATTAATTAATATTAAATAAAAATAACATTTAATTAGTTATATTATATATATATATATATATCACATTTCTCAGGCTGCTTTATGAAAAATAAATGTTTTTGTAAGGTACCATGCATGAATAACTGAGAAATGAAAAGAATATTGTAATAAACAAAATATAATGAAAATGACAGAAGGCTTCTGTAGTGTTTGTCTATGTAATAAAAAATGGTTATCTTTAAACAGAAGATTCCCAGGTGCATTTGTGAGCTAAGACCTGAATGGCTTCATACATCTATTAAAAATACCTTGAAAGTTGCTTAAAAGGCCCCACTATCGTTTTTTAAATGTAACCTTTCATGCAGTGTGTAATATAGTTGTTTGTGAATATAGGTTCTGAGTTCAAAGTTCAAAGTTTTAAAAATCAGTGTGCATGACAAAGTTATTGTCTCCTAAAGGAAAGAGTTTATTCTGAACTGCTGCGACAAGTGGTCAGTAATTTCATTTCCACTCATGAAACTTACCTGCAAAAATCTGTAGCAAATTTGCATAATCGTCTTCATTGGCTTCCCGCAAACAATGACTACTTTGATCAGCCTTCACAAACTTTATGGTTTGTGTTGGAATGCTATTTTCTGCATTGTTTACAATTCCACAGGATAAGGATGTGACGGGTCAGTGGTTAAAATACATTTTTACAATACCACAGCAATACACCAAAAACAACAGACTGAGCTTTCTGACGAATCATGGCAGAGTAGGTTTACAGAAGGGAGGTCTTTAGAGAGCATTAATCTTTGAATAAATAATTTCAAACTGTTTGAGAAACTAGGTGATGTAAAAGTGTATTGTGAGAAGATTAAAGTATTTTTGACCTTTCATGCATGTCAACCTATTGTAGGAGACCTCCAAAACAAAATTATAAACCATTTAAAAAAAGCATAATATGGGTGCTTTAAATGAAAATGGAGAAGAAAAAAAACATTCATTGACATCCAACTTTGAAATGAGACATTTTTGTGCCACTGTATGTCAAACCAAATTTTAAGGTGTGTTCACACTTGTAGTTCAGTTGGTTTGGTTAATTTGGTCCTGGTCCGTTTAGTGTTCACACTGGCATTTTTGACAGCAAACCTAAAGATTCTGATCCTAAAGGCATAGAGATACATTCACAACCTTTTGTGACGGAACTCACCAAACACTGCAATCAACTACACCTCAAATACACCTAATTCCATCTGCTGGATGCTCATTGTTGAGCAATCGCACCTGAGTTTGTTAAAATCAGACCAAACATGACAAGTGTGAACACGCCCTAAAAGCAAATTCTACAAAGATTAAGATTGACTCATTCTCGTTTTCTCTCTTTCTCAGATGTCATTAATTCATGTCATGTTCCTGCTGCTCACTGGGCTGGGTGTGAGTTTGTCTCAAGATGAGAAGCCAACAGTCCCATTTGGCTGCAGATTTGGACCTCCAAGACCATACACTCTCTTATGTGACCTGGATGCTATATGGGGCGTGGTGGTGGAGGTGGTAGCAGCGGCTGGTGTGTTAGCTGCCGTTTTACTGTTGCTAGTGTTACTGTGTCGCCTGCACTCAGTGACTGAGGCACCAAAGCGAAGTGGCATCGGTCCGATACTCTTACTGTTAATGGGCATTATTGGGCTGTTTGGGCTTAGCTTTGCATACCTTATTGAGCATAACGAGAGCATTTGTGTGGTGCGACGTGCCCTCTGGGGTTTGTTTTTCTCACTCTGCTTTGCCTGCATGTTAGCACAGGGTTTGAGACTGCGCAGGCTTGCACGTGAGTCTCGTAGCCCAGGCGGGTGTGCCCTCGTTGGACTTGCGCTAGGGTTAACAGCGGTACAAGGTATTATTGCTGCAGAGTGGCTTCTTTTAACAGTGCTGCGGGAGGGTAACCCGGCTTGCGAGTATCAGCAACTGGACTTTGCACTCGCTTGTGCCTATGTGGTTGCACTCCTGCTTTCTGCTCTAGTAACTGCAACTTTAGCATTGTGTGGGAAGGCACGACAATGGCACTGTAATGTTTTGTGGCTTCTAGTCTCCTGCTTGCTGTCCATTCTCCTGTGGGTGGCTTGGGTTGGTTTCTACATCTATGGAAACAAAGTACTTGGAAAGTCTCCGGACTGGGATGATCCAGCATTGGCTGTGGCCCTGGTAGCACAGGGATGGTTATTATTGCTGTGCCATGCTGCTCCTGAAGCCCATGCCTGTCTTCAAACACCACCTCAGCCTTCAGCTCCAGACTATTTTGACACATCTCAGAATTCATCACGCATGAGAGAGGCCAGCCTTGATGAGGACATCCCACTTTCACACAGGCAGTTTGTGGAGAACCAGGGATACGCGTTTGATGAAAATGCTGCAGGTACAACTAGGCACAAAGATTAATATATAATTTAATATACATTAAGCAGATCCTAACATCCATCCTCTGTTGTTGTAGGGTTGAGAAGTGGTAGCCATCACAACGGCAACACAGGAGCCAGACCCAGTGCACCCTTCAGAAGTAACGTCTACCAACCAACTGAGATGACCATGATATTAAATGGAGGAGCAGTGAGTACATAACTTTATATTATTTTAAATAAACTCTCATCACAGACATCCTTGGACATGGAAATTACACAGGAAATCTGTTATGTAGAGTGAGCAGACAGTTTCTCATGTTGTACCTGGACTGAGTGCAGTCTGTTTCTAAGGTGAAGTTGCATGTGGGAAGTAGTCTTCAAGTCTGGAAGCTTGCGATGCAATTGCTTTTGATTTTTGTATGTTTCTGCCTACTGTATGCAACTGATTTGGTGTTTTGGTCCTCCAAACATTTGGACCATGTGATAGGTCACTACATAATTCATTCTGCTTCATCAGGTGCTGCTGCATTTCAGATGTCAACAGTTAAACTTAGCATATTTTATGGTTCAAACAGCTATAATGTGGTTATATTAGAGTCTGCCTCCAATGATAAACATTCTGCTTTGTGTGCAGAGCAAGTGTGTATTGCAGTGGGAGGTGCACATCTCAGGTTGTTTGAATCTGTGAAGTGCAGCTTCTCTTAGCAGCACCATTTTGGCTGTCCCACATTTGATTTTTGAACCTAGTATCACTCCTGGAGGAGCCTCTGTTCTCTGTTCTCCAAGGCTTAGGTAGGCTGATGTTAGCCATCTCACTTAGGTGCCCTAATCACCTCTGAGCTCTACAAAAAATGGCAAATGACTATTGGTGAGAGGAAGCTATTCCCTGTACATACACTCCCTGTGCTGAGGAGCTGAGAAAGCATCTTGGCATTCAATGAAGTTCAGGGTTTTGGGATGAGGGACATAACATCTCTGTTCCCTCATTTAGAGAATGCGAGTTATATAACACATCCATGTTGTTCCCATTTAGTCTTTAGTCGACACTGACATTAGGGGTCCCTATGAAAAGTGTGCCAGGACAGATGAACCTCAATCTGTAACCTGCCCAGTGCCACCTAAGCTAACTAATGCATTAACCATATAGGTATTACTAAGGAAGCCAACTGTTCCGATATACTCAGAATATTTAAGAAATCGTTAGGGTAGGAGTACTGAGTCCGGGTAGAGACTCCTCTGAATGCCACCTGGTGCTGGAGGAACTCAACCAGGTTTCACCAGATGGGGAACTTACTGGAACAAAATAAGTAGAATGCATCTAGCTAGAAGTATAACACCACAAGTGAGACACTGCTCCAGTCCTCCTGCAAATTACCAATTCATACTCAACGTCATGCAGCAATTTGAGTTGCTTCTGACTAAGGATAGAGGAGATGGTGGAAGAGTTGCGACATGCAAGAAGAGCATATCCCCGCTTTACTTTTTGATAATGTACAACCATTGTTGTCCAAGTGGACGAGTACATGCTTGCCTTGCAACTATGGACAGAACCTGAGGCAATCGATAAGCCCATTCAGAAGCCTGAAGCTGTGTGTCCATTAAATAGTATTGCTCAGAGTCTTCTTGTATCCTATCACTCTACTATTCAGAGTATTCTTACTTACTGCCTCAGACATGATCAACATTGGTCAATGCCTGCTCTATCACATCCTTCACCAAAAGGACTGTGATCGCTGCACGTTGCGACAGACACCTTATCCTCTTCAGGAGGTCAGAATGAACCACTAGGTCCTTCATGAGGTGGACTGGACTAGCAAAGAGGAACCGGACTGGGTAGAATTCAAGAGGACCCTCATAATAAATGAGAGCCACAAACTCTTCAAAACCATGGACGTGCTCACAGTGCAGAAATGACCAATCCTGTATATACTGGGAGTGGCTTGGCATGCAAATTCTACTTGCCAATAGTCATTGGCCATGTGCTTAGAGGGGCTTGAAATTTCAGTGTTGACAATGTCAAAAGTGACTGACTGAAAGGGGAACCATGGTTATGTAAACATATATGGTTCATGGCTCAAAATGTAAACAATTGATAAAATGAAAGCTATATTACCAGTCAAATTAACCTATAAAAGCAATTTATACATACTTTAACAGTTGCTATGAATCTACTATGTGACAATGTCCACTACGTTTCACACAGAAGGTTAAATTATGAATTATGGTTCCTTTTTAAGGTACTTTTTTATCTGCACAGGTTGGAGCTTTGCATAAAAACTGCATTAAAATTATCAGACAGATTTGTAAGTCAGATTTAAAATCAAAAAAGCTCCTTTACTTATCCTAAGAATAGTTTTGGTTTTATTATTTTTGTTGGTGTGTTACAGAGGTTTATACAATGCCATTTCAAAGTTACATAAAAAAAATATGAGATTTGAGTTTTTGGTCATACCATTGATTTTATAAACTATTGGCCAGATCCATTTCCAGTGCAGGAATGGTGTTTTCCTTAAACATTTGGTTGAGTAACGTAATATGGAGAAGTGTAAGTGTCTCTTTGGTGGGAGGAGGAAATTGTTTTCTCTGCCTTGACCCAACTATAAATAGAACAAAACCTGCCAACAATGCAACGCTGCAGCCAAAGCCTTGTCAAAAGCTGAATTAACATTTATGCAAACAAGAGCAACATTTGAAGAGTAATGAGCAAATGTGAATGTAGAACTAGTTCAAAAGCTAAACCAGACATTAGCAACTCCAACAGAGGTGACTGTATTAAAATCATTTGGGGGGGGGGGGGGGGGATGTAATTGATAATTCCATGACATTAGGTTGGCTCTATAAAGTTTGCAATGAATGAGTCTAAACAGACAGATTCAAACATACCTAACTAGTGATTAAAAATAAACACATCAAATACTTAACCACTTACAACATCGGAAGAGAACAAAATGTGAACTGAATTGGGCTATTGTCACTGTTGCCTTCTCGGCAGTGTGTTTTTGTACAGTGACAGCAACGATAGTCATCCATGTAGAGTTGGAAGTCTTTAACCAAGTCTTTATTTGGGATGGTGTCCATTACTTTGCCCCTGTTTGCAGTAATTTTATAAAGCCTGAGCTTTGAGACAGCTAGCATCTACTGTGTCATTTTAGGTACATTGATCAGCTCTTCCTCTGTAGGAAGTGACTTTAAAGGATTATCTACAGAGACAGAGCTGATCAATGAATTTCTTCACCCACTTTAGTCAAATCATTGTCACAATGCCACAGAAAGTGTACAACGTCACAGACTTCACAGGCCAAAGATGCAGAAAAACATTGCTATATGTCAGCTGTAACGGTGACCACATCATTTCGAAATCGTTATGAGGCCACCTAACAGGATATTGTTAAGGTCAAGGCCAGGGCCAGGCCGCAGTATATTATTGAGAGATACTCAACTGGAATTGGACACACCAAATCCTGTATAGGAGCTCAGCATGGTAATTTTTTAAAGTATCTTCTGTATGAACTTTCTGAGACGTTCTGTAGTTGTTTCTCAAACTTGAAACTAAGAGACATGGTTTGGCAATGATACTACCCATTTGATACTTAAATCTTTAAAGATTAATTCTATAATATTTATGAAAAACTGCTGCTTGACTGAAGGAGCACATGTATTCATCTTTGTTCTGCTGACAGGCCTGTAGCTTGATAGGTCTACTTGACATTGTAACATGTGAGATGAGTTTTGGTATTGGTGTTTTTCTTAAAACAGTTCACCAGATCTATCTTGTGACTTGTGATAAACATACCTATTAAAGTATACGAATGCATGGGTGGAAGTTCAGTATTTCAGAATCATGTTTGGACTCTGTATTCAATCCAGTGCTTATGGTAATTTGGAAGTGGTTTGGTATAGACTTAAAAACTTAAGACTTTCAACTTTACAAATAAGTTCTACATCAGACTGGGACTTACTGTGGCTAGCTTAGTAGATAGTTTCCCCTGCTCTCATTTTTCTCTCTTAGACAAAAGTGGTGTTCTGAAAAGAGAAGCTAACTAAAGAGAAGCTTCTAAATTCTGAAACAAGTCAAGTTTCAAAGATGCTGACTTGAGAGGTGTTTTTCCCACTTATGAAACACCACTTATCTTACGTAAATGGTCATACCTGATTTAAATTGGATAATTTTGTTTCTCTTTGTCACAGGTTCCATCCGCACCTCCCACATACACAGGAAGACAGCTTTGGTAAAGGAGTCTGGGAGAAGGGTGAATGGAAAAGTGGCGTAAGCTCCTGCACTGCAAAAGAAAAAAAATATCTGAAGTAAATGCGGACTTATAGTTAGGAACAACATTAAAAGCCGCCTGTGCTCCAGTGAGACTAAAATAAAGGACTCGGATGATGGTGTGTGTGTGTGTGTGAGTGAGTGTGTGTGTGTGTGTGAGAGAGAGAGAAATTGGACAAGCATGATAGAAGGATGTTAAAACTGGACAACTCTTTGCACCATCAATAGCTGTAGTGATTTTGAGTTAGTGTACTGGTAAAAGTATTGATGCAGCTTCACACATTTCACCATTTAAATCAGCTTTTCATTCCAACAGTATTTTATTTTTTATCACTGTCTCAGATACACCTGAATATTTATCTTGCTCTGGCTTCAGATTCACTTGAAGAAGTTACAGTTCTGTCTGTACTGCAGTTGTGATTGTGCAGTAAAACTTGGACATTTTATCATTCTATGATAACTGGATACAGTACTTGGATTTCTCTGGTCAAAGTGTTTGATTTTTCGTAAGTTGTCAGCGTGTGAATGAATGGCGTGCGTGCAACTGTAGCGCCAATCCCCTTGCAACATGCTGTGACAAATCCTTAGCGTTCTTCTATGGACTTTTTTTTAGCTCAAATCTCACTCAATTCTAACACCTTATTGCAAATGGGCTGTATTTTTATAAATCAAATTGTTCTCGCATTTCGCCACTGGAGCTGTGAAATATTTAATCAGTTTTGAGCTCTGCTCTGTTCAACAGTTAAACAATTAACCTTCAGATACCTACTACTGCTGAACAGATCCCAGCGGAAGTAACTGATAACAAAGCAAAGGAGGGATGTGAGGATGAGGCTAGGTTTGCTAGTCTGAATTGTGTCTAAATGGCCATATACACACTGTAAACTTTGGGAGTGACAACTCCTAATGTGGGAATAAATGTGATCCCCACACAAGTTACAGTGCTTGATAACTATATCGCTGTTAATAGGTTTATTTTGTTTTGCTAACTTTAAAACATTTGTGTGTACATTGTGTGTGTTAACATTTTTTTCATCTAACTAACATTAGAGCCAGAGTAGGCTACATTATTGTTTAGTCAGTGGGGTACAGAGATTTTAAGATTGAAAAAAAGGAAATAACAGTAAAGTAATCCAGGAATTCAAATTAAATAATTGGAGTTGTATTCACATAGATTTTTATTTTACGTACAAAAAGAGATGAACTATATTTTGCTGTGAGGGTGAGTAAATGATGACAGTATTGGATTTTTGGGTGAACTGCCCCTTTAGGCACTGAATAGAGTGACGACTGCAGTATGTACATGGCCACAGTATCAGAGAACTGTGGTAAGAGGGACTGGTCAGTTTGTTTTTTCCCCCTATGAGAGTGACAATGTGTTCTTGTCATCGATGTTTGCTCCTTATACTGTGCTGTAACCTTCTGAAGGGGACAGGGAGTTGTAGAGAATAACTATGATTTCCTTTATAGTTATGCATGCAGAGTCCTAAACCACATCACACAAAAATATATATACTATATTACTATTCAGTATTAGGCTGTTTGCACAAAACCAAGTGTGAACATTTGGTGGATATCTTGGTCCAATTTAGAGTTGGATTCCGCCCTCCTCTCCTGGTCGTACAAGGTACTAACAGCAAATACTATGCTGCCATTAATAACAGTTATACTCTGAGAATGCAAAGATGTAAATTACACGTCATCGATAGCAGCTTACTTCTATAAGTTATGATGGATTCTCTCTGAACCGAACCCCATGTGTGGTTCATGTTTGTCTACTGATCACTGTAGACAAGTTCTTTAAATGTCTGTTTGCTTACTGTTTTAGGTTCATTTTAGAAAGCCTAAACAAGCCTAAACCCTCAATAACCAACCACACGGTGAGTAAGACTGGGTGAGAGCTTACAGTTACTTAAACCCTTTTCTGCCTTCGGACAGTATTCTAAATATGTGTGTATTTAACCCAAAGCCTAAAAATATTTTAAAAATGCTTCAAGTAAAATACAGTAAAACAAACAAGGCAGTTCTAAAAGTCAAGTAGCACTTTAATATGTGAGCTTCGAAGCAATAAGTGGTTAGGAGGAGAACTGTGGATATTGATCGTTAAAGAGGTCATGACATACTTCAGCGTATTTGTCTTCTCTGTCCAGTTGAATGGATTGCTCATTTTGATGCTGTCTCAGTATGGATGGCCATGTCCTTGGCTAACATCTTTGCATGCTCCCGCCATGATACATCTCTTTGCGTGCTGAATAATAGCAGCCGTTCGAAAATAGCCATATATCATCAGAGTCCAGTCCTGCTCCTGAAGAGCCACTGCCCTGTTGAGAAAAGCTGGAATGCTGGTTTAAGCTGGTTTATTCTGGTTCTCTGCCAGCATGTGACCAGCATAAACCAGCAAAGGACCAGCTTTAACCAGCATCCCAACTTGAAAACATAGCTAACCAGCATATGCTGTTTTTTTTCAGCAGGGTGTCCTGCAGAGTTCAGCTCCAGACTGCCCCAGTACGCCTACATGGAAGTTTCTAGTGATCCTGAAGACCTCAATTAGCTGGTTCAGGTGTGTTTAATTTGGGTTGGAGTTGACTTCTACAGGACAGTGGACCTTCAGGAGAAGAATTGGACAACCCTGCTGTATATGAAAACTTATTAAACAATATATGCACAGCAGTCTGTCTGCATTCCTCTGGATACATTAGAGAATGCTTTTTGTTTTAAAATGCTCTGCGCCCATGCAAGCAATTTCCAAAATTTCTGTTCCACCACATCAGAAAACACTAACAAATTCTCACTGAGATAATACAGAGAGAGACCAGGAAAATAAAGTTGTCATGCTACTATTCTGGCAGTATTATTTTATTAGCAAAACATCTCCCCTCTTAAGGCTCGTACACACCTGGATGATTATTGCTTGCGAATATCCTCAGCATTTTTTGCTGTTCATACCCAAGCGATTTTCACTGACGATGAGCAGACTCATCTTGCTTCGGTGCATCTTCTTCGTCTATTTGTGTGCTCGGCAAGACCGTTTTCTGCTGTTTTGCACCACCAAGCCGCTTCAGCAGCTCCAGGCACATGAACAAAAGCAGCAATCTCATTGGTCGGCCAGTTTTTAACACGGCGCACCAAACCAAACCAAACCAAAAATCCAAGACCAAGGTGTTTTTTTTTTTAAATCATGCTTTTATGCTTCGATGTGCACACTTAGATTAGCGCCCTTGTCATATTCACGTGCGATATCTGTCCCGGTGTGTACAAGCCTTTACTGGTGTGTCCAACACTTAAAATTGCTATTGGGTGGTCCATGAAGGTGATGTGATCTTGTGCTAATACACTGAAAGCAAATAATTTTTTGCGATTTTGTTTCATTAATACGCATATTCTGTATTATTCTTTGCGTTCTGAACTGTTTTATATAATGTACTTACATTAAAAATTCAAATTCAGTTTAATGTCATGACCCCTTTAAAGTGATCTACTAGTCTGTAGTTGAAGTGGTTGGTACCTAAAGTCCAGGTTTATTCATTTATCAAAATGATTTACACAAATATTGATGGAAAATGCTCCAAACTGGGATAGTTGGACTGTTTTTTCTTAAGGATCCAATCAAATAACATCGTGTCATTTCATCCCAGGTTGTCAAGGTCGTAGCCTTAGATTTGTCCTTGCTTAAAGATACTCTACGCAGCTATGTGAGCGCACACTTTGCGTTGTTGCATTTGACGTATCAAAGCGCAGTTTGTAACACAATGCAAGTACTTTACATGTTGCATTCTCAGAACTGTCGCAAGGGGTGCTATAGCACGCATTAGCATGAACTTCCTTCTTCTGTGGTCACTTTTTTATGTCAACTACTGTCCAGGTGGAGCAATATGGAGAAAATAACGTATTTACACTGTTAAAAGTTTCCTACCTGAACACTAACATGTATGGTTTTATGACACAGACAGTTTTTGAAGGTAACTATTAATCTAGAGTACAACGAGAAGCTCACTTGTAATGTATTGATGACATATTTGTACCTACGTTTGCATAAGACTTGTTACTGGCCTCAATCCAGAGGTGCAGGGTCCCACGACACAGGCATTAAAAGACTTACTGAAGGTACTGTGTGAAGGGAAAGGGTCCTGTTGTGTATCAGAGCCTTTATATTAATATATTGTTTGTTGTTTATGTTGTTTGGTCAGCTCCTGTATATGTGTGTGTATATAATATGCGCACATGACACGTTTGTAAGGGTTAACATGACAGTCAGAAAATAACCTGTTTACTGTATTTTCACGACTGAAAAGGCGACGTCAGTGTGATATAATGACATGAAGTGTGGTTGGTTACCTATGTTCATAAAGTTAGAAAAACAGTAGTGAGATATGCACATAATGTCTGTTTCCTGAAATCTTCCATACTACTGAATTTCCCTTGTTTCTGTGTTCTTCGCATCGTTCACCTCTTGGTTGTTTTGCCCTCAGACTTTATCATCTGGAGCTGTGCAGTGATGCAGCATGTCTATGTTTAGAACGATTTCCCCTAAAAACAGTATATATGGAATAAAACGATTCAACAACCAGTGACCGTGTTTGCCCTTTTTGTGTTCAAATGAATGTAAGAATTGTTCAACTGTTATTTCTGACTCCAACTTCTCGCTAATAAACTTCCATGATTATCAGATCAACTTTCTGGCAACATACAGTACATGTGATAACCCACAAGGATCCATTTTTTTTCTTTTTTGTGTAAAATGGACTAAAATATTAGGTAAGAGTTTATTTTATGGTTTCTTTGCTATTACTTGTACTCACTTGTTATTATAATAACAACATATTATCCATAATTACATGCAAGTAACCCAAACCTTATTCCTAACCCTAACCATGTAAGCACAATTAGAGGCAGTTTCCCAAACTAGTCCTAGACTAAAATAAATATTAATGCAGTCTAAACTGGAAAAAGTTTTCTCTGACATATCTTAAAATACATTACTGCCATTCTTTGATCTTAAAATGCTTACAGGTAATGCTATTTTGTAAGACAGGTTTCTAAAATCTATTTAAAGAGTTAGTTCATCCCAAAATGTTGTCATTACTCACCCTTGTGTCATTCCAAACCCATAAGACCTTTGTTCATCTTCTGAACACAAATTAAGATATTGTTGATGATATCAGAGAGCTATCTTTCCCTCCATAGACAGCAACACAACTGAAATGATCCCAGTGATCCAGAAACGTAGTAAAAACACGGTAAAACAGTCCATGTGAGATCAGTGGATCAACTTCACTTTTGCGATGCTAGGAGAATACTTTTTTGCGCGAAGAAAACAAAAATAGCATCATTTACTCTTCTCCCGTGACTAACGCCTTCCGTCATTTTAGAGAGTATCTCAACGCAACACATACGCAAGCTTTAATGTATTTGACGTAATCAGCCTCGTTTACATCCGGGGGAAGCACGCGCATGTGCGTAATCTGCAGCTGTTTACGTCTAGAGGAAAGCACACACTTACGCAGTAATGCTCTCTAAAATGGCGGAAGATGTAAGTCATAAGAGAAGTACGATGTTATTTTTGTTTTCTTTGCACAAAAAAATTATTCTCGTCGCATCACAAAATTGAAGCTGATTCACTGATGTCACATGGACTTTTTTACTAGTGTTTTTACCACGTTTCTGGATCTGGGATCATTTCAGTTGTATTAACAAAAAATTAAAAACTGACTATTTGAGTATTTATACTTATATAATTTAGATGAATAATTTAATTAGAAATCTAAATCACTTTATTTCACTCTTTTACTTCACAGTGTACATGTAATGGTAAATTTCTCCAAATCCGTTGAAAAATCCAGTGAAAAACAACCTTATCTACATCTTGAATGGCCTGAGGACAAGTAAATTATCAACAAAATTAAATTTTGGGGGTGAACTATTGCTTTAATAACAAAAAGAGCAGTGCTTCACAAACCTGTCCTATCGACCCCCCAGCACTGCCCAATTAAGGAAACATATAAAATGTGCTGTTTTGTGGGTCCCTAGGACAGGTTTGAGAAACACTGAAATAGAGTCGCAGCAGTGAATTCTTCATTCTGCAGTGATGTTGTTGACATGGTGTGGAGTTGTGGTGCGTGGAGAAGAGAAGCTTGGCGTGAGCAGTTCTTTTCTCTCTGCGGTGCTCTGAGGAGCTGGTGTATTCAGGGCTCTGCTCTGAGGTGTAGGAGGAACCACCTCAATGGACACACCAGCCTCCGCATGGTGCTCAGCGCTGTCAACAAGTTCAACCAGCTCCGACCAAACTGGAAAAACAAACAAAACAACAATAGGTCATAATTCAGTACAGGGACTACCGCTGTACAGTCAAAAATAAGATTTGAGCAAATAACTTCGCCAGATGTTAAAATAGTATGCAATTAATCGACTAATGGCTTAAATGAATGACTACTAATTGACTAGAAAAATATTTAGTCAGGGACACCCCTAGTTTTAATCCAGTCCTCCTTTCTTTTATAACTCTTCCAGACACATTCGTGTGATGGACACTGTGCTAGTCTTGACAGTCACAGTAGCGCAGTCTCACGTTATTTCCACCAGCTCAGCACATCTTTTCCATCACTTTAATTGATGGATGTCTAAAATACAAAAGGGGAATCCTAAAACAGGCCCAAGCCCAAGCTGCGTGTGAACTATGATGTGAAAACTGGCCCGAAGCCCAGACCTAGGAGCGTAAAAGTCTGGCCTGTACTTCATTCAGATCCTCTGAGGTGTTTTCTCTTCCATATAGCTCTTGAGCAATGTTCTACCTAGTGCTCCATTTGTTCTTCTTGTAATAAACTTCAAGGGGGTGTATGATGGACTCAAGTCAAGTCAAGTCAAGTCACTTTTATTTATATAGCGCTTTTAACAATACAGATTGTAGCAAAGCACTGAACAT
>JAUCMR010000063.1:353867-405032 GCA_032357425.1 Enteromius argenteus
CAGAAGAGGGTCAGGTGAGACACTGTATCTCACATGTATCTCAGAGACTGTAAATCAGGGTCAAACTCTCCAAGCAGTTTTTCCTGTATTGAGAGTGTATAGGATCTCACGTGTAAAGATGGGCATAGAATGCGAACGTAAGCATTTCCTGTATGTAAACATCTGTATACATGTTTTTTTCCCCTAAATTGTTAAACGCATTACTAAGTGAGTAACTTCTAATCACTAACAGTTTCATCATTGATCACTTTTAAATAGTATTTGGTTTATTATGCGTTGTAGGTGGAGTAAAATCCTTTTCACATCAGTTTCTGCCTTTAATTGCATGCACTTTAAGGTTTGAGCTACAGAATGTTGTTTTTTTAGTTTTTTGTGTAAAATCATGGGAACTGTCAGTACCTTGCTTTGTAATGTATTTGTGTATGTCTGTAGTGTTGGCACAGACTCATTCGTGTTCATAAATAAACCCAGCACTGACTCCTGTGTGTTTATGTTGGAGGCCCTCTGTCCATGGGACGTCCCTCTCACCTCAGCTGGACACAATATGTGTCTGTGGCCACTTTCAGACCGTGAGTCTGTGTTTGAGCTTCCTGAACTCGTCTTAATTACATTCAGCCTCTCTGTTTGGCTGTCTGATCTCCTCCATGAGCGCAGAAACAGTGCACACCCTCCAGAGAAGATAGAGATTGTGCTCCCAAATATATCACGATTCGTTTAACGTTTCAACCAACTTGAATCATCACATATTTGCATAGATTTTCTACCCGCTAGACGCGCATTGTTACATTCCCATTTAGTAGTCATAGTTATTTTAGTGTAGCAGAGCAACTCACTTTGACCAGTTGCGCAAAATTGAAATATCGCAAAAAAACAGTTGCGAACAAGCACAGTTTCTATCCACCAAGTCAGAGAACAAAATCGTCACTTACTGGTAAACTGGCCCTAGAAGAAGCTACTGAATATAACAATTTTCATATAATAAATTAGACAAAGATGAAACCATAAACGACAAACAAAATCAGTCTGCTGCCAGTCAAGTTATGCTGTCTCATAGCTCAGTCACATGACTTTTTTGATGCGCATGTCCACGTCCTATTATTCGCGTTAACCCTTTTTCGCACAAGTCAAAATCCACCTCGAGCAAGGGTAAAAACGTTTTTGCCAATTAAAGCTTTTTTTAATTAAAAATTTGGCTCGTTTCCATAATGCAATACTTCAAAATGCGCATTAAAACAGGGTGATGGGAACATAGCTAGTGACTAAAAGGCTCAAATCCTCCCTCCAAACAGTCTCCATGCCGAGGTCTCAGTTACGTGGTTTTTTTTTTTGTCCTCCCAGAGGACCACTGTTTGTTTCTATCCGTGTATGAACTGTCATAAAAACATGTGATCCATCTTGCTGTTGGGTAAAAAATGAAGCCGTGACTTGCTGTGCTGGAGACATCTGCTGCGCAAATGTGTGAAGAATAAAGCGTCCCAAGTCGCCCATCTTCATTTGATTTACAGTTTGATGTATTTTGACATTAAACGCTTTAGACGTCTCTAATGAAGCGTGTTTATTTCTCGGCCATTATCTCTTGTGTTGGTAAGCGGCTGATTCGCTGTTTCTCTCGTTAACAGTGCAGACTGAATTAGCTTTGCCAATTCATAACTGAACTGTAAAATCAGCTCTTTCTCCCAGCATCACGCTGGATGTTTTTACTGAAATGCAAATGACTTGGCGTACAGATGGGATGATATCGCTGAAGCTGCTGGTTTTTATCTCGTCTTACTCGTGCAGGTGTTGAGTCAGATGTTGCAGTAAGTGTGTGTTCTCCGTGCTGGAAGGAAGAGAAAGGCAGTGGCACATTAAAGTGCTTCTCCCCGCACCCCCCATAGAGGCCTTTGTATTACATAAAGCCTTGAGAACAGTTCTGTCATTGTTGTGAACGGAAAGGGCCCTTTCTTCTGATGCTTGCACTTCTGAATATGATATGTGCGCATGGAAAGCATGGACAAAAAACTGTGTTGAATTACCCCGTCTGTACCAATCTGTCAAAAATTGATGCAGCTCAGTTTTCATCTGACAGTCGCACCAACCAACAACTCTGGACTTTCCCTGGAACCGGAGTTTCCACTTTGTTTTAACCTAATTACGAATCTCTGTGGCAGTGCAGCTTAATGATGCCATTGTTTAGTGTTTGCGATGAGCAGTTCGTCTGAGAGTCGGACAAAAACCACAACCATGGCAAAAAGTTCAAAGATAATACAATTAGTTCAAATCTGAAACGAAAAAATAAGGGGATGGTGAGAAATGCTGCCTTTTTTCCTGATTCTTAACGTTAAAATTAGTGTGGAAGAGGAAACGCATTCAGTTACAAAGTCTAGATCACTGCCATGCGTCTGAACATTTTACATCTTGCATTACAACTAACGTGCACACAACAAAATCTGTAAGCTGATACGGAGCACACCTGTAAATCAAGACATTCACAATGTTCAACTTTTCACCCGTCTTGCTTAAGAGACCGGCTGGCTTCCTGTGTCATTGTTTAGTACCATTTTCTTTAAAGATGTCACCAAATTGTATGTATGTAGTGTAGACAGCAGTGTTTATCTTAAAAAGAAACCGCACAGATAAATGGGAAGAGAGTTATGTATGTGCGTCTGTGTGTGTGAGAGAGAGAGAGCTAGAGGAAGTTCAGTATCCCCACTGCGGGGTTCTTCCTGCAACCGACCCAAGGGATCAGTACCTCGATAGTGCCAGATAACACAGGGTTTGTGTTGGAGCAGTCACAGAGATTCTCGCTCCCTTCACTTCTAAGAGATATTTTTACCCAGCTGACAGGAAGGTAATCCAAAGTAGCCAGCCATATTTAAGAATTCATTTCCTTTTTGTTTGCTTGATTTTCTTGGACTTTCATTAATGTGAGTGATTGAATTGAGACTCATTTTGGCTGGAGAAGACTTGGGGTCAAGCATGCAAAGTTCTAAAAACAGAACCGGATATCAGGATAACTTTCTCTCCCAAGAAGGTTTTAGTATTTATCTGGCAGGTTGGGACTTGAAATACAGTAGAGTTGAGTGTTAAAATATGGAGCCTCACACATGACATGGCCACTGATTCAAATAAATTAAAACAAAGGAAGGCTTGGCAACAGTTTAACGAAAACAAGGGAACAGCTCAATAATATGTCAAGGGAACAATCCTTGATTTTCTTTCTTGTTTTAAAGAATATTGTAAGGAATAGTTTGCTCAAAAATGAAAATCCTGTCACCTTAACTCCCCCAGTCCCAGAGTGGCTAATCAGGAGAATTCCTGACAAATCGCCCATAAATTGGACCGACAGTACCACTTTGGCACAAAAGCAGAGCAAGAGTAAGTGTGTAGTTAATTTTCAATGACAGTGTCATTCGTTGATGTGCACCCAAACTCCCACCACTCAACAGAACAAATATGCTCCGATTCATTTGATTTTCACTTTTAATTAGTCTTTACAGTCATTTTCATTTGTGCAGTTGATTGATTTCATAATTATTTATTATTTATCTTTATCTTAAGGGTAATATACTGTATGACAGGAACATTTTCATTTACCAAATTCTCTCAGAAAATGGAAGCGGTGGAATAGAGGGTTTAACAGGAGCTGTCCTTGGGCAGCTTGTCCCTGCGCTCGAAATGGGCTCTGCTCCAGCCCTGACTCCCACTCATGACGTTGAGATATTTTGAGAAATACAACAAATAGACATTTCTTTCCGCGAGTTACTATCAAGTGATCGCTCACACGAGTTGAAGGTAAAACCTGAGCTGTCATCTAGATCCACACTTCGGTAGAAATTAATCGCAATGAGGAAGAAGGACTTAAAATGAGACGCATAATGATTTATTGCTTGAGAACTAGACTAGAGCACATTCTTACACTGTGCTTTGGGAATGACTTGCGTTTTGTGCAGCAGAAACGAGAAGAGCCATGCTGCTCTAAAGTTTGGGATTTTTGGAGAGTAAGCATGAAATGCTTTCTGTGTACAAAACAAATACTCTCAATGTTGGGAACAGGCCCGGTGCTGTGGTGAGGTGGGGCAAGGGGGGTAATTGCTATATTAAGAGGAAGGAATTCAAAATAAAGTTAATCTCTCCACCGCTTCATAAGCTCAGAATGAGCGTGCTGCATCTTGTTCAACATGCAAAGCACAGAGACATGTAACTGAGCTGTGCCAGGATCCAGTTCAGCCTGGTTTAGGATCAGGCCAGGAATGGGTTTGACTTGGCACTGATGGTGTGGAGAAGTACTCAGATGTTTTTGTGTGTGTAGGTACCACACACAAAAAAGGTCCCATTTATCTGTTCATCAGTGTTTAGCTCTCTACTGTATGTGAATTTAACTAGTACATTCCTCAGCCACCCACCCTCCCGCTGCGGTAATGCTTCATTTTAACTCAGTGACCACCTTACCTTGTTGCCAATTTTCCTCCTTTTTCCTGCAAGAACTAAAACTAACATGGCAGTGGCTTCAGCAGTACAAAGTCTTTGATATTTCTTATTGTCTTACTACTGATAAAGTTTTTAATAACACAAGATCGTTTTTGCATAATGTGCATGAAAGAAAATGTTTGAGTCAGGTAATTGAGGTAATTCCAACGGCTCAAGAACTCATCTGAGCTTTGTGGTCTCAGTTGAGCTTTTGGCTGGTTTAAGTGGGCAAGTCCAGTCCTAGAGCGCCACG
This sequence comes from Enteromius argenteus, assembly GCA_032357425.1. NCBI lineage: Eukaryota > Metazoa > Chordata > Actinopteri > Cypriniformes > Cyprinidae > Enteromius > Enteromius argenteus. The sequence goes on from JAUCMR010000063.1 coordinate 358,570, forward strand.
GCCTTGCAGAGTTTAGTTTACCCCTATTTTTAATCGAACACACCTGCCTGTAATTTTCTAGTGAGGAGTTGGGTTACATTTTTTAGCTTTGTTTGATTGAGGATGAAGCTAAATTCTTTAGGGGAGTGGGCCTCCAGGACTGGACTTGTCCATCACTGATCAAGCATTTGTGGGTATAGATCGTCAACCCTGCTCTTGGGGACCCACTGTCCTGCAGAGTTCAGGTCCAACCCTAATCAAACACACCTGAACCAGCTGATCAAGGCCTTCAGGATCACTTTTAGTCACGGGCCAGGGGTCTTTTTTCTACAAAACCTATCGATAAAACTGGTTAAAAGGTTAGAAATAAAGCAAAGTTAAAACAGGGGCATCCAATCATGTTCCGGTATCCTGCATAATTTATCTCTAACCCCAATTAAACACACCTTAATACAGCTAATTGGGGTCTTATTAGGCATGCTAGAAACTTCCTGACAGATGTGTTGAGACAAGTTAAGGCTAAACACTGCAGGACACTTTTACATTTTACATTTACACAGGAGTTCAGACACTGCTGAGTTAAAAGAACTGCTCCAACTCTGCAGGCCAGATCAATGCTGATAACCTTGTGGCCAATGTGCTGACATACAGTGCTGTTGCGCTTTGGACGCAAGAACCAAGAACCTTTATCCAATCCCACCCCTATCACTCTTCCACTTTGCTTCCTGATCTGTCTTATCATTATAAAGCCAAAAACGGCAAAAATAAATCTTTAAAACTCTGCAGGCCAGTGTTTCCCAACCCTATTCCTAGAGGCCCCCTCCCCAGTAGTATGCATTTTGTATGTCCCTCTTATCTGACCCATCCATTTCAGGTCTTGGAGTCTCTGCTAATTAGCTGACGAGTTGAATCAGGTGTGTTTGATCAAGGAAACATGCAAAAAGTGCTTTGGAAACCACTGTCTTGGGCTAGCAGCTTCACTGGCTGCAGGACTGAAGCTGGAATTTGGAATATTTCTTAAGTTCACTAAATGTCGATTGAGATCTCTCCACAACAGATCTGTCATTTACCCAAACGTACATTACTCTGTTTTTCACTCTGCCATATTCAATTTCTAGCAGGGTTAGTAATGTATCCCTTCTGTTTCTGCCCTTGCCACAGTGGGTCCACCCTGACTTCGAGTCGCGCTTCCTGAAGAAAGGAAAAGCCCTGATGTGCTTGTCACCCGAGCTGATGGCCGGGGCTGTGTGATGGAGGCCGAATGTCTTCGCTCGGTCCCTCTTCAGACACTCAAAGGCCGCTCTGTTACAGCCTGATGACGAGCCGATTGGATATAATCTTGAGCTGTGGACTCAGGAGATGGGGAGGGATAGGGGAACTCTACAGTAGGCTTTGCAGAGAAGGATCGTCTTTCTCCAGAAGTAGGAAACGAGCGTCGGCGGGTTCCTGCTGCCAGTCGGCTCTCTCCTCCTGTTACGACACAGGACCAAATTCAAACCATGTGTCCTCGCACCCGTAAGCTGCTTTTGCCCACCTCTACATTAGGGGTCTGGACGGATCCATTTCACTGCCCCTCTCCCGTGCAGCGCTCTCATTCTCCCAAGCCCAAATGAGCCTCTCCATGGGACTCCTGGCTTAATAGGCTGGAACTTTCCCATGTCCGGTCCCCGAAGGTGGCTGTTATCCTCCGAGGGCCCCTGTGCGAGTTTCAATCTCGGGCTCATGTTATGGGGTGAGTACAGTAGCCCACCTCAAGAGTCAAAGGTCACTTCCTCTTCAGATCTCTGCTTTAAGATGTGTTAAATATGTGAAGGGGCTGGATGTGTTTTTGGAATATCTTTTTGCTTAAATATGCAGAACTAATGTGCCATGTATTTGGGAGGGGGAATATTTGCTGCCTGCTGCAATTCAGATCTGTCACCACTTGGAATGTGTATTTATGTATTCTTTGAGAGAAAAAAGGGAGGGAAGAAGTTGGCAGATTTTACACAGAATATATATTTTGCTTATTTGACCACTTTGAGGCCTGTTTAATGGACAGCCTTCAATCTTCGTGGAATATGACCCCTCAGCTAAGCACCATGGACAGCGTAATGACCTGGTCATACTATAAGACAGGGTTCCTCAAGTCTGGCCCTGGAGAGCCAGCTCCCTGCAGAGTTTAGCTCCAGTCCTAACCAAGCCAACTCCTAACCAATCAAGTTTTTTAGAGCTATTAAAAATATATAGGTAGGGGAGTTTGATTAAGCTTTAAGCTAAACCTTGAGGAACCTAGTATAAGGACTGGATATGAACTTCACCAAGAAATGATAGCACAATATGAATATGTTTTCTCGCTTTTACTGCTAATGTCATCTTCAGACAAGCTTTGCTCATGAAAGCAAATTGTTATCCATGTTAGTTACTAATGTACTTAATAAAAATTCTGTGTATCGAGGGAGGGTACAAGTAGGTAGCCTATGATCTATCTGTACAAGTACATATCATACACTAAAAAGTCCATAGACTATTTAGAGTTTTGTCCCTAAAGTAAAACAAAAATTACTTTTATCTTATATACCATTTCTTAGTGCGAATAGGCAGGGATAAGCATTAGCAAATGGCTCATGATGTTAATTCAAACCACAGGAGACTACATGTGTTTGTGAAATATACTGACAGATTATTATTTACTGCTGCTCATATATCTTTCCACGCATAGAACCTGTTGAATTATGACAGTAATTTGTTATGATAGCCAAAAATAAAACCTGCTGAATTAGGGTGAAACCAGTAAGTGATTGAGTGTGTGACAGACAGGAATGTGTAAATGCCTGTCATCTGTCCTGGCACACACGTTTTCTCTGAAAGACACGGCGCTACATCGAACCAGTCTGACCTGTGGCCTCAGTCTCCGTTTCACTTCCTCTTCTCTTCAGCAGAATGTGTAGACATGTTCCAGTGGTGCGTTATGAGAGGCAGACTAAAATAGTCTCTAAAGCTCAATTGTGTGTCTTGTTGCTGATGGCGTCCACGTCACTGTGGCTCCGTCTCTTGTTGGGCAGATCAGGTGTCTTGTTCACACACAGATGCGTCTGGTAGCTTTACTTGGAGGGTGGTGTGTGTCATTCTGGAAAGCTTTTAATGGAGACACTGTGAGTAAATGTGCAGGGATTACGTGTGAAGACAGGGCAAGCACTGCCGTGTTTGATCATGCCTAACCCCTTCCGCATCCCAGCACTCCTCTGATCCCTCAGCTCGGCATTCCTCTCGTAACACTCAGATGCCTTTACCACGGTCTGTCTTTACGTGGATTACTGTACTTATGTCTTCCGTACTGTATGGGAAAGACAAAAACAGCCCGGCCATTGTACATCCAGAGCACTTCTGCCCTCAAGGCTTCAAATTTCTCCTTACTCGTCACAAAAATCCCCAAGTGCGGGGTGGATGTGTAAAAACTGATATTAACCCTTTTCCAGGCGAGAGGTGCCTACCTAGGCAACATTTCACGCCTGAAGGCTGCTTCAGACAGTAGGCAGCTAAATGATGCTGCTTTATCATTATGCTTCTTTTTGGTACCGTACCATTGTGTGATGTCTTTAGAGCAGGGGTAGGGAACGTCGGTCCTGGAGAGCCGCAGCCCTGCAGAGTTTAGCTCCTACCCTAATTAAAGCTCACCTGTCTGTAGCTTCTAAGTAACCTTTCGGACCTTGATTAGCTCGTTCAGGTGTGTTTGATTAGGGTTGAAGCAAAACTCTGTAGGGCTGCGGCTCTCCAGGACCAACATTCCCTTCCCTTGCTTTAGAGTATCTAGAATTAAATGGCACAGGGTAGACATTTAGTAACATGGTCACCATCTGATACCATCACAGTAAAATGGAACCACCACAGTGCTTTTTGGTGAAGTTTCAGTCGCTCCATGAAGAATCTGAATCTCTGAATAACTGGTGCAGCAGTAGTAGCATTTGGTCTAGAAGTAAAGACGTTGTGATTTAAATAAAGGAGAGTCTGATATCAACTACAGTATGAGTAAAGCAGCACCGCACTGCAGCTGTACGTCAGTGGGTATATGTCAGGAGCAGGGACCCCTCTCTCAGCAACTGTATGAGACCTGCTGCAGTTTATCCCAGCCACGATGGTAGGAGCCCTGAATCCACGTGGATGACGTTTTGCATCAGCACTCGGATTGTGACAGGAAAGCTCAGGACTTGTTTCTTAGAGGATTGTGTGTGTGTGTGGGTGGTTTTAAACACTGAGGTCAGGTGGAGCGGTCTCTCCGTCAGGCAGCTAGCACACATGCATCAAAGGCAGGTTTGCTTGTTAAAGTGTGTTATGGTGCTGAACGCAGCAGGGTGGGACTGTGCTTGAAAATGTTGGCTCTCGGTTGGAAAAAGGCCCTGCAAAGCTCTGTAGACTCGAGGATTAGGAGCGTAATAGAACCTGTAGAGTCCACTAGTTATAACCATTTTCATTTATTTGGTTAGCTATATTTCATCTCAGAAATTGAGTAAAGAGTACCTAAATTTAACAGCTATAGGCCAACCCTCTGCAAACCAATTTGGTAAAAACATTTGTCGATACATTACACAACTCTCGGTTACACTTTATTTTGTAGTGTCTTTGTTTCATATGTTACATGTACATCACAATAAACGGTAATTACAAACTAATCCTAAACCAAACCCAATCCTAACACTGTAGTAAGTACAAGTTGTTGATTTAATATTGCTCAGTTCTTAACTGTATAATTGCACTTTATGTAACTTTATAATCTTGCACTTAATGTATGCCAACATTTGCAATGATCTTTTCACTAATGTTAGCACAGCTATTGTCATTAAGAGCTGCACATTATCACCGCAACCTAACCACAGTGCTACTCCTCACCACAGAAACTTCAACAAGACAGAAACTATTTTAAACTTCCAACATTATACACAAACAGGCCTTTGTCTTTTCCCAAAAAACATAAAATGACACTTAATTTCAACATCACCTTTCCTGATCCAGCGTTATACAAAGCATGCTGCAAACTAAAAATCCACTGCCCAGTTTGTTAATACTGCAAAAATGCAATTTTATGTATTTAAGTAGATTGGACATAATTAAGTAAAAGAGAAATTTTCAGCAGTGTGTTGCTTTAATTAATGTAATCATGCAAACTATGTAAATGTATCGAGCATATATGTAGTTTTTTGAAATTATAAGCACAACTGGAGTGCATTTTAAAAGAAAATATTATTTCATTCTTTCTACTTAAAAATGGTGTTTAATTCACCATGTTACGTGAAATTTACTAACAATTTCTGAGTGCAAATTTTCTCAATTCGTCATGACGTTGAATCTCCAACAGCAGAACAAAAAATGGCTCAGGTGCTTTTGAAAACTGTGAGGATTGCAGAATACACTTTCTTAACCTCTGCTCGTGTCGGGATAAGTGAAGGTTTGACAACATATCAAAAGGACCCAGCAGAGCACACACCATTCCTCATCTAAGATCTTGCTTTAGAAATAACCCACTGATTAGCCGTTTGGATTCCCAAGACGAGGAATCTGAAGCATTCACAGGACAGCCGAGCTTCTATGGATGTGCAGTAAGGCTGGGTGTAGTCATGAGACACCCACAACGAGCATGTTTTCTTAAAGATGAAAAGCTGTAAATCTGTCATCCGCAGTGAATAATACAGGAAGATTCAGATTGTGTTCTGAAGTCTTTAGGCGTTAAATGTTTACACAAGGCAGTGTCAATATTCGCTCGCTCTCTCTCTCTAGCCCACGGGAGCAGCACCTGTGGTAGCTGGCACCCAGAACCCTCCAACCGTGGCACTGTACAGACATGAAGAGCAGCAACAATGAGCACAAATGCAAAAGCAGAAAAACATTTGCGGTTTGCCAGGAGAGAGGGCTTGAATAAGTGCCTGTGAACGGGTTGCAATGTTTGTGTGCGGCGGCGGGCAGGCGGCCGCGCTGGGAACAGGATGTTTGGGCCTCCAGGTGTGTGTCGGTCTCTGTCGGGGCTTGTGGGATTGCTGCGTGACGGCTGTAATGATAGGCTGCTGCGGGCGAGGACATGACTGCACAGTGGTCCACGGGCATGTGCCGGCTCCGCAGACACACACACAACAATGAGCGATAAATCAAGAATCTGCCTTGCGACGCAGGCCTTCGCAGGAGAAAACAGCGGTTTTCAGTCTTTCATTCACACAAAGTCCTGTTTGCGCATTGCCAGTTTTGGGGATAGTACAACAACCAGAATACTTTTTTTAACTTGTAAAGTAACACAGTACCTTTGTTTTCCTGTTTATTGACTGACACTATTCTTGGCCCTCTCTCTTCTGCAACGATGGCTCAGACGCTGCAGTATGACACACAACATACGAGCTCTGGTGCCCAGAGGGTGTTCAGAAACAGCACAATGACTGTGATTGTCTGAGCTGTCAGTCTCAGGGAAGGAAAACCGGGCTTGTGGTGAACCGACGCACACAATAAAGGTGGAAGACGGGGCTCTGGATCCCATTGTGGGCTCACCACACCGGCCGCCTGCGCACTCGTTTCCCTGTTCTGTCACAGCGCTTCTAGCCCGGGTGCTTCTCTGTCGGAGCGGCAACACACGGCCCATTGTCTCTCCTGACCCCGCTCCACACAGGTGTCAACACAAACACTCGCGAAAAAAGAAGTAAGACGCAGTCATGCCACCGCCGAGCTGGTCTTTTCGTCCCACTGACACGGATGAGCGGTTAATGAATGCTCAGTCTCAGATCCGTTTCGTTTCAGAGCCCGCAGTAACAGACTGCAGTCGCACTGAAGGCATTTTATACAATATTATATCATCATTTTTCAGCTTCCTACTGGGGTGTGCAGTTTTGTAAATCACTTGTAAACCACACTCATATGAGCCGTATATCACATGATACATCATAACGCCCATCTCTCGCTTCAGAAGCATCAGTAGTTTCAGTGCTCAGTCTGCTGAAAAAGTATAGACTTTTTTTTAAAGCAATGTAAAAAAGTAGTTCGCTAGAAGACAAGCTTGATAGCTGTTAATTGTAGTAAACGTGCACGTCAACACAATCCGATAACAAGGTTGGGTTACACTTTATTTTCCAAAGTCCACTTTAGACATTTTACTAACTATAAGTAACTTTGTAATGACTTGTCAGCTAATTCTGGAGTATACTAACTAACTACTAACTCTCAGATTAGACTGTTTAGGGTTAGTAGAATAAGTTTCTGACAGTCAGTTTGCAGTATGTTGTGGAGCCATCAAAATAAAGTGTTAGAAGATACTATTACTCTACTAATACTCTAATGACTCACATGTAGTTGCAAAGTTACTCACTATTAGTAGAATGCCTGAAGTGGACTGTTGAAATAAAATGTTACCAAAAGTCATTTACTTAGTCCTAAAAGATGCATATTCTAATCCTTAATAGTACTACTTAAAGTGCAAATATAAGTACCACATTTTTCCTGGTGTAATAGTTTATCAAAATAAATGCCTAATTTCAATGAAATAAATTCCACTTAAGTGTACCTAAAGAGAGTATAGTTTCTTAAAACACTTTTAAAGGTGCTATTTGTAATAGTGGAATTAAAATTTAGACTTTTAAATTGTTATAATATTTTGTCATGATTTACTTAAGTAGATTAAGTAGACATACTTAAGCACTTGAATATAATTTTAACTGTAGTGCACAATTATTTTAAATGTGTTAAATTGCAAGTTCAGCTACTTGCATTAATCTAGAACACGTTTGCAGTTAGAAACGGCACATATCTGTCTGAAAACGGTACACATTTCACACTTAAGTATGCATTTTTAAAGTATATTATTCCTGTAATAAGTACGCCTGAGTTTAGCTACATGATGTGCATCCTCCCTTACAAGAAAGATTTCATGATAGTCATGTTTTCATTCCAAAAACCACTTTATGATTGATTGCAAAGGAAATTCTCAGTGTAGCCCACAAATCTCTTCGTTTTCTGTTTAGAGCAACAGCAGAAACACCGAGAGACTGTCCTGCTGTTTAGGGTTTATCGTCTATTGTCCCTACAGCTGGGCATCAGTATGAGGCAGAGTGAGCTGTTGTCTTGTGCAGTGGATTGTGGGTGTGTGCGGTGAGGGTTTTTCCCAGCTGACGCCACACTGGTGTTCAGTCCACCGCTCCTCGCAGGTGTCTCGGATCTACAGTAGATGTGCATTAGTGCTCACTAAATGAGTGTCTCTCGTTCACATACTCCAGATTCTTGCTTTGTGAAGTCATCTTTTGTTCCTGTTCCGACACAGTTCCCAGACCAACCGCCTGGTGCTTTCCATTATTAGCTCGCGCTTATGAAACCTGTGCAATGCTTAACCAAACATGCAGTGCTGGAAATTAACAGGGCTCAAAACAACAACACAGAAATGTCTCCATGAGAACAGTCCATCACAGAGATGAATGACAGGACGTTAACCGGTTTGACCGAGACTGGAGAGCATTGCAGACACGTGATGGCATGGACTTTCTCAGTTCTAGAACTCCCTGCAGAAAGAGGGTCCTATAACCAGTAGGGCTGTCAAAATGGGTGAAAAGCCAAATTCGAATTTTGTACTTAAAATTTGATCAATATTCAAATTATATTTGAATTTAAAAGGCATAATTTATATTGGGTGGGGGGATTCGAGATAATTCGACGTTCAAGATTTTTGACAGCCCTAATAACCAGCCAAACTTCTAATTAATGAACACAGAAAGGATCGTTCAAAGTGAAACAACTTCTCAGAATCAAAAGAGAAATGCATGAAGAACATTTTTAGCACTATTAATAGGTTTGGCATTAAGCAACATATTTGTCATCACTCGCATCATGAAAGTTGTTCAGCAAACCTTCAGCTCATGCAGTTCGATGCAGCTTTAATTCGATTTGAACAGGAAGTATTCTGGGTTGATTGACTCATAATTATAGCGTGTGATCGCATTCCAAAGCGTCATGTTATTGTGCTGATCTGCGAGCTGTAATGGAAGGAATGGATGGCTTCATTAATGAGATTACTCAGATAATATCAGCAAACACACACACACACCCCATCGCTGTTTTCTGTGGTCCTGAGCTATGTGATGTATTCCAGGGCTTATGTCTCCAAGTCAACAGCTCATTTAACACTGCTGCCGTCACCCACACATCTAATATTTAACCTGCGCTCAAATGGTTTTCGGGACTTTGTTTATAGTAGGTGTATGGGAAACAGAGGATATGTGTGAAAGTAAAGCTCTGAAGGCTCTGTGTAATATACTGCTCGCTGGCAGATTCTGGGCAAATTCCACTTTAAAAGGGGGATTATTCATTCTGAGGGCTTGGACGCTTCGAAGGGTGCAGGACTTTACTGTCTTAAGCACACGTTTGGTACACAATACTGCCTAGAATGTCTGGTTTACACTTAAGAAAAAATTGAGAATTCTATAAATCTAGAATCTGAGGGTGCAAAAAATGTAAATACTGAGAAAATTGCCTTTAAAGAGTCCTTACCAATGCATATTACTAATCAAAAATTAAGTTTTTGTGTCTTTCCGTATTTCAGCCCGTCAGTCTGTCTGTCACTTTAGGGCTCAGCAGGCTTTCATCAGCTTTCAAACAGCTTTTTCAAACTTTGTGGCACGTTGGATTGATGGATGGATGATAACGTTATGCTGGTGTCTCAGGAGTCAGTTGTTGGCGTGCGACGGTCCAGTCCTGCCTGAAAGCGAGAGTGGCAGGGCACCTGGGAACGGGAAGGTGCGGTCGAGTGTGTCTGTTCCAGACGCAGCCTCTGGTTCCTCCTTGTCGACAATGGGTCGAGGTCGTGGTACACAGGGGCCTCCTGCTCGCCGACCACCGTCTACGCGGCCCTCGACATGCGCAGTAGCGAAAGTCACCGTTTCTTCAGGTGGAACCGGATTGTTCTGTGGTTTGGCTCGCTCTGTGTTGACACAGTCTGCTTTCTCACAGACACTTTGCCATCGGTGACGGGCATGTACAGTTTTATCTGTCAGGTTGCTTCATCATCTGATCACCTGATGCATCCTGGCAGCACTGTTGGTGTCAATAGAACGCACTTATTTTGTTACAATCGCAAAGGGCAGCGCTTGAAAAACACGCAGCGTGCGTTTCTACACGTACCGCTCTCATGCAGTCGAAAAATATCTGAATGAAGTGCAACAGATTTTAAGCAATAATGTTGACGAAAAAGGTAGTATAGTGTGACGACATACTGTATATAATGTGATATTATACATTTGGACTATATTTTAATAACACTTTAGGGAGCAAATCTGACTATTAACTAGTTGCTTATTATCATTCCTGTTATGAACATACTGGCTGTTTCTTAGTACTTATAAAACACATATTGTACATCTCTGATCCTACCCAATACTACCTTACTAACTATTAATAAGCAGCAAGTTTAAGGCAAAAGTCATACTGAATGGTATGTTAATATCATAATGTCATTAACTTCTTATTCATCTAACCATACTATTATTTTTCTATTATTTGTTTTAGTGCTGTCAAATGATTAATTTACATAATATATGTGTGTGTACATCTGTTATGTATTCACACGCATAGTGTGTGTGTGTGTATGTTTTTTTAATATATATATTTAATATAAACATGACATTTTTATCATATGTTATCTACACTTTTATTTTGGATGAGATGAATCATTTGACAGCACTAATTTGTTTCCATATAAGTTATATTTATTTGTATTTAATTTAAACGGGACGTAATGCCTTCCTATGCGTTCTCAATTCATTTAATTTCCTTAAAAATACAAATGCATTGTTTGTAATCTCTTAGTCCTGTTTTTACCAAATAAAGATGTCAAAACAGAAGGAACAAGGTTAAATATAGCTGTCTAACATTTGCTAATGAGGTGTACTGGGTACGAAGTGGCTTTAAAGGTCGACAGCTGTAGGCTATATAAGCTATGTTGTGGACTGGTATATGGCATTCATTTACATGATGGATTTTATTATTTTTTGTTGTTATTTCATACATTTTTAGGTTAGCCAGTGTTTGATCTTATTGTTTTGTATTGAAGACCCTCTCTATCAGAAGTGTAAAGCAGTGATTATGTGTCAGTAAATGTGTTTGACATCATATCCCAGTGAAATCCCTGTGGTGTGGCTTTCTTTACAGATGCGGTCCAGTGATTTTACTGTCATGCCACTTCACTCTTCAAACTCTCTGAAGGGAGCTCACAAAAGTACAGAAGCCATAGCAAACAGTGACGCTTTACAGCAACAAACTCAGTTCTAGACTGAACGAGGAAGTTAAGCAGCCTATTCTTTAACAAGCCAGACACAAAATGCCCATTAGTATGGTGTGTGATATTGACATAATATAATATCTATATAATATTTTCTGGAATTTTATCGATAGCAATAATTAAACAATATTTTGCTGAGCTGGTTTCTTAAGGACTGCCGTGGACAGCTGACTCTTAATGTTTTTAATATTCTTCATATTCTGTGCTGGTCATAGAAATGAATCTTACAATAAGTTTAAAAAGATTTGTACCTTTTTATGGGCATATTTACCTTTATAAAGCCATACAATCTTTTGAGTCAAATCTTACATTTAGTCAGTAAATTAGAATAAGACATTTGGGCTACCAAGCAAATGAAATCAGTATCAATAAAATTCATCTTTGCAATTCAGAGAAAACACAGAAGCTGCATCTTAAGGGGCATTTAGAAGTATTTACATACTGTTTAATGCAGGACATAAAAAAATGTTTTGATATATTACACGTAAAACGTTGAATACTGTTGTTTGATAAATAAAAAGACACTTTAAATGTAAAATTAAAACCACCAGTAGGTGGCAGCACATCACTGTTAGTGAGTCATTTCGATTTGAACTGAATCATTTCAACAGTTGATTCATTCAGGAACGAAACACCATCATGGTGCTCAGAGACGCAAAACAGCAGTTTGGCTGTGTTTGGAATTATTTTTGTTGTCGAAATCGTCCAAAAACAGAAAATAAGGGCTCTGAAACGTCTCTTAATTAACGTCTTGTTCATTGAACTGTTGTAAAAAACAAAAACAGTATTACATTTGTAATTTCTGGAGAAAAATGACGTTCTTTGCGTGATATTTATTGACTATATGAAGTCACTATAATATAATTAATTTATAAAATAATATTATATATACATTTTCTGCCCCCATATTACGAATTTGCGATCATTGTAAATGAAATTTAACAGACTGAATCATGCAGTGAAAGAAAAGTTTTTACAAAATAAAGTCAAATCGTACATTGTTAAAACAACATTTACAATGTTATCGCAGACGACATATATCGCACACCCCTAGTGCAGATTCGTTTGTGCACATCAGCACAGAGGCTTGAAAGGATAGACAGTAAACACAGCATTCTCATCCGTATCGAATATCGAGCGTGTTACATCAACTCACACTTTTTGGCAGCTCTCCTGTCGACCTGTGTACAATTTCCCAGAAAACATTTTCATGTCACTCAGCGTGACTAATTGGTGTCAAGCAGCAGTCCTGGCGCCTCCATAAGCTCCTGACGTACAGCGAGTGTTTGATAACAGATCGCTCTCAGTTATGATCCAATGAAGTACCAACATGGACTCAGATTCATCTCCATATAGAGAAAGTGAAACGAGGGTGTTGCTGACAGACAGTAAGACTATAGCGCTATAAAAGAATTGTACACTATATACATTTGCCAACAAATATATATATGACATATGGTAAGTGTAAATTAACATTTGTATATATGGCCTAATTGATCATTGCGAAAAACCTAAGGCTATGTGTTCACCAAAGCATTTTTAGCCAGCTGACACTTAAAAAGCATTGCAGCATTTTCTCCTTGTTTATTCAAGCAGAACTGAGAATAATACGCAATGGCTCGTGGGTAAATTTCCCTTTCCATTTCCTGTGAGGTTCACTTGTTCTTCTGTCAGTGGCAGTGCCCTTCATGCTGGACATAGAAGCTTCAAGGGCTGATTTTCATTGCAGAGCAGGTGAATGAAAATATCAAAGTCTTCCTCTGCCAGTAGGTGGCGTTTATGAAATGGCAGAAATACAGGAGGAGTCTTGCACAACTTCTTCTAACAGTCTTTGTGAAACACAAAAGGTGACCTCTGCAGAATATTCTTGCTAAAAGATTTTTTCGCTATTTGTTTGACGTTAAAAACATCTTATGGATGACTTTCATAATACCTCAGTGGTGATGTTTTTGTAAATTGGCAGCTTTTGGTCACTCTTCTCATTTTGTGGAAAAAAGAAAGTCACGTAGGTTTGGAACAACATAAAGATGAGTCGACGATTTTGGACTGAACTCCTATAATAAACATGTGTTAGTAAACCATCCTGGCCTCGGCGGTTTTGCTGTGTTGCGTTAGTGTGGATCAGGGTTGCCCGCTCAAATGACTCGTGTTACAAGCCAGTGCAGCGGTTCTCGCTGGAGGTCTGTTGACCTTCTTTATGAGATCGGTGTTTCGTCAGCAGTGACGTGACGGCACCGCTGACTTCATGCTTCTGGCTGCAGGACGAGGGTTTGCTCTCCACTGCCAGATTGGGAGCTCAGGCCTTTATTTTAGGAAATCTTCTAGAAATAGACTCTGGCTTGAGCTGCAAGTTACTCCCCAAATCCCTGAATGACACAAGCTGGACGCAAGATTTCAGTTCATCTCTCTCGCTTTGAGCTTGCCTGCTGTTTGTTGTCAGTGAGGATGGGTTTGGATACTCAGCAGGGGCCTGGTGAAGCCATTACAGAGTGTGACACACAGTTTTTGGGAAGCTGTTGCAGATAGTGATCAGTGCTGGTGTGTTACATAAGCCTAATAAAGTCTTAGGCCAAAGATATGCTGTAGACCATAAGTACCTAAACACAGTCGAGAAAGTGAGCACACTCCCATTGCTCATACATACCATTAGGCTTGATAATCATTAAGTTTATTCATCCGGGAATAGCCATTTATTGTATATGTCAGCACATGTACAGACATCCTAGTTAAACCTCTGATGGTACATTTTCCAATGACTTAAACGTCATTTTATGAGGCGTTACAGATGGTTGCCTTCTCAGATGGTTTGGTGAGGGGCACACTATCAACTTTAAAACTGAGTTTGAACCATGTTATTTACCAGCCAGTGTCTGGTAAATTTAGAAAAGTATTCACATTTTCCAAATAATGAGTAGGCCTGTTTATATTGAATGCTGTACTGTTTGTGTTCTTCTAAGTTGTTATCTAGCCCATTATTGCACATAGACATGATGTCACCCAGCAACTATCCTGATTTCTTGTTCAAATATTGGTCATAAAAATATTCACAGTTTGACCACTGCTCAGTTTATTTCACATTTAAAAGATTGATTCTGTGTTGTCAGTGAACTAACGTTGTATTCTTCTTTCTTTTTTCCTTTGAAGCTGGATGAGCTGGACTCCAGGATGTCAGATGTGAAGCTTCACACAGATTTCGTTGGTGAGAATTTTTTATCTGATTTGATTTGTTTCTGTAGCTTGTGTTAATCGATCAGGTCTGTGTGAACTAATTCAAACTCCTCCAGAAGAGACCGGCTGTTGTTGATTCCTTGGAGACCCCTCATCCCATGCTAATGTAATTTTGTTGTGATGGTTGTTGGGATCAGTAAACCGTGGGAGTGTGGTTTTGATCTTGATCGCAAAATCCACTGCTGCATTTCATATGCCTGCCTTTTTTAGCCAGGACACTATTTAGCCTGATTCATTAATAATGAAATAAGTTGACAGTTGTTGTCATTCTTTGAAGATGGGAGATGGATTGGTTTGTAAAATCTGATAGAGTTGTAATACTTCTACAGGCAAATTACTATGAGACATTAAATACCCTACTCTGGCATTTTCGAGGCCTAAAACGAAGACATTTGAAAATGCTGGAGACCCCATTTTAGTTCACTGTAAATGGACCAAAACAGGGATCGTTTTCATTCTAAACAGCCATTTTAAAATGAAAACACAGTAGTGTAAATAGGGCCTGCGACCGAATCTTAGTTCTAGTGTTTTTTCGAGCCACATTTTTTTGTTTTTTGTTTACCAGTTTAATTATTTATCTCTTGTCATATTAAGTTGATCTTGTATTTTGCTTTGTTTTTTTCTTTGTAATATAGTCTTTTACCCATGAATAAAGTAAATAAAAAAAATTGACAATTACTTGAAGTTGGTACAGTATTTGCAACTCATTGCATTGCCGTAATGTGATGCATTTCTGAGAGAAACAACAAAGTCAAGAAGCAAGATGGGAAACGGTTTCCCCTTAAAACTCTTGCCAACCTCTCACGACTTTCATACAATCGCATCTATATCACAGCCAATCAAACACATGCTATGTTAGAGACAAGATGTTTGGAAACGTGAATGATGTAGCCTGTGTTCTATAGGAAATAATGATTGGTTGTATTTCATTTCCACCAGCGAATCCGTATCATTCATTCTAGCTCAATAGCCCAGTACTTGTTTTATTTCCTATTCCGAATAGTTTTATTTTTTTGATGATGTAGCATTAGTTCACCATTCACTTATCCTCATGTAGTTCCAAATCTGTCAGGCTTTTGTTCATCTTCCAACCCAAACAAGGATGTTCTGAATAAAAACCTGAAGATTTCTGTCCCTACACAGAGAGTCAACACAACCAAAATATCAAGCAGCTCATTTGAGCTTCTGTTTAATATATTTAACGAGGGCTTTGTATGTGCGTTGATCTAAGTTTTTATGTGAATAAAAGCCTAAATTAAAGCTGTTCATCATAATAAGTGGTTGCGTTTCTTCAGAAGACTTCATATGGTTTTATTTTACGATCGCTTTATGAATGTTTTGAAGCATCAAAGTTTTGGTTGCCTTGGACTTCTCAGTGGAAAAACAGAAACCTGTCCGGTTTTGTTACAAACGTCTTACATTGTGGCTCGAAGGTGAACGAAAGTCTTATGGGTTTGGCTGGTTCATTTTTGGCTGAACCATCCCTTTAAGCTTTGAAGGAAAAAGTATGCTTTGAGAGAGATCAGGAACTAGCAGCTGAATGGTGCTATTTGACATCCATTTGTGAATTAAGAAACTGCCAACTGTTTTTACAAACTGCTGTCTTATCATCATTTCTGTCGTCATTTTATTCTTAGTCACGGTTCAGCCACTAAAAGTTTATTTTCGATGTACTTGTGCAACCAGGGTGACTAGTTCAAATTTATATTTTACATGGGAGAGGAGCACAGTATTATTTTTACGTAAACTTGTGCGTGTAGAGCAGACGTGTTTGTGTCTTGCAGTTTGCAGTATGACTGTTGTGTGCCACATGTTGGGTGGTCGTCCCGGGCCGCCGAGACTGTAATCCTCCAGCACATGCATCATAGTCCAGTTCTGCTTAACCACCACACACTCACACCTGCATGAACTAGCTTCCAGCTATCTACACCAGCGCTCTGACACATGATGAATGTAGCACTGTAAAGGCAGACTCTCATTACTCATGCATGCTTCATTATGGGTGAGCTTTCACATCAGGTAACACGCTTTACACCCAACTCGCTGGTCTGTGAATGGGCCCCTCACTAACGGTCATATATGTTCTCCAGGAGCCTTCCTGTTGCTCGTTGTTTACATGAGCCTGTAGATTAAAGCTAGCAACGATCAGAACTTCAGCCATGCAATTAAGATGATGATGATGATGAAGCACTATGTCGCTCTCCGACTCTCTCCATCCCTTTAATCTAGGCTACAGAAGGACAGCAGATGCTCTCACCCACCTGCCACCCTCTGCCACTCAACTCAATAAATAAAAGATAAGACGGTGCCATCAGGACTGTTTGGAATAATAACATTCAATTTGGAGAGAAGTGCCTCGACAAATGCACGCTAGAAGAATAGAAAAGCAGGAGATGAAAGGAGATATGAATGGAACTCGGGCTACAAACATGCTCGGCAAGCAAATAGACTTCCTGAGAGCACCAATCACAGGCTCTCACCCTGATTCCTGACCCGCGGAGGACAGACCCGAAGAACGCAATTTGTTCCTTTGTACGGCAAGATCATAAGAGCGACTGCAACTTACTTTCTTTCACTGTTGCCGAGTGCAATTGAGTCCTCTAAGCAGGTGGTCCAGGCCTGCTGCGACCTCGGCAACTTTTGCTTTTTTGTTCCCTACAAAGGTTGGCTGAGGTTTTGGCAGTCAGCTCTGGCGTGTGGGGCTTTCATGAAGTTGAGGATTAAGAAAGACAGATAGGAGGAGGAGGTACAGACAGTCAGCTCGCATTAAAACAACTCCTCATGGCCGATGGCTCCAGTCTCTCGGCCTCTCCACACGTGGCCTTTGTCTGCACCTAGACTTCCACGGGACAGATTTGCTCTCAAAGCTCAGCTGGTCGGGTATTGTCCCTCCTCAAAGACGGCCGTAAGGGCAACCAGAGGAAAAAGTGTCAGCCTCAGCTTTTACACACCCTAGGAAAACTCGGGAGAAGAGAAAAGATGGATTAGCTTTAGCCGGCGCTCAGCTGGCCCGCTCGCACATATCCAGACCCCCTCAGCTGTTTGAGACATCACTTAAGCCTTGTCAGTCCTAGCATTTTTGCTGGACATGGGGACACCCCGATGCACAAAGTCTGCGAAGAATGTTGCTGCGCTGGTCTTTCTATAGAAATCGCGTTATCCCATGTCGAGCAGAAGTCTTCTTTTGATCTATGTGGCTTTGTGAAGATGCACCCTTTTAATTACTTGATCATCGGGACACTTCACCGTCCTGTGATTAAACCCTGTGGCGAAGAGGCCCAAACAGTGAGGTGGGGATTCGCTCACAATCACTTGCACCTGCTGGTAGCGTGGTTTGCGTCTGCATTATTTTAATGCTCGTATACCAAGTGTGTAGATATAAACACGATAACACTTTTTTTTTGATAGCCCCATTTAGACATTCTACGAACTATACGCTACTTTGCATCTACATGTCAACTTTTTCTGCTAACCTTAACTGTAAACAGTCTGCCAATACTCTGAGAATGTGTTTACATTAATTCCCACACTTCAGTGGTCTCTTTATTATGCACATGGTAGGAGGCCCTTTTTTGAATGGCCTTGCTATTAAAATTATTTATATAATTCACGTCAAGTGGAAACCTTGCATCGTGGTGGCTCGGAGTTCAGAGGGGCGTCGGATATGTGCTTTTAGGCGGAGGTTGGATATCTATATATCAGATATGTTTTCAAAAATCTGATCTTGTGCAGATTGTTGATTAAACGTGTGCATGACTGTTAGATGTGAGCAAAAAAAAAAGAAGATTTTTTGTGCCAGTGTAAACGCAGCCAAAGTTGCAAAGTTACCTATAGTCAACAGAATGTCTAAAGTTGACTGGATGTGTTCTGTTATAATGCTCTTCTCCGTAATGGTTAAAATATGTACACAAAAATCCCTTTTAAATAACACTGGACTTAAGAGCTTGCCTTTGGCAGTAATAGCACCACGTGACTGGCACATGTTGCTGATGTTCATCAACCTGGCTTATTCTATCAAAAGAAGTCCTAATGACTTCTCAAAGTGCTTGGTTAAATTGGTCTACGAGTGGTTTGTAAATACAACAGGGTTTAGTTTGCCCCACAGTGTTTATTCATAATATCTACTCCATGGTTTTATGATCTGTTCTCAGACATGCAGACAAGACCTGGATAAATCCTAATAGTGTTTATGAAAGCTAAGTGTTTTGGAGCGATATGCTCTAAGTGTGGCCAAGGTTTATTTTTCTGACAAGGACTAAGAGTGGCTGACCCCATTCGCAATGATAAACAGGGCAAATTGGAAGCAGACACTGATGTAGTCGCTCGTTGGCCTGGGGGGATCTCGTACCGCATGGACCAGACCTTTGCATCACTTGTTTATGGGTGACATTTGGTCAGATTAAGTTGTGGCTGGAACTAAAGCCAAATCATCTACTTTGACTGACCGTCACTGAAAGAAGTGGAGTGTTTGCGTGGGATTTGAAGACGGAGATCATCGGTATGACTGTCGAAAACTGAAAACTGCTGATCCAGCTTAGCTAACCAGACTGTCGAAGACACTCGTGAGGTGCTTCTGGTGCTCGGCCAGCCTCTCAGCACACGGTTCAGTGGTTGGAAGAGTGTTGGGACGTAATGACTCAAGTTTTATGTAAGCGCTTCTTGAACGGAAAATAGCAGAAGCCCTTCAGGAGGCATTTAATTAAAACCATTGCCTCCTACTCTCTCCTATCTAAGCAAAAACATGACATCACACTTGGCAGAAAAGGGGAGAAAGAGGGCAGTAATGAACGGAAATGGTCAATAGACGTAAACGAGTGCTGGCGGGGGGTCAAGTGACCTGTTTGACCGCTGGAAACACAAGGTCAGAATGGGGCTGCCTCCTGCTTGACCTTTAAGCCCAAAATGTCAATTAAGACATCTCCACCAGAAGAAAGAGAAAGGTCCATGAGAGATTTTGGCGTTTCCTAGAGAAAATGTAAATAGCAATTGCTTGTAACGCTTGCCTTCACTGTGGTGTTGTATGTGGTTTCTAGGATTGCTCTGCAGTTATTAGGGTGTTTTGAATGTTAGCATGTTTCTATTGTGTTCAGGTAGGTATCTTTAATATATATATATATATAGATATATATATATATATATGCTCTGTACTAGTTTACATATTTGAAAATCATTAACAGTTGACAACATTAAAGATTTAGAAAAGTAGCCTAATCTAAAAGTCATCAAATTCAGTCAGTCACATTACTTGAATAAAGACATTATTTTAAAAGTGGTAACTTGTAATGTTTAACCTTGTACATTTCCAAAGTTACCTTCTCAACATTGTAGATAAATGGCCTCTCTGTACTTTTTATTTCACGTTGGTAAATTTTCGTAGCTCACTTAGACATTGAATGCATCGCACAGTTAGTTGGTCTCTCTGGGATTCTGGGGGAATTTAATTGGTTTACTGAATGGGACTAGATATGCTTCACTGTGCATGTCCTTCTAGGAGACCCCATTCTGTGAGCTTTTAAAACCTTCCCTGTAATTGTTGCTGCCATATGACACGGGCAGTCAAACATTGTGCCTTCTTTGTCACGAGAACACAAGAATCAGTCCTGAAGAACCCTGAACCATCTGCCTGAGTGACTAAACCCTTTACCTGCTGTGCTGTTGTGTGTGTGTGTTTGTCAAAGAAAACAGCCAACCATTTTACAAGTGTTTACACACACTTGTCTTCTCATTTCCCACCATCCCACTCTCCTTCAGCAGTCCTCCTGTCATCTTTAACTTTCTCCCATTTCCATAATGCCCTCTTCAAAGGTATTCCCTTCTCTGGTGTCTCAGCAATGTCAGGTGGGCTCTGAAAACCCAAATCCGCTGCATTTCAACACTGTTTCATATCCTGTCTCCTACCGAGTGTTTGTGTCAGGCCAGTCCATCAACACAGGAGCACGTCTGCTGGAGCTCGACTGTCCCTCCTGACCTCGTTCCCCTGGACCTCAGCTCGGATCAGCAGTGTTCCCCTGGACCTGAAGGCATTCACTTCACACCATGAGGCCAGGAACAGCAGCGTAACCCTCCTGGTCTGCTTTAAACCACAATGGGAACCATGTGCTCGCGTTTTGTGGGATTGGAGCCCACCATGGAAGAAGCTGTTTCTAATCCCAGTAAAACAGCATGGCATGGCTTGTGCGTCCAGTGCAAGATGTCCTCTTGTTTTCATCATCTATGTGAAGAGAGACTATTGTGGCCATGTTATGTAACCACGCCATTGCCCAATCTGAAGTATGGCAGAAATATATTTCCTGTATAATATAGCCTAGTCTCTTACAGTTTAATGACATCTCTGCTGCAACTTTTATGAAAGGAACAGTTCTGAAACCTTTTATTTTTTCCTATTGAACACAAGAAGAGAAAATCAGCAGCATGTTCAAGCTGTTCTTCACCAAATGAAGGCAAATATATCTATGAATGCATTCAAACGATCAAGATGCAAAGGTTCATCTAACCCATTAATGAGTGGCTATTGATGACAATGAAAGCCCCAGCTTTTAGGTAAGCTGAAATATTGTGTGATCACGTATCTCTGCAGACCACTTGCTTGAACTTGGCATCTCCTCTTGTCTTCTCCTGTAGTCTGTCAGTCTGAAAGGGTAAAGCGTACAGTCATCTGAAAACGATAGAAGCATGTAAGAGATTACCAGCGGGGTGTTCGACATCCAGCCAACAGGAAACACACTCCAGATGAGAGGGCTTTACTGGCTTAGCCTTTTCTGGTCCTGAACAAACTGCGTGGCCAAACTAGTAGTATAAGATTTATGATTGAGAAATAAAAATTGTAAAGATGTTTTGTCACAGGTTACGACGTTATTAGACCACAGACAGGCTCTATAAATTCTGCTTTCTTTTGATTAATGATATCATGACATCATGGACCTTTTTCACATTTCCGGGTTTCTCAGCAGCGTAGGGTTAACATGAAGAGCAGTGAATGGGAGAGTGACACAAATCTATTTTTGCATTCACATTTGCTCAAAAGAAAAACTCTCACATCACATTTGAATAACCAGTGTTACCCCTATTTTAGTGTTACTAAGACATTTAACTTTGTATTATTATTAAAGCATGTAATAACCATTTTATACTTAAAGGCTTTCTGAAAAGCCCTTCAGCAGTGGCTGTATTCGCAAGCTGTTGAACAGGAGCTCTTAGATGCTCTTCTTTCAGCTGAGGCTGGGCCGGGCTGACAGAGGGGCTCCGGCTCACTTTTCCTTTCCGGCGCTCTGTCATTGACAGGGGTCTTATCACAGAGACGAGCGCTCACGTATCTCGCTCTCGCTGTCACCTGCTGAGGGTCACGCTGCGTTCAGAGCTGTCTCTGTGACCGACCCGTGACCCTCTGACCTTTACTGAGCCCGGCTACTGCTGGATTCAGCACTAAACCTAACCTCAGATCACATGTACTCTCTGCGCAAGCAATGTGTATGAATACAGAGAGTAAAAAATGGACTTTGAGTTGCTTCTTAGATTAGCAAGTAAATGGTAGGTGATTGGGATCAAGCTGATGTTATCGTGTTTGCGCCGCAGGCTGAGTCTCTCTATTGGTTGTTAATCAGAGTGGGTTTAATGAAGCCGCCCGCAGGTCTGTGGTTTTGTTTCCAGTGTCTGTGTGTGATTAGCACGCTTCCACCAGCATGTCCTCCTGCACATCGAGTTCAACCGGCCTGCAGGAGGGAAGATGAGTTCAAACATCCACCGCCGCTAAAGATCAAATCAGGACTGAGTCACACACATCCACACACACCGGAAATCAGGAAGCGTGTCACATGATGCCAGACGGATTGGCGGCCTGACGAAAGTCCTGCGTACTCTAAACCGGTGCTCTGGGACAAAAGCCCACATCAGATATGGCAGGAAATCACATCCTGTTTACTCACAAAATCTGAATAATCAGTTGCTTATGGCTGGCTTTCAGAATTAAAACTGCTATTAGATTATTTCACTGGTTTTTTGTGTGCTTGCTTGCAAAGTCGCCGCTAATGATCATAGGGTATTTATATATTTATTTAATATGTTTTAGATTGGTTAGAGATCACAATATAGCGTATCTGACATACATGTTAGTGTTAAAATGAACCAGCTGACCCTAGTGTTTCTCTCAGAATGGTTTTGACTGGAAAAGACTTGAGCTGTTTAAAACAGCGCTGGGTTTCTGTGCACTGCATCTTTTTGTTTATGCCTCTCTCTTCACAAGAGCCTTATTTTGAACTACTGGACCATCAGAAATGATATGAAATCTTACCCTCTGTGGAGCGGGCCCTGGTCCATATGCCTCTGTTCTGCTAGTGTGTTGATGTTTAGCAGGGTGGAGAAGCTCTGGATCTTCTTTACTTCTTTATATACACGTATGTCATGTTAGTGTACAGCAGTCGACGGAGGGCTAGCTGACTGTAGGAGTGTGTGTGGCTCACATTCTGCTGTCTTTATTTACGTGTAGCTCTGGAGTATTACAGATTATTACAAGTTAATGGTTTCATTAAATTAATAATAATCAATACCATGTCTTTACAAAGATAAATAGGATTTAATAAATTCAATTTTTTTATACATATTACACAAGGTTATGCATTTCTGTCAAGTTAAACCAAACTTTAATTTTGCGCAGAACATGAAAGATTCATATTTAAATAGTATTTTTGCAGCTTAATATTCACAGACACTTTCTGTGTCACATTTGTATTTAAATATACTGACCACCTTTTGATCTGTCCTTCCCAAATTTGACAAATTCTGTGACATTCTGCATCATACAGTAAATTACACTTTTATGACTGGATTCCATGAAATCGCTATTTTTCAGAAATCATACTCTCTTTGTTTCATCTTGTTTTCATCTTCAACCGTTTCTGATGTTTTCAACCCTCCACACTGTGAGTAAATCAACTATAAAAGCAGCGTAGTGTGAATGGACCTCAGGGCGGAGAGAGAGAGAGAGAGAGGGAGACAGCCAACTAATTGTAGGTCAGGAAAGTTCATACAGTCTTCAGAATCCAAGCATCCCAGGACCCTCTGAGTGTGTTTTACAGAAACATTAGCAGGGGAATTATGTGACTCTTGTGTGAGTTCTGACACTGTCAGGCTGTGTGTGCTTATTTCTGAAGAGCAGAGCTGTAATAGCGCAGCGTATGATCCTCGTACTGCAGACGTGTGGGAAACTGTGAACTCGAGCTGTTGTGCAACAACACAGATAGTAACCCGAGTCAGTTAAACGGGAAGCTTGCATGTCCAGACTAGACCAGACGAGCGTTTTAGTGTAGTGTATGCAATAGAATTAAACGCACCACCGAATGAAGAGCTGGGAATTCAGAATTGGCCGTCAGGTAAAATCAGGTGAATCTGATATTATGTGCGTTGTGCTATTATGAATGAACATAATGAGCCCAGTAACAGGTCGGATTTTCTTTTGGTTTCTCGGAGCGTAATGTGAGCAGGACATGTTGTCAGTCGCTGAGGTTAGACGTGTTCGACATGCACATGTAACGCAGAGCTTTCACATTGATTTACGTAAGGCAAGCCGCCGCTGTGAGACACACAGATATCAGATGGTAAGCCCAGCTGTGTGTGTGTGTGTGTGGCCTGATGGGGAGCTTGATTATGTTGATGATAGAGAGCGAGAGTATCTGTGATGGGTGTCGCTGAGGGTCTGGCCGTGAGCTGTGGAGTGAAGTATGTGGACGCGGGGCAGACTGCCAGGAGACAGACGGAGGATCTGATGGGCTGATAAGCCCTGGCCCCAGGCAGACAGACAGACAGGCAGGTTTGAGCCTGGTTCTGCCGTGCGGGTAGAGGCCTAGACAGGCCGAGGTGGAACGTGACTCCTCACAGGTCTGTGCAGATACCGCACAGGTCCCCAGACCCTCTATGGCAACGCAAGCAATGCGCCAACAACAGTGATGTCATGGCGGAGTTGTTTTTGTTTGGGGTTGCCACCTCAAACACGAGCGATGAAGTCACCTCATGCTGACATCAGAGCTTCCTCAGAGGCTACGTTCACACTGTGTGCTCAGTCCAGATTTTTGCTCAGATCGGTTCACGTTGTGTTCACTATGATTTCCACGAGGTGGAAGACGCAGACAAAACCGCGGAATCCAGTCATAAAAATGGAATTTACTGTTTAACGCGGAATGTCACGGAATTCGCCAAATTTTGGATGAATACATCAAAAGTAGGTCAGCACACTTAAATCAAACTGCAAAGTGTCTGTGAATATTAAGCCACAAAATTCCCGCAAGTTCTGTGTGTCTCTCTGTGAATGAATGGCGCAGACGCGTGGTATTCGTTTACTACACACGTACTAAAGCGAATGTTAAGCTCGCTGTATTTTCAGCTTTTAGTGTTTTTTTAAGCTCAAAGTGGGCGGAGTCAGCTGTCAGCATCTTGGCATCAAGTCACTCTCGGATAATCATAAATGGGCAAAGAGGCGGGAGCTGGTTGGTGAAACCACGCCCATCTAGTTTGACAGTGGTGACAACAGCGGCAATCCACCTGTCACTCAAGTTGCCACGCCCTTAATTATGCTGACCTTTCAGGATTTATATAAATAAAACAAATGAAGGGCATATGCACAGTTGTCATGAAGGGCAAAGTTAGCTATATAGACCGAAATCTTTTTTTTAACTAGGCTGTAAAACATATTTTTTTCTGCTGTAAAGTTGGCCATTTTAACTCGAGGAGTCTATGGGATTGACTCCCTTTTGCAGCCAGCCTCTAGTGGCCAGTCGATAATTGCAGTTTTAGTCACTTCCGTGTTGGTTTCACAAGAAAGACCAGGAGGTTGTTGCTTTAAAAATTACAATTTTGTACTTTTAATAAATTGGTAAATTAGTATAAAAGGTTTCATCATTTGAATTAATTAGAAATGCTTTTTTATTAATAAAATTGTATTAACCATTAAAACAGCCAAGAAAACTGAATCCAGATACAATGGAAAACAAAACTGAATTTGGAAAAAAAAATAAAGCAGAATGATGCTAGCTTGATACAAACAGGGTTGCCAGGTTTTCATAGAGAAATGTGTCCAATTGCTTCTAAAAACTATTCCGAAACTCTCACAATCGTATTCTCGGGGTAAATATATTAATAAATATAATATAACAAATATAATAAATGTGCTGCATTGAAAAACAATCTGTGGAAGCATTTAACAAAATAGCTCAATTCCGAGTGAAAACTATGGACTTGGCAACACTTACATAGCACACTGTTATACAGAAGTAAAGACACAGAGGACAAAAAGTTAGCCTTTATGCATTTATTTATTATGAGGTCTGCTACAGAACCCAAAGGTCACGGGTTCCAGCGCTCTCTCCACCTTCAAGACCACGACTGAGGTGAGACCCTTGAGCAAGGCACCAAACCCCCAACTGCTCCCCGGGCTGCCCACTGCTCCGGGTGTGTGTTCACGGTGTGTGTGTGTGCACTTTGGACGGGTTAAATGCAGAGCACAAATTCCAAGTATGGGTCACCATACCTGGCAACAAGTCACTAGAAAAGACAGAAAATTCATGCACAGGCTATGAGAAAGCTAAAATGTACTTTTAAATATTTGACACAAGCCCTCATGTTTTGCTTGTATATGGTGTTGTCAGCTCTGATAACTTTGGGTGTGTCAAATCTTCAAAGTGACTCCCATGAGCCCAGAATCATGACAAATGTTGATCTAGAGTGACATAAAGGTCACATGAATTCCAATTATATTAACAGGCTCATAATGCCAGTGGCTGTTTCCTGTATGTGCCATGGAGTTTTTACATGCGTCCAAGCTCTGCTTCCAATAAACAATTTGTATTTATTTATTTTTAAAAATCTGACCTCATCATCTTGGAAGGTCTTAAACATTCTTTCATATAGGCAATCCCAATGACTCTAAACTGTTTTGATGTGTAAATCTGTGTTTGAGTTTACAGTTTCTGTAGGTGAATTTGTAAAAATAAAAGTATAGCAATTGTGGGAGATGCTTTGCATTCCCAGTATTTCTAGGTAGAGTCAAAGAATTTGGATTTGGAAGTGTTTCCCGAATGAATAAGCCTATTAAATTTTTCAGTGTTCTCTCTCTCTCTTCATTTGTTATGTAGAATGTTTCATTAGTATCTGAGACTGTATCTGTTAAGTGAGTCTGAATGTGGTTTTTGCTTGTTTTTACAGGTAGTGTCTGAGCAGTCCTGTGGATTTCTTCACATCACGGATTGGTCAGAGATATTTGGAGATGCTCATTTCAGAAGTGAATTTCAGTTTTGTGGACTATCATGGCATCTGCTGTTTCTGTTTACCATGCTTTGACTGCAGATACTGGATTACTCAGACTGTTTTCTACGTCAGTTGTTTCCTACTGATTGGTCAGTACACTGTTCCAGTCAATTCACATGCAGTAGTTATAATATTGAAAGTTTTCAACCCCAAAATGAAAATTTAGTCTTTAATCACTTTCCTCCATGTGATTCCAAACTCGTGAAAGCTTCGTCGTCTTGTTGACACAATTTAAGATAATTTGGATGAAAACCAGGAGGTTTGTGACCGTAATATTCTGAAGCTATGAGAATACTTTTTATACGGAAAGAAGACAAAAATAATGACTTAACTGAAAGATTCGGCACCGTAACGTAACCGTACCGCCATTTTGGACAGCATCCTGTGAACGCAAATAAGGTACGTAGTACTGTGTTAGACGCAATGGAGAGATACGTCTTGTACCTGTATTTATGCTTTGATTTGTACAAACTGTGTGTCTTTCCATTACGTCTACCACAGAAATGCGTACCTTATTTGCGTTCACAGGAGGCTGTCCAAAATGGCGGTACGGTGATTTTACTGTTTAGAATCTTTTTAAAAAGTCATTATTTTTGTTTTCTTTCCATACAAAAAGTATTTTCGTAGCTTTTACAGGTTTGGAACGACATGGGGCCAGGGACTAGATCTTCTATCTGTCTGATAAATATAATTTTAATGTAAATTGTGCTAATATTTCAATAATGTAGCAAAAATAAGGCACTTTATGTTGTGCTATGTTGTAAATGACTACAGTATATCACTCTAACGCATTCTCTTGTGCAATATTTGCAATATATATTTTACTTGCATGTATGTATAATTGATATAATATTATTTTTACATTGTCCTGAATTTTTGCTTAAATAAAAAAATGAAGTGGATTGAAGCAAAACCTATCGTGTCATGATGTTGAAAACCCTAAACTGGTGGTGACATGCACACAATATTAAAAGTAAACTTTTTATAATTCTATTAATTATTTGTAATAACATCGCAGCAAGGAATTTCCCTTTAAAATACTGTTCTCAAGACTATCAACATCTTTACATGCAAACAGCAGCTCAAAACCGGCTCACAAAGTATAAACATTGACTAATTAGTAATGTTAGTCTTATCTGACATTGACTTACTACAATCAATATATGTGTGTGGCAGACATCCTGTTTACCCGCTGTCAGCAGCAGATTTATTGAGCTTCATTAACCTTAAACAAGTTGTGTCGTATCTGCAAGTGATTTCACTGGTGAGCAGCGACAGCAGCCCTGGCCTTTCTTCCTGGTCATGTGGCGAAAATGCTCAGTACCTGTTTATTTTTCATTTCTTTAGGCACAGATCGAAAATTCTGAGGAAAGACGGTCATGAATTGCTCTTGACTGAATTTCAAGGGAACAACTTTACTGTGTCATGATTGAGAGTATCTGGTTTTCCATGTGTTAATGGGTGAAAACCTTTGGATACAATTGGAAATTACAATAATAAAATAATTATCTTAAAGTCGAATATTCTTTAAGCTCATCGAAAAGGATAATTTAGCCGCCTTAAATAATTCAACATGGCCTTTCTTTGTGAGATTCAGCTGTGCAGTGTGTTTTTGCGTATGTGCCAGACAAAGATGGATTACATATTGTGTATCCAGTCAAATCTTATGGATTCCCTCCATGATAATTTCCTATTCAAGTGTCGTTCAACGTCGACCAGAAGCAGGGCTCAATAACACCCGTCTGCTGAAGT
This sequence comes from Enteromius argenteus, assembly GCA_032357425.1. Taxonomy (NCBI): domain Eukaryota; kingdom Metazoa; phylum Chordata; class Actinopteri; order Cypriniformes; family Cyprinidae; genus Enteromius; species Enteromius argenteus. Next base: position 387,092 of record JAUCMR010000063.1, read on the forward strand.
TACGAGCCCAGCGGGGTGCCACAGGCCAAGAAATATCATTTGTGGGTAACATTTGTTGAAGTCGTTTCACGAGAGCGCACGCACACACAGAGGAGCATTTCGACATTTTCACCTCCGCAAAGTTCATCAAAGTTATCCTGCCTAGCCGGTGAAAGCTCCTGCCGTGGGTTTGCGAACAATGGCCACGCTGATGTTTTGGCAATTAAATTTCATGACATCTTTATGGCGCTATCTCCGCTCGGTACCATTAGCATGACCACAATGCTTTCCCCATCTCGCTCGCCTTTCTTTTTTTTCTCTTTTTTTCTCACACGCAGAGAAAATGACCTCTCCGCCAATCTCAATTCACTGCACTTCTATAGCGCTGAATGGACAAACTCAACAAAGGTTGACATAATTTTCTCAGGCTTTGATTGGCCCCCAGCGTGCCCCACAATGACATCATGCCCTCCCCCCTCCCCTCCTCTGCTGGATGCTGGATCGTCAGGGTTACGGTGGGCAGGATTTGGCATCGGCCCGTTTGGCTGGTGTTAATGAGTGCGGGCAGAGATGACGGCGTTTTGTGGTAAACAGTCCTGGGAAACAGTGAGGGAGGGCACATCCGACCCCCGACACCCTGACACCCCCGCTGCTGCAGGAGCTTTCACATGGGCCGTCTACATGAACACCGTACGGCGCTTCACTCTTCCTAGCCAGCCACGAATGCAACTTCTGAGGAGGCGAATAAGTAAATGGCAGTGGCCGTCGGTCAGTGGACGGGGGGTTGGTGCGTGTTTCTCAGAGGATATGAAATGATTAAAGGAGCTGTGTGTTGGGAGAAGCCTGCTGTGATGAATTTTTCCTGAATTAATTACAGAAGCTTGTGCCAAAGGGGATTTTCTCAGTCCTCCAGCACCACCTCCCTGTGTTTCTTTGTTTCCTCATGACTCCGTCCAATCGCATGACAGGAATTAAATCCCTAAGTCACACCCGTAAATCTCCAGCCCTCGCTCAACTGCGGCTCCCTTTTTTTCTTTTTTCCCCTGTCTTGCCATTTAAAGGAACAGTTCGTCCAAATATGAAAGAGCTGTCATCACGTACTGACCCCGTCGTTCAAAATCTGCCTGACTTGCCTTCACTCTTTTCAGGACAGCCACTGTAGACTGAGACCACAGCTGCCAAAAGAACAAAAGAACTTCTTAGAAGTACCATTAAACTTTTATGAAGGCTTTGTGTGGAACAGACCGTAATCTTCCCCTCTGCAGCTCTCCAATTCACAGAGCCTACTTTAGATTCAAATAGGGCAGGACTAGATGCCAAACATTATCGGTTTTCATGTGTTATGATCGATTCCAGTGCACCAGAATGGGATATGGCATTTGAGCGTTTCCACGGATAACGACTTGACTTTCAGTCTGCTCCACGGGTTTGAAGTGACGCGAGGGAGCAGTTGAAACCGATTGAGTGTGATAAAGGTTGCTGGTTAATCACTTTACACCGGTTGCGTAAGGAGACCTTGATTATGAGCTGTTTGTCTCGCTGTCAGAAGCATGTGACGTCAATGTCTAAATTCTCATTCTTTCTTCAGCAATAGCCTTCCAGGCCTTCGGAGGCTCTGTTGGCCAAAACTTATCCGTGGGTTTTCCAGCTGGGGACCTCTGACCTCGTGCAATGAAATGTATTTTTCTCATTGGTGGTGCTCCAAAACCCCAACAGCCTCGTAGGTACAAGTATCACACACATACAAATGGCCATTTCCCCTTGGAGGAGCCGTTAATGAGAATAATTTGAGGCTGAAGCTTAAACGGGGCCCGGTGCCAAACCCCGCTGCATGTGAATGCTCGCCCAGCACGCTTTAAGCTCCATCCAAACCATTTCCTCAAAACGCTCCCGCCTCCCAAAGAATGACAGCAGAATAGAGAAAAAAAGTCCACAATTACTCCTCAGCCACTGGCGCTGGGACCGAAGCTTTATTTCATGACTGTACAATATTCCTGTGACGTCACAGATATGCCCAGAGACGGACTGTTGATGACATTCCACCATTCATTAGCACTTTCCCATCTTTCATCCGATACCTGAACCAAGGACGCGAGACACCTTGGACACATCTCCTGGTGCCACTGTGACGGATGTTCAGCCAGGACTCTTTTCACATGTGTATGCTCTGGTGATTTATTCCTTTTAATAGGCTTATTAAGTGGACTCCTTACTAACGCCCAGGGCAGACGCTAGCCAAGACTTCTTGCTTGTCAGGAGAGCGCTGATCTCCATGTCGCTGTGTGGCTCTGGGCGTTTGGCAGCGTGGGCCGCGGGCGTTGGGCTGGGCCGCTGCGGGCGGAGGCCTGCCAGTTTGGATGGGCCGCACATGTATCGGTTACTGCTGGCTGGTGGAGGGTGTGTGGGTGTACGGGAATATGAACCACACCGCTGAGCTGGATCGCTCTCTCTGCGAGCATGAGAAAACTTTCCAAAGCAGTCCCTCAATCTGCTGACCTTTAATAGAAATCTCTTGCTTCGTCACTGTGCACGTATTCTTTATAAAACAGATGCGGTGCGGGGCCCCGATCGGTACAACTTTCCGGTCTGGCTAAAGTACCAGAAACCACTGTTCATTTTGACTGAAGTCATTTATTTGGTAAATATATCTTTATCGCCCTGTCTGGCTTTACTTTGGGATAATGACCAACTGAAAGACTGCATAGATGGCATGCTTCGCTATTGCTGACCTATGTGGATGCCTATTAATTTATTACATAATTCCTAAGCACCAAAAACCTGCCAGAAGAGATGTGTTAGAGTTGGATGCTTAAAAACTCATCCCATGCTTTCTGATTCTTATTCACAGTGAGGGAGGTGGGCTAGGGTAGGGTGGGGGGATGCTGTGCGGCAGCCAGCGACTAGACTGACATCCATGGGAATCTGGAATTCCATTCAGCAGTAATTATCTCCATCAATACAGCGAGAAGGGGAGGGGGGAGCTTTCAGAGGACCAATGGAGGCAGGGGAAACTTGGAAGACAGAGGAAATGAAACCTTAAATCTGGGTGCTCAAACTCAAAGATGGCACTCCCATTTGGTGCCGCTAGGATTGTAGGCTCTTCATGATTATTTAGAGGACATCTGCGATTGGCTAATAGGCACGAGGCCACAAGCAGAGCCACATAAGCTAGGTATAAATCCTTCATCACGTACGACCTGGCATGGTGGCTTCCTGGGGGAGTCCCCATCAGTTGAAATTATGTTCACTTTCTGGGCATCCCCTCCTCCAACCAGTCAAGTCAAGTCACTTTTATTTATATAGCGCTTTTAACAATACAGATTGCAGCAAAGCACTGAACATTATCACTGAACCAGTCCCCCCATTTCTGCAGCACTGGCCACAACAGAAGGAAATCAAGAGTGATCTATTACCAATCAAAGAAGATTCCAAGTATTGTGTACTTAAATTTTATTTAAATTTAAACCATTTAGTGATTCAGTTTCTTTAGTGGTTGAAGTCAGAAGAACTGACCGGTAATTCATTGGCGTTCTCTTAAACGTAAAGGTCATTGCACACAGAGTCCAAAATTTTCATATATATGTTTTTTCGTTTTTGTCATCCTAAAAATTTGTCACGCACAGAAACCTTTTCTTACCTTTTTCCATTAATGTTTTTTTTTTTTTTCCTGTGTGCCTGTAGTTTTTACTCATTGTCTGAGGAAGAACCTCTGGAGGTCAAAAGCTATTTGTGTCAGAGATTTTCAAAGATGTAATAACTGTCTCATAGTACATACAATGTTTTATGTAATTTTAAGTGTTCTGACTCACCTTCTCTGCTGTAAATTAGAGAGGTGGTTTCACTCCATTCAGGTGTGGTTTGTGATCATTGTTGAGCTCATGCCTGCTCTGATAAAGTATCTAACAACCTCCGTCTACTTCAAATACAAACCATTTCACCTGAGCTGCAGGCTGGATCTGAATGAATGAACGAGGCCATGCATGAGGGACTGTTTTTAGCGTGTATGCTGGTATCTGACAGATGCTATCAGGCCGGTCATGTTTTTGAGTGAATGGAATACACGGCGAGGTGCATGCACCGAGGCTGGTGTACGTGTCAGGCTAGCAGTTTCAGGTCTGTTCAGTGCTTCTAAAGGAGCCGCCAGTCATGGGGAACTCTCTGACCTACTGACCCCGGGACACTCTCAGGTCTTTTTTACAGGCAGCACTTGAATTTCATCAGGCGGTGTGCTGGGCTGACGGGGAGGTGAGGAAACCATCTATCAATCACGGACAGCTAGGTGACATGCTAACCAGGTTAAGGACACAGATTCTGTGCTTCCCCTGGGGTCGTGGGGACGCTCTCTGGCTCCCACGGTAGCTCCCTGTGCCCTGATAAACGGTGTCAGGGTCGGCCAGCGGGTCGATAGCCATCCTCTTATCTGGGTAAGCAGCGGTCATGTTTGCAGATGGTGATGGATGCCTGATTGAGCTGTTTTTCCTTCTTTTTCACACATATTGAACTGAACTGTCGGGTCATGCACTACGGGAAAAGCATGCGCTGATGGCTCAGTGCTACGCTTGGTGTTTTTAGGCATGTTTGCATGCAGAGGAATGTGGACTTTCAAGCGACATTACCAGCAACTCATGGTCAGATGCAGGAAGTGCACATTAGATTTTAAGCCAGTGTCAGGTAAATATTGATTAAAACATCTACAAGTGCCACACATATTGCCTGTTTATAACTACTTATAAAACACATATTAATGCCTTATTTTGCATGACCATACTTTAGATCTCTTAACGTGACCTAAACTTAACAACTACCTTGCTAACTATTAATAAGCAGCATTTAGGAGTTTGAGGTAAAAAGTTAATAGTTATTCAGTAGTGAGAACTAGTCCCCAAATGTGACCCACTTATTTCTCTATTAATCTTGACATGTCTAAGATATCCTTGTACTGTGCACTGCTGTGCATCCTGCCTTGTACTTTCAGATCTGTCCCAATTTGATGTTAAATCTGGGCGCGCAGGCTGATTAAAATAATGACGACTAAGGGATTTTTCTCTCTCTACTCATGTTCAAAGACATCTTTGTCCTTCAGTGCAACCTACTTGAAATTTTGCCCAGAAAGTTGATGCTGCCCGATTGTTATCAGCAGGCCCTAAAATCACCCTGTTTATATCCCCTCTCTTGTAATTTAAACCACTTGCTTCTTATTAGAAATCTGAGATATGCTGCATGTTTCATCATCTTTATTCTGCTCTTTGTTTTTAATCTCATCTCATCCCTCTGTAAAAATAAATTCCACCTCATATCAAATGATATGAGAATGACAGCTTGAAACGGATATTGCTCCTCTGACAGCTCATTATGAAGATGGGCAGGTCTGGAACACAATGCATGGCTCTGTGCCATGGCTAATCTAGCCTGCCCTCTGTTTTTGCTCTGTCGTGTGTGAGTGTGTATATATATATGTATGTCTATTCAGTGTGCTTATGTAGAATTAATTGAAGTTGTTTTGGCCTCAGAACAGCTCCTGAAATACAGGAAGGAAACACATCCTCTCTGTAGTGACAGTTCAAAGAGAAATGAAAGTGAGATGTGAAAAAGTGAAATGTTTCTGTATGCTAATTTTGTACTTGCATTAAAACAAGTGGGTGTTCATATTCCTGGACCATTCTCATTCTGTTTCAGCTCTCTTTCATTTCAACATCATTTCTCTTATGCTCAACATTTTTAAAACTTTGTTATAGGGAAAAAATCACAGTGATCAAAATAATAAGTCATTGCAAACAATTTATGTGTGAATTATTCATAAGCTGATCATAATACAACGTTGATACACTAGTCAACATTTGAAGTGGATCAGAACCAAAAGCTAAATGCGTTTTTGTCTTAGGACAACTTGAACTTTGGATCAAGTTCAAATATTGACTAGTACACTATACAGTATATGAATTGGAAATAATGTATGATTTTAGTTACAATATTGGTATTTTTCTAAGCTGTTACCTTGTAAAGGATTGTGAGTAATGGTTTTAAAATACATCAAATAAATCTTAATCTGTTTGGTAGTGGTCTCTAATACTGCATCTTTGCATATATACTGTGAGATTTTCGTATTTTGAATGTTTATATGGAATGGTGTTGATAACCTTTCATTGTAAAGGTATGTTTTTCTTTTATTCTTGCAAACTGAGAGGCAGCATATCACAGATGCATCCATACAAACTAACTTTTGCTCAGGTTTTCTTTTAATAAATCATTGTTGCGTAGCAAAGCATTAGGCTACAAGTAAAATGCCTCTTTGCGCTGAACCTAAAAAAGCACCATGGGAATGGATTCTGGACCAGGCACAATTTCCATCCTCTGCCAAAGAGATCCATTCATATGGGAAACTGGCCCTAGAGGAGAGGCAAATCTGTGTGTGAAATTAGATTTTTCTTTTTTTTTTTACGAATGTGGCACTTTCATGGAATATAACCCAAGCAGACTAATTTTGCTAAACTCGACATTATGAATCATTTTTTAACCCACTCCAATAGAGTCCATTAGAGTCTCTGAGCCTCGCTGGACACGACTCAGCAAATCCATTTGCTAAAATAACAGTATAATTGCGCTAACCTGCTCTCCAGGGATGATTTCCTCTGCGTAGACACAAATATTCGCTTAATATAGGCGGTTTGATTTGGAGGGTGAGATGCATTGCTGTGGATATTGTCCAGACGCTGAGGAGACGTGTAGCGTTGAATGGCAGATGTGTATCCTCACAGATGTGCGGTACATGACGCAAACTAAGTAGCCAGGAAGTCCACTGGCCCATGGCGTAGTGTGCCAGTTGGGATTGACAAAATGACTCTCCGTAATAAAGATTTCATTCACCCAGAAGACTGCTGCTATGAATATGAATGTGTTTTTTTAGCCGTCTGTATGCAGAGACATGTTCCGATCAGAGGGGGCTGTAGGGACATGTTAAATTGGGACGTTAAGTGGTGGAGGAGAGTGGGTGGCTTGCAATGACTGAGTTTGACAGCCTGCATGATTTTCCATAGAGCAGGACCAGGCCCAGCTTGTGGGACCTTCAGCAATATAATGAAAACAAGCCCCATCTGTGAAAAATTCCCAGAACATAAAAACATAGCAAACTAGATCGATCCTGCTTTCTCAGTGTAATGGGATGGTTTAGTTGTGTCAAACTACTATGCTGACTTCCTGGGTCCTGTTGGAAGTGGGATATTGGGTCCAATAGTATACAGTATCACCTAAACCAGGGGTTTACAGTTTAAATTAAACACAAGCTAATCAGGCTCTTCAGCATTACTACAAAATAAACTACACAGGGTATTGGCCCACCAGGAGCAGGTTTGTATACCCCTGATGTCTAGACCTGAACAGGACTGCACACATGGTCTCTTGAGAATGAACTAGACCAGGGCAGTCCAAACTTACTCCTGGAGGACCACTGTCCTGCAAAGTTCAGCTCCAGCCCTAAACACACCTGATTTAACTAATCAAGGCCATCAGACTCATCACAATCCTCCAGGCCAATGGTTCCCAATCCTGGAGAAACCAAAACACTGTACATTTTAGATGTCGCTCTAATCAAACAAACTTGATTCAACTCAAGTCATTAGTATAGAACTCAAATGCCTGTGTCAGCCTCCATGACCAGGGTTGGGAACCACTTCTCCTGGTGTTAGAGTAAGTTGGAGCTAAACTCTGCAGGATATTTGTCCCACAAGGAGCATGTTTGGACACCCCTGGCCTATAGGAAGGGCCATCCCTGAATGGGACTGCACACATGGTCCATTAGGAAAGTACTAGACCAGAGGAATCCAAATTTATTCCTGGAGGGTATGCAGATTTAGTTTGACTCCTAATTGTTCACACAAGAACCAACTAATCAAGGTAATCAAAATCACTACAAACTTCCAGGGAGGTTTCTAACCCTAACTTCCAGGGAAGTTTGTTGGAGCTAAACTGGACACTGGTCCTCCAGGAGCTGGATTGAACACCATTTTGGAATATTGGAAATTCTGTCAGTTATATGTGGTGCAAAGTAGTACGTATATGACCACATCTTGTTGAGAGTGACAGTGTGAGAACCCATGGGATTTTGTTGGCTTTTTGGGGTCAAGCTCTTATTCTATTGTGATTCAGGCGCATAATTAGAGGGGGCGGGCTGAGCGTCATTAGGATGTTTCACCTGTGGCCACTTGTATGTAATACCTTTGGGAACTGGCTGTTTTTATTGTCTGCACTGGGGATTTTCTCCATTTATGGAGATCCCTTTTATAAAACCCTCTTACACAACTCCTTTGTCACGCTAGACCAGGGTTTCTTAATCTGTTCCTATGCTGCACATTTGGAGTATCTCACTAATCTGACATGGCTCATTTAGTGCATGGAGCCCTCTACTAACGAGCTCATGAGGGAATCAGGTGTGTGGACAATATATGAAATGTTTGCACTGAGCAATCAAACCAAGTGTGAAAACCGCTACAGTATAGTCCCATAATGTGGCCTCAGCTGCACTTTGATAAGTTCAGATCCTTCATCAAAAATGTTTTTAATGAACTTTCACCCACAGATCAGAGGTTCATAGAGATGAGGGGTTTAGTGCCGGGACACACTGGCCCAGTAAAACGTGACAGCAGTGCTAGCGGTGTCGGGGCTTGTTTGTGTGTTTACATCAGCGCTGTCACTGACTTGATCTGCAGCAGCGGTCGCTCTGACCATGAGTGTGAAGTCATGGGGTTTGAGAGAGCTCCAGCACTCTGCATATCAGATCATTAGCAAACCAGCAACAGCCATAATGACGCTTTGGGGGTTATAGAGAGGCAATGATCATTTTTATGAGAAATGCGCAGCAGTCAAGTTGCACAAGCCAAATGGTCTCAGTCCAAAGTCTTTAATAGCATCTGACATTCCTGTATCTGCAAGGATTAAACATCTCACTTGTTTGCTGGAACCTGCTGCATGTGCTCTCCAAACCGTCTGCCACAGATGAGCACAGGCTCAGAGACACCTGTATGTGTTTTTTCTGAGTACAAAATAGTTTTTAGGGCACTAAGACTTTTGCATTACAACAGTCTGGTCCACTTCGAAGTTCAATTTTCAAATCCACTTTTGAATTCAAGCCAAGCACCACCCATCTCAAACAGTCTTTTTATGTACACTTTAGGGAGGATTTATCTGAAACAACTGATAAAAATGTTATACAAATAAATCCTGCACTTAAAATGCCAAAGTAGGACTAATGGACGTGTGTAGACTTAGTGGTCATAAATTCTGATTGAACTGAAGATGCAGCAGACTATCATGACTTCAAAAGTTGCTACCAATACCAATAAATGTTCTCTGTGAAGTGTAGCAGTCATTAGAGTACTAGTAGACTGTCTACTTAATATCTACTAACACTTTATTTTGATGGGTCCACAACATACTATATACTGACGATCAGAAACTTTACAGGTATATGTTAACTTATCCTACTAACCTTAAACATAACAGTCTAATCTGAGAATTAGTTGACATGTAGTTACAAAATTACTTATAGCCAGTAGAATGTCTAAAATTGACAATTAAAATACCCAACTGTTAACTGTCGCGTTATATGTGTACAAAATGCATAACAGAACATGTCTTTTGTCCTGTAGTGTGTAAATCAAAGGCAACTGTGGCAAGGAACAAAAACCTCTATTTGATGTCGGATAATGGAGAAGAGAAATAACCTGGAAAGAAACCAGGTTACACCAAGAGGCTAGTTCTCCTCTGGCTATATATAGAATAATTCAGCATGAATCAAAATAAAAAGACACAATCTGCATTGTTTGAATTGAATTATCCCAAAGGTCAATGTTCTCCTCCACACAACAAATTCAACAAATCTGTTTGTTGTTGACTGACAAAAAAAGATGTATTCAGTATGTATATTTTAGTGAAAATTACACCGCCGTTCTCTGAAGTCCATTTTAACACTTTAGCTTAGGGGATCAATTCTTGCTTATTAGCATGGCTATTATTAACACATATGCTGTTTAATAGTATATATGAAGCACATATTCTGTCCGATCATATTTTTACCATATTTTACATCCATAATCCTACCCAACACCTAAACTTAACAACTGCCTTACTAACTATTAATAAGCATCAAATTTGGAGTTTATTGTGGTAAAGTCGTAGTTAATTGTTTATCAATATAAGAATTAGCCAGATTCTGGCCTGTATTGGTAAGCTTGTTAAGATGACAATTCTGCCATAGCAATCTTGTGTAATTTTCCCTGTGTGGCCTGATGTGGATGAAGGCCCCTGCCAAACAGGTCAGGTGGTGTGTGCTGCGGTCTGGAGGCTGTCACAGGCTAACACCAGCACCCACCCACCCACCGCCACGCCACCAGCTTACAGCTAAAGCCCCAGATAATCTGCCTGCACTTCCACCTCCCAGCAGCCCTGCACCTGGACCCTGCTCACACACACATCTTATGGACCAGCTATCGTATATGGAGCCAATTATATTTGCTGTACCCTAACCCTTATAGAGCACTTCAGCATTTTTATGAGCTCTACCAATATTGGTGTCATTATAAAAGTATTTACTATTTCACTGTACCTACACACACACGCGCGGTCACTCTTTTGGGGTTAGATGTATAATGCAGACTTCTAGAGCCACACACACACACATGGTGGCATTGGATCAGTAATTTATGAGCATGCTAACTCATGCGCGCACACACATGCTAAGACTTAAACACACCGTGCACCCTTTGAACTGCGCAGAAGTCTCTACGCCCCAGATCAATGTGTTTGCTAAAGGTGCGAGAGGAAGTTTGCATGGATGTTTTTTCAGGGTAAAGAGGTGAGGTTTCTCGTTTTTCATGTTTTGTTTCATTCTTGTGCATCTCGGCCCTGTCTGCAAACACACTCGGGCCCTGAAGACTCGCAGACAAAGCCTCCGATATTACTCAGTTCATCGCCCTGGCGCTTTCCTCTTGAGCCATATCTCATCTCCAGATCTGATTCTTCGCTATCACTTCAACACAATAAATGTTCCTTCATGTCTGTCTTATAGAAAGGAGCCAACAAGATTTTGGGATAAGCTAGGTTTATATATTATATATTAGGTTATATAGAGTATACTAGGTTATATATATTATACCATGTTATAAAACTATTGATATGTTGCTGCACCGTGACATGATACTGTACTACAGTGGATCACAATATAAGAGGAAAAATGCTGAAATAGCAAATTATCATGTAGTCGTGGCAAAATAAGTCAAGAGTGCATGATCAACTTAAAAAAACGGGGGAATACAGATGAGAAGACAATGTACTTTAATGAAGAAAAGAACTACAATTCACAACAAAAGCATTGCAAATGACATATTCAAACTACAAATAATGTAGAAATGTTATTTATAATTTAATTATAATTTAGAATGTAGAACCCTAACAGTCTACTCTGAGAGTTAGTTGACATGTAGTTACAAAGTTACTTATAGTTTGCAGAATGTCTAAAGTGGACTATCAAAAACCTGTATAAATATGTTCTGAAGCCTTTCTTAAGTGGGTCAGAAAAAACGCTGAAGTTCATCTAACTGCATTTAATACAAATGTAAACTATAATATGTTAACTTATTTTTGTCTAAATGCATGCAGTACATTCAGTTCACACTTATATGTTATTTCCAGGATAAAAGTGTGCTAAAGCATACTTTCATTCACAAAGGCTATTGATCACAAAAGTAAGTCTGTGTGTTTCAATAGTTCAGATCTCACACTTGAGTTTGTCTGCGAAGGCCTCCAGCTGCGATCCTCTGGTTTCCGCACTGCTGTGCCCTGGGCGCTCGGCTGTCATGATGTCATCCACCTGTGCAGACAAGAATCTGCTTTCTATGTGGCAACACTCCACTAAATAAACTGGTTGCTGCTTCAGTAACCAAAGGAAGAGTTCACACATCAACCTAAACAATAATACTGGGACGGGCGGAGGTCTAGATAAATCAGTGTTTGATCGGACTGCAAGACATGCTGATAAGGGTCTGTCTGGGGCGGAAAATGACTCATGGCTGTGCGTTAGTATCTGGAAATCTGCAGACCTGTGTGTGCATTTGACATTACAGCATGACTGCGGCATTAAGCGCGTGTTTGGCCGATAGAGGTAGAGCACATGTCGTGCCAGTTTGATTCGGTCTTTCTGCGGTGACGGGAGCCAGAGGTGTTTTCTGCCTTAGCATTTTGGGTGTAGAAGTGACGGGGCCGTTCTTGCCAAGTGGGCTATGATGGCAGCCCTGCTCATGGGCATGTCCGTACAGGGCCTTCCCCAGCTTCCTGTATGCTGTATAAACTTGTGAGCGAGCAAATTGCTTACAGGTAATCATAGGCATTATTCCCACCTAGATAATCATGCTCCCGCAGAGGCTTGTGGGTAATGATAGTGATAGTGGTTCTGGAAAGATGATGTCACTGAGGAGTGCTGATTAAGGGCAAGGGCTCTGGTGGGATGGGTACGTGTGTCCTCCCACAGTCAGCAGAACGTGTAAAGTATATAACTCTGATATAGAAAGATGACCACCAAGTGAAATGACTTGCCTTAAAGGGACTTTGAGTAGACCAAATAAAACGTAACTGACCTAATGGAGTTCTGTAGTTATCTAGGGTAGCCTGTATCTGCAACAGGAAATAAGGTAATTGCATACTTGTTATCTCAAAATTCAGATTTTTTTATTTCAATTGTGAGATATTTTTATCAAAAATGAGAGAATTGTAGGATAAAGTCAGAATTGCGAACTTAAATGTCAGACTTGTAAGATAAAAAGGTCAGAATTGTGAGATAATAGTCCTAAAATTGAGATTAAAAATCCGATATTAAATTGAGAGGTAAAAGTCAGAAGTTTGAGATGGAAAAAGGATAGAAAATCTGGTTTGTCAGATAAATATTAGACTTTTAAGATAAAAAAATAGTAGAACTGTAAGCTAAAGTCATAATTACGAAATAGTCAGAACTGTGACGAAGTAAGGATTGCAAGATTATATCTCAAAATTCAGACAGATTATTCCTCTCAAAAGTTTATATCTTGCAATTCTGGCATATTTTCTCAGAATTGTGACTTTGTCTTGCAGCTGCATGTTAATAATCTTTCTCATGATTCTTGCAGTTGTGATCTTTAAACACAGTTGTGAGTTTGTAAGTCGTCATTGCAAAATACAAAGTCATAATTCTGAGGAACCAAAATTTGAACTGCGAGATGTTCACTATTGCAAGTTTATAACTTTAATTGCGCGATGGTCTTGATTTCATAACTTTCATTTGCGAGATATAAACTCACAATTGTGAGAAAGAACCTCAGACAACTGTGAGATAAAGCTGTGATGAACCTTTTATATTTAGCAGCGGAAACAAGCTTTGAGAGTTACCATATATTCATCTATCTCATGTTTCTCCTTACACTTCTTTAGAGATATAGCGGTAGACACAAACAAGATGATTGTTGACATGCAGGAGCAGCTACAGAACTAATGTGGATGTCATGGCTCAGACAGTACAGTTGAATAAGTTCATATTGAGATCTGCGACGTCTGACTGCAGGTTTTGACAGTTTGTCTCAGAGGAACATCTGAGAAGTAAGAGATCTTTTGAGATATTCCCTTTTCCCTATCCAATAAAAAAAAAGAAAAATCCTGCTTCCCTGAGGCATGAATTGCTGGGCTACGCTAGTGCGTTTACTGTGTAAACAGAGCCTGTGAGGTCTTCATAGCCGTGTGCTCCTCCTCTCCATCAGCCCCACTCTAGGCCCCTCTGCTACTTCTCCAGGAGCACGTAGCCACCCCGTACCTCCCTCACCTGCCCGCGTGTGCAGACACCCTCATTATATTCCCATCCGCTGGCACATGCCCAACATGCATGTCATCTGATGCATTCACAGCCTCTGAGAACAAGCTAAAAGACTTGATTGAAGCACATCCACTGCGTACACGGTGGACTTTTTTCATGATGGCTTCTCATACGCGCAAAGAGCTACGAATGATCCCACTGCAGCCAAACCAGTTGTGTGTTTTTGTTCGTTTGATCTCCACCAGATTACAATAGCAGCAAATCTTATCGAATGCTGACTGAATGGATTTCAAGAGATTGATAACTCTGAATAAGCCTGTTTGTTTTCATGTCTTCGCTTCTCTAATCCATTATTGACTGTCCAACCGGTTGGCAAAGAACGTTGTGCAATTCCCTTTTGTGTGAAGTTTTAAGGAGTGCAAACACAAAGATCTCTCACCCCATCACCCCACATGCTCTCGCTCTCCTTCTGCGGTTAAGGTTACATGAGTTATCGAGATGATCTCAATTAGCACTGCTTTTGCAACACCAAACAGACCAAAATGGGAAAAATCTGACAGGTTCTGAAGAATCTAAAAGTGATTAAATATCTCACATTTACAAGTTTGTGCGCCCATGTAATCGTAGCATTAATGGCAAACCGATTTGGCTTGATGTCTGCAATGGAGAGCTCACAGAGACTATTCTACTCAAGCTGCAATAGCTCATAGACAGAAAGTCAAATAAATATGAATAAAAGAAGAAGGTGGGGAGGAGGAGGGACGCCAAACCCTGATAGCACACGTACATCTAGGAGATGTCTATTTGACATCTGCAAGACGTATTATTTAGGTTGTTTGCTCATCTGCAATACATCTATTGGACGTCTCCTTTTAGATTTCAAATAGACGTCTATTAGATGTCTTTAATATGTTAAGGATTTAGAGTGTACGTAAAACTGACATCTGAAAGAAATCTGGCAGATGTTTGTAGACAGCAGATGCTTTCCAGATCAAAAGATCTTTAACAGACATCTTACAGACGTACAGAAGTGGTCAGAGGCTGGATTAATTCTTGGATATTAACTGGAAGATTACATGTATCCTCCAGAAATGACATTAAAAACTCCACTTGGAGCTGCTGGTATGTATGCTTTTGGCTGTATTGAAACAAGCTTGCTGCTAAATGCTAAGTGTAGCAGCAAAGCCCCAGTTTTGACCAAGATTTTAAGCTGATGTGACATGTGTCTATAGCACTTACGATCTACTCCTCCAACCCAAATGCTAGAGCTGACCTCTGCTGCCTTCATTCAGCTGGATGTTCAGCCTGTTTGTCTCGTTTAATAGTTTGGGTGAATTCTGCCGACCGCACACTAAGCTCCTCATCTGGGTTTTTCTTGAGGCGTCCTCCAATGAGTGTGAGAGTACGCTCTCGTATCTCCTCAGCTGACCTCCTTGTCCGGGACAGTGATGTATGGGAGCCATCTTTTCCCTTACAACACCTCGACGTCTCTCATCCTCTCAGCATGGGATGGGCCTCACATATGGGATCCATGCAGTATAACGACGGGCCATTAGCTGCTGTAACATCACTCTGTACATCATTATTCACCTGTATGGATGTCTCTCCTGTACGGGGGTCACGAGACAATAATTTAATGCAGATCGCAGACATTGCTTTTTTTCCCAATCCAGTTTCCAAGCAATCTGATAAACATTATTTGTGGTGCTTGCTAAAGCAAACATCGGTGTTATTATTAGCCATATTTAGGGTTAGTGACTGGAACAATCCCCAGCAGTACACGTGAATTATCTATCCCATTATCATGTGCCTCATTGTGGAGAGGTTTACTAGCGCTTTTCTAAGTGGTCAGAGTTAAAGGCAAGAAAATCCCTTAGACTTACATTGAAAAGAGGCTCCATACAGATCTAGAGACTAGAGACTTTACATGTGAATTAAGACTTAAACCTCTCTCGTTTGTAAGCTTTTTTCATTATTCGTGTCAGAAGAGAGAATATTGATGGTGATCTTCCAGTCGCACTACAGAGATTCTGATTCTGAAATTTCAATAAAATGCTTTGTACTTTTATAAAACACAGGCTCCTATTTGCTGGATAAACAAACGGAGTACAAAGGAAGGAATTAAATCACATGTACTGTACTGTACTTCAAACTGTAGCTGTCAATCACCTTGTAGCACTTACAGCACCTTGCAGACATGAAGGAGCCTGTGTTTGCTTCCTTTGTGTTTGTAAATCTTTTCAGGAAAGGACGAAAGCAAGACAGACAGACAGACAGACGGTAAGAATTCTTATATACGCATATGAAGTGTCATGTTTCAGTCTGGAACAAACAGTCTCTTGTCTGTGGATGTGTTGAACTGTCCTGGTGCCATGAGGGCTGTTTTCCCCTCACTCTGATTTGAAGATGGCGGTTCAAACGGAGGACACGTTTATATAGATAGCTGTCCTGCCGATATCTGAGCGCTTGCCAGTGAAGCAGCCCGGCATTACGGAGTGTCACCACATCAGCTTCTGAAAGAGATAAACATGTTCATGCCGTCTTGAGTTTCATACCTGTGCAGTCAAGGCAGCAGTTCAGGGAATTCGTGCAGCTCAGCAAAGCCTGATGGGATTTTTTTTTTTTTTTTTTTTCAGCGATAAATGTCCGTTTTACTCACCACATGAATATTTTATAAATCACATAAATGAAATGGTTTTCAGGATTCAGAGATGGAGAATTATCGCAAACTTTAGCATCACTGAATCTAATTTACAAGGCCACATCTGCACCTGAATAGAACTAAAAGCCCAATAATGTAGCTATGAATGCTATGTGTTTGTATTACGCTTTACAGTTGCCTTTTTTGAAACAATGCTTTCTGGTTTTGTCATTACTTCACACTGTATATTTAGAGAGCTTTGCTTTTGCATGTGGTGTGAAGCAGGCCTCCTGCACTTTCTATGCCGTCTCTGCAAGCTTTATTAAAGACCTAATATGTTTCTTATTTAAGGTGAAACTGTAGCAGGCTACCATTTGCGCTTCTAGAAATGGAAAGCATAAATGCATGGCATATATGGCCAATGTTTGTCAGATGGTTTCTGGCAGCTCAACTCGTCATTTCCTGTAATGTGTGCATGGAGTGTCTAATTCAGGAAGATGTTTCCAGAATATCTTCAATCTGGTCTTCTTTATTTATATGCACAGATGCGTTTAGACTTGGTGCCACCGGGCTGGTTTCTTCTAGCGAGCTCCTACCTGTCCCGCCTGCCGCCGGAGGCCATGTGTAATCAGAGGGTTTTCAGACTTGCTGCCGAGACTCGTTTGTGAGAGTTAATCCTGCCACCAAACAAAAGGCAGGGTTTGTGTGCGACACAATTGTATCGTAAAGTCAGTTTGTGTTGTTGGGGCTGTTCGTCTCGGTGAGATTGACAGTTGTTAACTGATCGGATGCTTTAGCATTTCCACACTGCAGATGACAGAATGTAGCAATTTTATTGTGGGCTTTTAAAAGGCCTCTTCCTTAAATCTCTATAAATCTGTCCTCAGATTTCAGTCTTTCCAGCTCAGCAGAAGTCTCAAATGAAGGGCTAAGGAGAGATTTAGATGAGCGCCGTTGGCTTGGATCAGCTGGCTTGCTGCTCTTCAACTGATGATTTCACATCGGTGGAAAAATGATTCATAAATTCAGCTTACGTTCTCGGTGGCAGCAAATCCCTGGATATCCACGCTGATCTGCTCTGCGGCAGGCGGCAGCGAGGTCTGGGACTCTGCCATGTCAGATAGGATCGCGGCGGAGAGAGCGCAGACCGCCACTCCAAGCTGCTCCTGAGAGAGTTTTTGGCTGCTCCTGTTCCACCGCTACAACCTGGCCAGAGATAAATCCAGACCGAAGAGACATTTTTAGTAGCGATGAGGAGGCGGTGCAAATCTTTTTTGGCTGTTTGTGCATTTTATGTGACCGACCTATTTCATGTCTCTGTTGAGAGTCAAAAAGAACTAAAAAAAATTAATTTCTTGACATTCTTACTTACTGGCAGATTTTTTTCAGAAAATCGTTCTCCCGATTTACAGTGGATATGGAAAGTATTCAGACCCCCTTAAATTTTTCACTCTTTGTTATATTGCAGCCATTTGCTAAAATCATTTAAGTTCATT
>JAUCMR010000063.1:405132-433603 GCA_032357425.1 Enteromius argenteus
ATACTTAGGACCATGTGATATTTCAGTTTTTCCTTTTTAATAAATCTGCAAAAATGTCTACAATTCTGTGTTTTTCTTAAGCTTAAATGGTTTTAGCAAATGGCTGCAATATAAGAGTGAAAAAGTCAAGGGGGTCTGAATACTTTCCGTACCCACTGTACGTCTTCCTCCATTTTAGAGAGTATCGCAACACATATGCATACTTTAACGTATTTGACGTTATCAGCCTTGTTTACATTCTGCGGCTGTTTTTGCCTAGAGGATGGTACATACATGTACGTAGTGATACTCTCTAAAATGGTGGAAGACGTAAGTCACGGGAGAAGAAAGGTAGAGTAAATTATGTTATTTTTGTTTTCTTTGTGCAAGAAAAAGTATTCTCATATAGCTCTGCAAAGCTGAAATTGAGCCACTGAGGTCACATGGACTATTTTACCTGTGTTTTTACTACGTTTCTGGACCTGGATCATTTCAGTTGTAACCAGTTCAACTGTGTTCAGTGGGTTGTTTTTCATCATTTAACAGGCATCATGAAAGAAAAGGAGGATTGACAGTACACCTCTCCTCGACAGGCTGCATGATTTGAAGCATCATTCATGTCGTGACAGATAAGGACCGAAGCGTTAGTGTGTGTCTTTCTGAACTAGGCCGCTGAACACTATCTGTTACACTGAACAGTCTGTTCTGAATCCGCAGCACATCCTGTTCTCTCTTGCTTGGCACTGCGACGCTGGCAGGGCAGATCTCTACCTCACACACCTAGCTGTGCTCTTTACAAGAGTCCACAGAGTGCCACAAACAGCCCTGGAGCTGCCCCAAATCCAGGCCTTTTAATATCGCGTCCTGCGAACGTTCCTTTCTCAAGTCCTGCACTTTTTGCATGCTTAAGTGTAACCACATGTTATGCCACGCACGTAATCTTTTCCACTGAAGTGAGCCGGGCTCTGGGAGAGGAGAGGAGACAGGCTTCTCTCTGGTGCTGGCTGGCACAATGGCGGCACCATTCTCTTCTCTAAACAAACGTGCATACGCCTGCATACGGTGCTGTGCTGTTACCCTGCAGCCCCTAGAAGCAACTTTATTTGACTCAGTGACATCATGAGCTCTCGTTTGTTTCTAATGTTGATGTATCTATGCAAACATGACAGAGAAACTCTGAGTCATGCAGCTCTGTTTAGTTGACAAGCGCTGCATTCTCAGTGCAAGGATGGGCAGATGCTCGTATCTCCTCTGAAGTGTAAGATTCAAGAGAAGAGCATTTTCAGGTGTGACATGATCATTCCTAAAAGCTTGTTGCCCTTTGTGCATGTGAGGACTAACAATTTCTTGTGTTTGTGATGTTACCATGCACACTTTATTTAACTAATTGCATGCTGGTTTATTGCAAGATCATTTTTCTCATGCAGATAGAGTAGCTACACCAGAATTGGCAAAATGTCAAAATCAGTGTTAAATTTGTCAACAAATAACCTATTAACAAGATAGGAAATGTACACTAGGACTGATCATTGAACAGTTTGTTTTAAACTGTTTTAAAGTGAAAAAAATATGCACGTCTTAACAAATCAAAGCATAGTCAATAATGTAGCGATAAACTGAAGGACAAAATTATGTGTAATTTAACTAGATGAGAGTCTCCTCTAGGCAGCTATTTTGAGCATGCAAGACCAAATTCAAATACTTGTATGAGGAAATATCGAAATCTTAAAGCAGCTTAGCACACTCATATTTCATATTTCAAATCAGCAATAAAATCTGTCCCATTAATGTTGTTTCTTAAGCTCTAATAGCAATAAAGAAGTTGTATATTTCAGTTTGGTCATATTGCAAATATGCTCTTTATGTAACAACTCTAAAACATGAACAATTAATAACTAAAGCATAGATAACTATGATATAAAAATGTTAAAATAAACAACAAAACAAAACGCTGGAGAACATGCACTCATACACATAATAGTGTGAAAAAAGAAAAGTTCTGCAATAATAATGTGAAGCTGACTTTTTTGCTGACAGGAGTTAATTACATTTGTGTCGTTTTTGCGTTCAGTGTGAGGAATTTTCTGGAGTGCCAGCAAGCGTACGTGCAACAGGAAGTGGGAGGTGAGGGTGAGTCCTGAAACCCAAGGCTGCCCTACCTGCTTTTGCCTGTCTTTGCAAAGAGAGAGAGAGAGAAAGAAAGAGAGAGCGATTGAACGAGTGCCAAGTGTGAGAGACGAGAGGAATTCTGCCTTGACAAAGATCCATCATCACCTGCAGCACAAATCTCCATGGCGACTGGAATGTTTTCTTTAATAATATGCAAAGCCGAACGTGAAGTTTATCTTTGCTCAGCCTTTCTTACAGACAGCTGTCAGATACATGTACCGCAAACACATACCTGCGCCATTCCATATGTTACTAAGAGGAGACATGTGACTGTCAAATACACCACCGTCCCGCAATAAGCCCTTGGGGGAACACAAGAGCATCTGAAAACACAATTTACTGTCTTTCTGACAACATATTCCACGTCCTTTGAGTGGAACTCACAGGAAGAACAAATAAGCTGCATGTTTGGGTTGAATGTTAACGGAAGAGATGGTGAGGTGTTATCTCTCCAGCATATCTGCGAGCCGAAGGAGGAGGGGTTTAGATCGCTCTCTCCGATATTACAGAGAGCCCGGGACGGGCCGTATTGTTCTGCATTGAGACCACGCTGGGCCCTCAGAGAGCCCAGAGAACAAAAGAGCCAGCGCTCTTGAGGCTTTTTCTCTGAGCTGAGATCATGAAGGTGTGTCTTTGTTGTCCCGATATGCAGATGTGGATATCTGGACTCTTATTGCTCTCAGATTGTCTCAGATGCAAACAATCTCTGCATTATCTAACCCTTGTCCTGTGTTGTCGATTGGCCGCTGCTAGGTAATTCTGCATATTAAGGTGCTCAGTAAAGTTGTAACCGATCTGTGTGCCTTTAGCTCCAGTTCCTTCACGCTTTTGTTCGCTATGGGAAAGACACCATATCCCAGGGTTCACTCTGTCCCAGTGAACTGTGTTTTTGTCCCAAAGGAGTCTAGAGGGTTTCTCTCACAGTACCTCACCTGGTCTAAAGGTGAAACGGCACCATGGGAATGGAGATGTTACAATTGAAGTCAAGAGCAATGCATAACACCACTAGCACAGTGTAGCAGACAAGCTTTTGTTTTCAAAGGATATGTGCTTCTGTGCTGTGCTGGTTTCTTTTCCAAAATTAGGTAATCACTTCCATTTCCTGTGAGTCGGGAGGGTTGTGTAACCTTTCTGCAGGTGTGCATCAGGTACGACCAATCTGAGCACAACTGCATGCTGCATTAGCTGTCATGCTTCATCTGCCAAATGGGGCCAACACATGATACTTGCATGATAACATACAGAGCTATTTTTAATCATATGTTTTTTATTAGCATAGGACAGTATGTAGACAGTCAGTGAAGTGTGAGAGGAAAGATGGGGATTGGGAAGATTCCGTGAGCTGGGATTCGAACTCGGGACGCCTGAATGGCGCTATACGTCAGCACACTGTCCACAACGCATTTGGTGCCAACATTTAGAGCTACTTAGTAGGACATAGGCTTAAGCCATGTAAATCCCATGTAAAATTTAATGCCAGCAGGGCATGAATTTCCCTATACTTCGGTGTGTGATTTCGGTGCAGTCCTGTGAATGTGTTTTTTTTACAAGACAAAAATGGAAAAGCCTTTGCCCAACAGCCAGCTATGGTGAGACGGTGTTGTATATAGATCATTGGCAGCAACATCCTGACCAAATCTGCCAACTGGCCTTCAAATCATTCTGTTAGTGTTAGTTAAACCTCTAATGTGTACAGAGTTGTAATCAGTATAGTTTAGTGCTGTTATTAAATATTTCCTTGTACAGTCAGGTAACAGTGCCTAATCACTATATCCAGCGCTCTACTGCGTGGGAGAGAACAAGTTAGACAGGAACTCGGACCTGACAGCATCAGGCCTGTGATTCTGTTTTTCTTTTCGATTGGGGCCTGATCCCATAATCAGCCTGCCGCCTTGGCCCAAGACACAGTCCAAACCAGAGTCCAAACCTCCCAAATCCCATTCTTCGCAATTTGTCCGATTGTGAGAGCTGGAAGCCAACCCCAGCTTCACTTTTCTTGGGCATATTCTGTTGTTTCCATTTAGGAAATAGGAAAGAATAGGAAAGTGGTTTGGATGGGCTATACAATGTATGAAGATCATTGCGCAATGTGCGAATGGACAAGGCTGTTTTTAGCCTGAGAGAACGGCAGCTCGAGCCCCGCCCCAGAAACGCTGGCCTTAGGGAGCCAAGACTGGGCAGAGATCAGCGACTGATGTCGACAATCATAAATACACCCACACAGTCTTCTTAAATGCGCACACAAGTGTATTCCGCGGCTCTTTTCCAAGAATACCAATTAGTTCCATTTTGAAAACGTACTTCAGGAAAAACCCTCATCCATCTGTTTCTTGTCTGTTTACTTTCTGCTTCCATAACGAACTGGGAATTAGTGATTGGATCTGTAATTGGATGAAATGATCTACTTTGAATAAGAGCACAAAGCCTCTCCAGCAAATTCTCTGAACAATATAATTCAAATGCAAATCCAGAGATTAACTGTCTCATGAAATATGCAAAGACCGTTTCATATCGATTCAAATAAAAACACATAAATTCCAATAAGTCTAGTTATTTTTAACATTTTAAAGGCCTAACCTAAGAAGGTAAGAAGAATGAAGCAGTAGATCAGTGCAGCGGACTATCCCTTTCACCACTGTCACTCACGAATCAGCAGCCTCTGACATCATCGGCACACTCCTGCGAGCGCAGGGTTGCATGTGTCGACAGCTTTCACTTCCCCGACAGACCCGGATAATGTCCCTTGCCTGTCCTTCCTCCATGCAAGCTCTAGAGAGCAGAAAGCCCATCGCTTGTCACATGCATCTGTCAGTCATGGAAGGTGCTTCAGTACACGTGAAGAGAATTTGGAAGTTCACTGTTCTGTTCTACGTAGTTTTTGACCAGCCTAGGATGTGGTACTGGATATTCCTTCAGCCAGTATGGATGTCTGAGACCTTTACCTGACTCTGTATGCTTTTCCCCTTAAAGTCTTGCAGATTTTCACAGACACTCAGACATTTCCCCACATCTGCCTGTGAAACAGAAGTTTCCCAAGAATGTGAACGTGCTGGCCTCTTGGTTTAAAGGTCAGAGATGCTAACAAAAGACACAGCAGAAAAGGTTATGTCATTTTCCTAGTAGTTCCTAGAAGGGGAAATTAATTGTTCTTGAGAAATAATTTAGCATTTTTGCCGTATTCCTCTAAAGAGCGTCTACTTGGAGTGGAGTTGGGAGGGGGGATTTGGTGGGGTTACCCGTTTTTGGGCCATAATCAAACTTGACAGTTGTGAGATTGTTTGTGTTTGTTTAGTCCATACATATGCATGAGTAAACGCATGTGTGTCGTTTTGTTTTGTTTTACTTGCTTTTAGACACGTTAAAATGTTCTGGCTGTTCGGGGGTTCCCGGGGCAGATTTACGGTGAGAACCCAACCCATAACAAACAGGCAGGAAAGCGTGGCATGTGTGAAGCATACTAATGCATCGTGAGCTCCAGTGTCCTGCATCCAGGAGCCTCAAACATAGGGAGGGGCCGCAGACACCAGCGGCTCCTGATGGTGCCTGCACCCTTGGCTTTGCCACTTTGTTTTTAATGCTAGTTGCCCAGTGTAAACTGGGCACATTGGTGCATTGGATCAAGTTGCTGGCTTCCCATGGTCAGGTACCTGGCTTCACCCCATGTTATGTGTGAGCGGCCAACCATTTGTGTTTGTACCATGACCGCACTCTCCTATGCTACTGTATGTGTGTGCAATTGAGCTGGCAAACATTTGCGTTTCAGCCAAGGTTTCATGCAAGCATGTACTGTGTAATTTAAGGTCAGCCGCAAGGTCGCTAGTTGAAGTTGTTCAAATACCAGTAACTTCAATCGTCAAATCGCTCAGGCTTTGTAATCTCGTTCCCCGGGGACATAATAAATTAGGATTACCGTGTGGTAAGCCAAAACAATATATGTGACTCGTCTGGGTAAGCCAGCCTTTAGATGGGGAGAAATGGGTCAACTGCCAAAGAGGCGATCATTAAGGCTTGTCTGTTCAAAGCCACAGCCGAGAAGAGCCGTACACTCAATGTGAGAAAAGAGCAAAGCTTTCACGTCCACTCCCATACTGCCTTTCACACGCCCACAGTCTCCCTGATCCAAGCCGATCGCTGCCATCCATCTACCTTTATTAGCCCTGCCTGACTTTATAGACTCTTATTGCAAAAGCACACATCACAAATATGACTTATGTAGGGGTTTTAAGAACGGTGCTCAGCTGCCAAAGCGGAGAGCAGGACCTTCTGCGGTGACAACGAGTAGTACCCATGAGAAGGCTTGTTTTTTTCCGATTGGATGTGAGTGCTGTGATTTAAGGACGTCACAGAGCTGCCCTCGCTTGGCCCATGAGCTCAGCAGAACTGGTGCTGGTGGAGCCGCAAAGGCTCTCATGGTGTCTTTTAAACCTGAACGCTTAACGCAGTGTGCTGGAGAGCGCCAGACGCTGCAGCCTTGGCCGGTACAGTCACACAGAGACGGAGGAACAGACTGAGGGAAAGAAAAAGCAGGGAAGATGGAGCAGTTGAAAATAAACCAGGTTAATTTGGGACACCAGAGGAACTCCAGTAGTGCCGGCAAATTAGTGGAAAACAAAGGTGAAGCAAAACAAAATCAATGTTCCCTATAAGCTGTGCACATACATATTGTGACTGTGCAGAAGAAATAATGTGCCATGTACACGCAAAAATGAGTTGAAAAGACATTTTTATTGAATTGTAGTAAATGCAAAATAATCACAATTCTAGGCTAAAACACCGTTAACTAGATAAGAAATACATTAATGTAAGTGTTTTTTTGTTTTGTTTTTTGGAAAATATTCAACTTACAGATTTTAAATGCTTCAGTTTGTTTTATAGCTTTATTCTATTCTATTCTATTCTATTCTGTATTTCATTCTGTCAGTTTAAATGGTTCAGTTTGTTTTTGTATTCTTTCCTATTATATTATGTTCTATCCTATTCCATTTTATTAGTTTAAATGCTTCACTTTTTTCTATTCCATTCCATTCTATTCTATTGGTTTAAATGCTTCAGTTTGTTTTCTATTCTATTTCATTCTATTCTATCAGGTTAAATGCTTTAGTTTTTTTTTATTCTATTCTATTCTATTCCATTATATCAGTAAAAATGCTTCACTTTTTCTATTCTATTCTATTAGTTTAAATGATTCAGTTTGTGTTCTATTCTATTATATCAGTTTAAATAATTAACTTTGTTATTATTCTATTCAATTTTATTCTAAGTTCAAATATTTCAGTTTTATATTATGTTATAGTGTATTATAAACTCTACCCTAAAATGTGTATCATTTCGTTACATCAATGGTCAAATGAAATATATATAGCACATTAAAGTTAAAAGTTTTTGCTCAGGTGGCCAAAAAGTTTGCACAACAGAGAAAGAGAAAAAAAGAAATCGGAGGGAACATTGCACAAAAACGTGCTCTTTGGAGAAACGAGGAATTAAAGGTGAAGTCTGTCGTTTCTTGGATAAATAATACACCTCGATGGCCCCATTTATCATCATTAGGAATGAATGCATCATCTGCTGTTACATGTCTGGGTCAAACTCAGGTGGTTTCATCTGCCAAACTCAGAAGTGGGCAGGAGGCGCTGCCCTGCAGACAACCAATTAGCATGAGCTCTCAGTTTCTGTGGATGCGTGATGCAGCACGGTTTTCCAAACCTCTAGCAAATGGGGCAGCGAGGAGGGGCACCAGCAGTTCCTGAATCTTCAGTTACAGCGGCTTTAGGATGGCCGATGGATGTGGTCTCCTCCCTCCCGCCTGTGAGAAACATGCCTCTGGTTTGCTCTCGATGTATATTCATGTGTGCCACCACCAGTGCCACAATGAACGATCTGGCACAATTAACCCAAATCTTCCGCAATCGCTTCATATTGGTGTCTAGACTCCTACACTGGGCGCAGGCAGACGTATTATTTTTGCTGCCGCTTGTGTGCGCGGACGGAGGCGGTGGGGGTAAAGTGAGCATTCTATTGAGGTCTTAGTTTGGCTAATCTCCACCATGTGACGGCGCGCAGGGCTTTGCTGCCATGGAATGCCACAGGCTCTTGTGCCGGGGACAAAAACAGACAGAGGCTTAATCTGCAGGGGTGGCAACACCACCAACAGCAGTGCTGGGGGAGAGAAGGTTCTCAGGGTTTAACCTGTCCTGATCATCATGCTACCTCGACAGACCCAGGCTCCACCTCGCCCAGTGTTTACCATGGCTGGCTTGCAGCGTGTTGACGAAATGTTCTACATGCGGTTATTCAAAAAATAAACAAACACATATAGATAGAAAGTGTACACACAAATACAACCAGAGGCAAAAATAAATGCATTTGCATACTTCGGCCAGAGAAGCACTACCAGTAACAGTTTTAAAATGTTTTATTTATTCAGCAAAGTTGCGTGGGTGGAGTGACTAACTAAAAATAGTGATGCTACGGAAGACCTAAGAGGCTATGGACTTTCTTATTTCCTCATGATCACATCTTTATTTTCTTATAATTTACATAATACAACACTTGCTGTTGTTGGTAAATGAAAAAATTATTGAAATAAAATTATTGTAAATTAATAAAATAGAGTAATAATAATTCAAAAAAGGAATAAAAGAAATAGACAGGTAATAATGTTGTTTTACTGTAGTAAAAGTTTGGTAGTGAGCTCAACAGTTCCATTTGAAATAGATTTATATTTCATCATTTGTTTTTTAGTGTTTGGCAAAGATTAATCGCAATTGATTGCAATTAATCGCATCCAAATTAACAGTTTTTGTGTAGATAATATATGTGTGTGTGCTGTGTATATGTATTGTGTATATATAGATATACACACATATATTATGTACATAAATACTTTTACTTTGGATGCGATTAATCACGATTAATCACGATTAACCGTTGCCCAGCTTGTTTTTTAATTTTTTTTGTCATGTGGTATAGACTAGCTAGGCTAACAGACATCCGGTTTGATGAATCATCGCTTTATTTATTCAAAAACACAAAATCACAGACACTCAGAATCACTAAATAAATCAAATAAAATAATGCACGGCCGGTTAGGGTTAGTGTAACAGATTTTTCCACACTAGGGTTAGGGTTAGTCTGGCTCATTTTACTGAATCAGTTTACTGAGCTGCTTTATTTTACACTTCACAGAGTCATTGCAACCATCACTTATTATTATTTTTTTTACAGAAATTAAGTGTTTGTTTTTGATTCAGTCCTGTTGAAGTTCTATTAGTGTTTGTTCTAAATGTGTTCCTTTGGTAGAAACGGTTTCGGTACGTTTTCCTAGAGCTGTTAACTTCACATAGAACTGAATAGATTGAAAGTATCTGAGGAGAGAGAGGACCGGTGTGGATGTCTCTCGGCTCCACCTCTCTTCACCCGTCTCGCTCTCTAGCTCTGCACTCCCCGGTCTTAATTAAAAAAATAATTGTCATTTGCATCACAATGGGCTCCATTAGTGAGCTCTTTGCCGTCGGGACCGCAATGAAAATGTAACATCCCTGGGATGAGCTGCAGCGGCGGGAGCCTCTTACATCATTTGTAGGAGAAAATCCAGCCGGAGCAAATCCGCTGGAGAGGGCCTGAGTGCGGGCCGGAGCAGAGGGCCAGGAGGGGACCCCTCACCCCCCCCCCTCGTCCTCTCCTCAGCTGTCCTGCTCTACAATAGCCTGAGCATCTTTTGTAGAATTAACGGTTTGTAGGAGCAGCGGAACAATGTATGAGAAGAGAGGAGCACGGGGTTCCCACACACAGCCTCCACATGCCCACACACACACACACTCAACAGCACACAGCTGATCCAACCCCCCTCACTGACAACACACACACAGAGAAAACACAGACATTTCCACTCAACCTGTACACAAATATACATTATTACATGACGGTAACTTATTAAAAGTAGCTTACAAATAAGGAATGCTTCATGCAGTGATTCATCTTCATTAATTATATTATTATCAAAACTCTTTTCCTGGTAAAATATGAATTTGCGATAGCTGGAAGTAACTGTTTTTGAAAAATAATTTAAAAGTTGATCAATAAAAGATGCAGATTTTGAGTTTTTTTAATGTTTTTAGTAGTGCTGTCAAACAATTAGTCATGATTAACTGAATCCAAAATAGAAGTTTGTTTACATACGTGTGTACTGTGTTTATTTATTATATATATGGATACAATTGCATACAGTATATATTTTGAAAATATCCACATGTATATACATTTATATTATATAAAATATATTTAATATATAAAACATTTTTGTTTTTAATATATAAATGTATGTGTTTGTATTTATATATACCTAATAAATACACACGGCACACATACATATTATGTCAAAAAACCTTTATTTTGGATGTGATTAATCGATTGACTGCACTAGTTTTTAGCTTTTATTTATCACTATGAACAGTAATGTTGTGAAGAGCCACTTTTTATGGAAATAAATGGTTTAAATGAAAGTTAAATTAAATTTTAAATTGGAATCGTATCCCAAACTTTTAAATTCTAGTACAAGCGAGAAATAAGTTGAGATAATATATACACACTTGGAGTCGAACATGTTATGTGATGTTTAGAAAGCTGATCTCAGGATGAAGCTTCTCGAGGGAGTCTTGACTAGTCGAAACCATTTCACCACATCATTTGCGTGACTTTTAATGACTTTATCATCATTCTGAAGTGTAGCATGTAAATAGTAATACTGACAGAGTAGTTTTGAGCGGTTTTAGTCAGATATAGCTTACGTCTGGAGACAGTTTTGTTCATAAAATATCCCAACACACACACACACACACACAGAGAGAGAGTTGGCACATAGTTGCTGTGAGTTTTAATTGCCAGTAGAGACAGGCGCGGGGCCGGTGGGGGTGAGGCTCATTGTGATGGAGTGGCTGGAGGGGTTTCTGGGGTCTTGATTAATTTGTAGTGTCATATGTGGGAGGGTTCATCGGGACGGGGGTTATGGGAATTCACCAAAGCCCAAACGCTGTGAGAAACACAGGGGGAAATGCTAATGGAGAAATGAATATTCAACACTACCTCATCGCTCGCTCTTATTTCCCCCATATCAGGAACTAAACGCGTTTTGAAATGACATTGATAGAGTTAAATTGAAGTTTAACCTTCAGCTGGAAACATTTAATACTGATAACCAGCAGTTCGGCTTATTTGCCGTCTCACTTCCTCACGTAATATCATCTGCTCTGTTAGAACCGAGCACATGTCACACAATTTCAGATAATGTTGATAGATTAAACATAACTGAACTCCATTAAGTTGTATGTGAGTTTGCTCTGAGCAGATCATCATGAATGTTTCAGAGAGCTGACAGAAGAAGTTCAACACTTGTGTGGAGAGTCCAGCGGGTCAGTGTGTGTGTGTGTGTGTGTGTGTGTGTGAGCAGCAAACCAGCTGATTTAATTATGAATTCGCTCTCTGTGGAGCTCGAAACTTTCCCTCTCGTACTGAAGCGCCGTAGTGGTTTTAGATGTAATCTCCAAACCTCAAATCATTACTTTTGTTCATGCTTACGGTTAGGGATTTGAACAAATCCCTGACAGATATGAATAATAGCTCAAATAATGTGGCCTGTTGACAAAAGGTCTAAAATAACCGTACGCATATCGAAATGTACTTAATAATATATTAATATTAACGGAATAATAAAAGGCTGCTTTAGTGTACGTATAAAGAGCACACTTAAATGTCATACACTTTAGGTTAGGGAGCAATTCTCACTATTAACTAGTTGTTTATTAGGATGCCTACTATTAACATATTGGCTGTTTATTAGTACTTAGTAGTGTATTTGTTGTCCATTTGGCTTGTTGAAGTGCATTCTGGGAGAGCCTGATGTTGTTTCTGACCTAACCGGAAGAGTTTTCTGGTTCATAGACTGTTTGGAAGCACGTATGTTGTTAGGAGCTCACTCGTAGTGTCTTAAATGTTCCCTAGGTAGTGAGCAGATCATGCGGTGCTGTTCGCGGACGTACCGTAAGGCTTGTGGTGTTTAGAGGCGATTGTTCTCTGAGCATCTGTAACGGATTACTCATCATCATAAGAGAATATCTATTTCCAGAGCTGCTATGAAATCATGGCCATGCTCTCTGCGCTACTTGGCCTGCAGCGTGTGTTATTTTGTGCGTAAACAGATGCTCTTCGGGAGGTTTTGATGAATCCCTCACTGATCTCAGACCTAAGAGCTGCATTCGTCCAGCAGGACTCATGTTTTGAACAGTCAGTAAACTTCTGAAGATCCGCACATGTAAACCTCACCACCCTGGCTTGTTTTTCTGTTTGTTTCTGGTGTTTTTAAGGTGGTTTCTAGAGCTTTGTGACTGACCCAAGGCAAAATAACCTGCCCAATATTTCTAGAGGACATTCTGACCTCTAGAATTTGCTCAGTTCCCTTTTTTGATGCATGTCTAGTTTTTATTTTCAAATTCAAATGAGCTTTATTTTCATGACTTGTACATAATAAGCCAATACATAACCAATGAGTAAAATAATGATTACATAACAAAACAAAAATCAATAAGTAAATGGATAATCACTTGTTTTACAAGCGAGAAATAACAATAATTTTCCCACACTTCCCTCCTGAGCTTAAACAAGACACTTAAAGCTCCCCAAAAGAAGCTTACGCTTCATTTTTACGGTCTCTACTGACTAAGTAACTTATTCTGCTAACCTTAACCTACCAGTCTAATACTCCAATGAGAGTTACAGCAGAAAGTCTGAAGTGGACCATCAAAATATAGTGTAACCTGACTCCTGTGACGTTCAGTTGAGTGAAATGAGATGTGGAAGGCGTCCGAAACAAATGCAGGCCTTCAGCTGCTGCCAGGCGGGAGTGTTGACTTGCTCATAAGACCAGGTGCCTTCAGCTAATATGGAAATATGACGGGTGTGATCTACAGTGGCGTGTGTTGGACGGGTGATGTGCAGCGCCACCTGTCAGGCTTCTGTCCGGCCGCTGGACTAATGCGCCACTGAGTGACGATTCGCTGTAGACCTGTATGCATCCTGAGATCACCATCGTACTGGCCTGAAAATGCTGATGTTAGCATTGTTAACATGTCTCTATAGTGTGATAGCAGGATTGATTCTGATTGGTTGTCAATGTTTCGAGCGTTCATCAGCTGGAAACAAATCGTTCTGAGAATGATTCCAACGATATTCGCTATAGTTTTGGTGTGGCCACTGCTATACTTTAACATTTAGAATGATTTTTAGAACTAGATTTTTATCGTTATCTTTATCGTTAACATGCCCCCATCATGCTCATTTCATCCACAAGCTCTTACAACATGCCTCATGCTTCCCATCCGCATTGGACGTGTAGTGTGTGATGTGAATTTGTTTCCAAGTGGTGTCTGGCCGTAGTGCGGGCACGGCGGGTGTCCTCCACACAACAGCACCCATCTGATGACTGTCTGATGGATGAGTCCAGCTCAACCCAATCCATCAGAGCCTGTCAGCTGCAGGTCAAGAGATGTGTCAGGAGCCTCCTACGGCCAGTGATCCTGCTGCACGCTGAAAATCACATTACATTTAGCGCTGCTTTAGAAAAACAAGTGTTTGTTCTACAGATTATACCCGTGCATTGATTTCAATTGAGTGGTTCAAGAGGTGAATGTCAGTACGGCTCCAGTCTACTACTTGAATGTGTCAAACTATCCAAAAACACCAAATTAGCAATACAATCTAAGATTTGCTTCTTAATACAAATCGGAGTAAAAACTGGTTAACATTTTTCTGCTAACGCTCATGCATAGTCTGGGGTAAGGACTATTGTAGTAACCAGGCAATAAATTTGAGTATCTCTTTGAACTAAAAGTCGCCTCTTTTATTCGTACAGCATTCGCGATGCGCAATTTCTCCCACTCGTTTTTCAATAAGTGGCCTGTCTCCTAAACTAAAATCTCTGGAGTTCGGTTTCACAGCAGCGGTGTAATTTGCAAGGTATTAAAATGTTTGGGAGCAGATGGGTGGAAGGTTCCAGTAGGAAGAAGAATGTTCCTCTTTCTGACCTACTGTTGAATCCCTGCCCGTGTTCCTGGAGATGAGTGCAGTAAAACTGAACAGCAGCTCAGAAAGCACTTGTGTCAAATTGAGTCAAGATGTACGCTACGCGTGCTGCCAGAGAAAGTGTTTACTCATCAGTCAGCAGCGTGAGGCATCACCCGTCAATCACTATGACAAATGACGAGTCCAGGAACCCAGCAGTGGATAAACAAGAGGCCTCATGCGTTGACACAAGCAGCTAAGCTAAGCTCGTCCAGGGCAGTTCGAATCACGTGCAAAGGGCAAAGGCAATGGTTTCAGTTCCACAGTAGGTGACCACTGCCTCCAACGCAGGAAACCCTCAGAGAGTCACTTTACACTGCATTATTATACCCAGCGTCAGACGTACCAGCCATATTTTCACTGGGCCCCATTCGTGAAACAAAAGCAGAACAGATTTATGGGTGAATCATTCGTAAAACCAGCAATTTCTGCAATAACGGTTACGTAATAATGGTACTTAAGAATGCTTTAACAAATGATTTGCTCAAGATTTCTACAGAAATCAGATTAGAGAATAGTTTTCCCTCGGTAAACTCCTAATGTGCTTCGTATTAAAAGTATGGTCTTTGTAGTAGTTATGTTTTGTTAGAATATGGTATTGCATTAATAAACAGCCAACATTCTACTAGTGAGAAGTAAAGTGTTACAAAAGAAATGCCCATCTTTCGTACAGTGACCATTTATGTTATGCGAAAGCTTCACACAGAAATGTGCTTGTGTTTCATGAATTGAGGATCTACAAACCAACTCTAAATGGTGTGATTTGTGAGAAGTGTACAACTGAAAGGGCTTTCTCAAAGCATGAGGGGGAAAATGTCAAGGCTGCGCAGAACTGAAACTCAAGATCTTTCTACTTACTCGAGGTTTTGAACTGCTATTTTTTTTTTTTTGGAATGAATCAGCGTTTTATAACCTGGTCTGGAGCCTGTGTTTTCCCTCGCATTCCCAGGAGGAAAGCTTCATATCTGTACTTTTCAAATGTCATATGTGTTGGAATTGGGTCTGAGTATTTCCCATGTGCTGCTTACCCTGGAAGCAGAGCAGACTTTCCCTTTAGCACTGACCTAATCCATTGTTACGTGACTTTTAAAGGTTAAGGTTTTGGGCATGGTAAGCTGCTTCTAGACCAGCACACTGCCAGAGTGTTGGGGGTAATACATTACTAAAAGTAGTGGGAATTACATAATCAGATTACTTTTTTCCATCACTATTTATTTTAAGGTCACTTTTATAACTTTCCCTCAATAAATACATTTGCTGCTTATTAATAGTTAGTACGGTAGTTGTTAAGTTTAGTGTTGGGTAGGATTAGGGATGTAGAATACAGCTTTATACGTACTAATAAACAGCCAATATGTTATTAGTAGGCATGCTAGTAAGCAACTAGCTAATAGTGAGAATCGGCCCCTATACTCAAGCGTTACCCTTTTTTCAAGTACCTAGTAAAGTAAGTCATTACTTTTAAATTTAGGAGTTACTTTTTCAAACACATAACGCCATTTACTTTGCTTTCCCATTTATTCACTGACACCTCTCCTGTCCCTGTGTTGAGAGAAATTTGGAGCGAAGTGCAGAGACACTTCTTCCAGCCTGAGCCTTATTAATCTTGGTATGAAAGGGTGCTTACAGTTGCCAAAAATTTTACTTTTTGTTTTTTGTTAATAAGCATAACAAAGTAACACAAAGTAATGCAAAAGTAATTAAAGCCATTGCAAACCGAGTCCCAAATTGTTGTATGGATTTACATTTTTTCATCCTTTCCTATCAAAATGCTTGCCATGGATGCAAAAAACGCAGAAAACCAAACCTGATCCGATTTTTTTCCCGATGGACGAAAGTTTCGGAGGCAGTTTGTGAACATGATGTTGTATTTATTCTTTAACGTGCAAAAATTTCGGACGGGAATTTCGAAAAGTCATTACTCCAACTCATCTTTACTTTCCATAAAATGTAACAAAGTAACTTAATTACTTTGTATGAAGTAATGCAATATTTTTTACTTTTACATTTACAATAAAAATATCGTGAGAAATCGAGAGTGAGGTGAAGAGACAGACACACTTCTTTCAGCCTGAGGCTTATTAATGCCACTCTTGATGCCAAAAATATAACTTTTGGGTTTTTTGTTATTAAGCATAAAAAAGTAGCAGAACGTAATGCAAAAGTAACAAGACTCAAAAGGGTTAGTTCACCCAAAAATGAAAATTCGGTCATTAATTTCTCACCCTCGTGTCGTTCCAAACCCGTAAGACCTTCGTTCATCTTCAGAACACAAATTCAGATATTTTTGATATATCTTATATATCAGGAAGTTGATCCACTGATGTCACATGGACTGTTTTACCATGTTTTTACTACATTTCTGGAACTGGGATCATTTCAGTTGTGTTGCTGTCTGTGGAGGGTCAGATAGCTCTCCGCAGATGAACGAAGGTCTTACGGGTTTGGAACAATGTGAAGGTGAGTAATTAATGACAGAATTTTTAATATTGGGTGAACCCTTTAATTATTTACTTTTTGACAGCGTAGTGCAATATTGTAACTTTCAAAAGTAACTTTCCCCAATACTGCTGTGAATGGCATGCCCGAGCTTTTCAAAATGGTGGAAGGTCTTTGTGGACGAAGAGAATGAGGGGGAAAAGGCATTGAGCGCGCGTCGTCTGAGAGCCGAGCTCTCGGGCCGTGGTCTTTGTGCGGCAGCGGCGCACGCCTGGGGAGAGAGGGGAAATGTGTTTGACATACGCTCTGCACACACTGCCGGGGAGGCAGGAACAGCAGGATACGATTAATGACCGCAGAATAAGATTGTTACAATATGGCCTCCCTCGCCCCTGCCTCCTTTTCTGTTGGGCTGTCATATTTCACAGCCATTCGTGGCTTTTTGTTTTTTTTGTTTTTCCCCTTCTTTCACGGCTCCCCCCCTCTCTCTTTTTATTTCTCCGTCAGCGTCATTGATATGCAGCAGTGTGTTCCTGGAGCAGGCTGCAGACTCTGTTCTCATGGCCGGCCTTTAAAACAGCTTGGCGCTGACTCACGGGTCCAGAACTCTTGTAAACATTCAGGTAATGTTTCGCAGCGCTTTGAAATACGAGTTTTACTATCGCAGACGCAAGACACAACGAGGAAACGCTGGGAGCGTTCTGATGTTTGACAAGAAGCCAGTGCATAACAAGTGGATTTCTAGGCTTTGCTGATTGGCCGTTCCCTCGCTGACAGTGGCTGAAAAGGGAAGTGACAGCTGTTTGTTTAGCTTGCCCTCGGTGTCACAGTCCTGATGGTCCTCCATAACCCAAAACCAGCATGAGCATGCCGATTTGTAGTACAACAAATAAAAGATGGTTTTAAAGACATCTGCGAGGGTTGGGGGTAGAAATCTGGCAGCCAAATGTTGGAGCGGTGATTGAGGGTGAAACTTGGAGCTGTAGGTCTGGTCTTCCGAAAGAGGATATCTCTGCGCATGAGCGCGTCTGTGGCCAGAGCAGCGCGGCTTGTGTTTGTTGACACTTTGAGGAGAGAATTTCAGTGTTTTCGCACCGGTCATCAATCAGGAGCAGGCCTGATTTTTCCCAGAGTCAGAAAAACTCTGGAGGTACAGCTGCGTTTGCTTTGAAGCAAACCACCAGCGATATCATAATCATATTCACTAGGCCTCTGTTAAGAGCCATGTCCAGTTTATTACATTATAAAGGGTTATTAATGGGTCTAATGCATTATGATTATTCTTATAACCTCTCTCACTCACAGGAGAGCAGCAGAAGTTGAGAGGAGAGCAAGGGACAGACGGACAGGAAGTGAGAGGATGAATCCAGCCGCTGGCTCTCTCCTGATACTCCTCTCTGGTTTGGACAGATGTATGTGTCGCACACATGGCGCCGCTCGTTTCTGTTCACACCTGTTCCTCACAGCTGCCTCGCAAAGCTCTCCATTCGCTCCAGCTCTGTCTCTCAACACAGCTGCAGTGCATTCTGGGATCAGCCTGGAGCGCACAACTGTCTCCTGATTAAAAGCCTTCAGGCTAACAGTGACTCAAAAGAGAGAAGCTAAACTGTGCGCGCACGTGTTATTTCACATGCTGCTTTCTTCGAGGTGTGTCAGGAGTACACAGTCAGCTACCAAAAATCCAGGTCATACAAGCCATCTATATAGATCCCTTGTGAATATGTACTGAATTGTACACAAATATATGTTTTTACATCCGGTCTCAGACACAATAGTAGCTTGATAATAAACGTGGAAGCGGTAAACAGAGTAAGTCAGCGTGTGTTTCAGCAGCGTGTCGGATCACACATGCTGTCCTCAGAGCAGGAGGAAGAGAGGGAGCACGGGGTGTGAAACCAAACCCCAAACACACACACACGTATACAGGGCATCTGGAGTCAGGGTCTTCAGCGTGCAGTCATGACAGAAACTGCCTCTGTCAATCTGGAGTATGTCGAGCTGTTTTTACATCAATATACTGATTGATTTCTGATTGAGAAGAGAATGAGTGATGACTTGAGTTTTATTGGGTTTTCCATTACGAATTTCTAAACACTCCAAGATGCATTTACTTGAGAAGCAAAGTCACTTAAAATCTTAAAGCGTTAGTTCACTCCAAAATTTAAATTCTGTCATGATAATTGTCACAATTTCGAGAGTATTTAGGGCCTAAACAGACAACATTATTATATTAACAAGATCTGAAGGTAACATCATGGATGTACAGTACGGTGGAGCCAAGAAACAATCATTTAAGGATGAGAATTAAAAACAGGTGGTGGAAAATCCCATCATTATATCAAGAATTACTTGAACCTCAGCATGAAATAAAATTGCATTTATTATGATGGCAGTGGATGCATAACTTCAGCGAGGTTTCTGTTTCAACCAAAACGCACTCTGAGATAAACCCGATTGAGATTTCTCCTCATTTTAAACCGGGTTTGATCTCTGCAGAGCTCCTAAAGCCTCACACATCCTTCTGCTGCTCTGAGCTGAAGATATGCCACACACTCACTGAATCTAAAGAAAGAGCCACTGTGATATACGTACAGCAGATCCTGTTACAAAGCTCCATGTTGTGTCTGTTTGCTCTCTGATGTACAGAGATCTGGCCCGAGGCTGTATGACACAGACGCTTCACTCCTTCGTGAACGGGACAAATCACAGCAGCTTTAGTCTTGCCGCGTAGTTAAAGGAGTGTGAATTTCTGTCTTTCCTCAGACAGGAGCTGCATGCTGCTGATTCATTGTGGCACTTACTGTACGTTATCAGCGTTTCTGCTCGTGTGTTTACATTGAATGTTTTTATAGCCGTACCATTTCTTCTTGGTGAGCTCATAACAATAAAGTATTGAATCTCGTATGACTAGAACAAGCTGCCTGGGAGAGACAAATACAGACCGATGTACTTTCCTTGTTAATAATGTCTCCTGTTTTATTGTCCCGTCCCAAAAATGATGTTTCTTCAGTGGAACAGATTTGGAGAGCTGTCTCATGATATCACTTGCTCGCCAATGGATGCTCTTGGCATGTTTTTATCAGCTGTTTGGACTCTGACGGCACCCATCCACTGCAGAAGATCTATATTAACATAAGAAACAAACTCATCTACATCAGATGGTCTGAGGATGAGCACATTTTCATTTTTTTGTAAACTATTCCTTTAAGTGCTGACAACATCCTGAACCATCATACATTTACTGTACTGAAGCAAAATAAAATTCACCAGTTATAATTATTTTGTGGTTTAAGTGTCTTATTTGTAATTTGTAATATTTAGCAAACATTATGCGGAAATTTAAGTTTGTTTGAGTGAAACCAGTCATGAGGTGACATCAGTCTGTGTCCAAATATACCAAAATCATTCATGCATGTTTAATGACAGCCGTTTTATTTGATACAAAACACTTTTCACAGAAGGACGAAATTCTTGGTCATGTTTTTCTGTCTTTAAAATGAGACCTACATTTGTAGGTCTACACACAGAACCTTATTAGTTTATATTTATAAACTTGTTTGTCTAATGACAGCTGTGCTGCTTCATTAATCTCCTAAAGACTGAGGAAATCGTCACACTGCTGTTTCTGCAGCTCAACGCTCCACTTCCTGTTTTCCTCCACATTTACGAAGATGAAGGATCTGAACGCCTGATGACTTTATCAGGTGTCTTCATCTCTCCTCTATTCTACATCTGAAGATGTGCATTTATTCCATGAATACTGGATTATTTTTTGTTTAATATCGGATGCCTAAATTAAAGCGCTATAATAATGTGTCAATGTCATGCACTTCTCACAAAAAGTCTTAAAGCAAAGGACATTTTCAATATCTTTCTTTTTATTGCAAACAATATGATACAAAAGATAAGCTCCTTTTAAGACGGTGGCATGTTTTACAGTTTGACATAAAAAAAAAACAAGGGGAAAGAAATAAATGCTGGTGTGTTTTTGTAGAGATGCAGCCTGCAGAACGAAAGAAAAACACAAGTTCCAGTTGTTTCTATGAAAGGCTTGATCAAGTTTCACAATTAGAAGTCAACTAGATTTAATATTTTTTTTTTAAAAATTGGAAACATTAACAAATGATAAATAAACAAGATGGTTAAAGTTTGCGCTACAACTAAATCGCAATCGTCTCCGGAAACGTTTCCTCACAAATTAGTCGTACAAAGCCCAAGTAAATGATAAAAACACAAAATAGTATTACTTTCAAGTCAAATGAACGCTAATGAATAAATTAAAGAACTTAAGACTGGAGGAATGAGGATCTGACCAATGGCGAGCCTCGGAGGAGCCTCGGGTCAAAGGGCGCTTCCCGTCCCTCCTCCGGCAGCCAGATCTCTACAGGCACAGACGGACTCTAGAGGCAGTTTTCACAGAAACGAGAGATATGGCAACGCGTAGGCACGGACTCTAGAAGCAGTCGACTGAACATCCCACGATTCAACGCTTCGCCCAAGTTGTAAGAAACCCCCACAAATATACACAGAGGAAAATATCGAGTCTTTACAAAAATATCATCAGATGGCTGCGTACGAATCCCCCGACACAACTGAGAAAAATACACACACATACACAGTACATACTAAAATAATTATCTGGAATCTGTCCTCACAGAGGATTCTCTTGTCTCATTATATCTAGAAAAATATAATCACAACTCCGATCAGGTTTTCAGAAGGCACAGTCGGGAGCCACACTCCCTCAGTGTTCAGAGTTCGTCCCCGGCCGGGACGGCCCCTCAGGGCCGGGACAGCTGGGTGTAGACGGGCTGCTGCTCCCAGTGCTGCGGACTGTGTGTGTCGGCCATGGGGGTGTACATGGGCCTCTGGTAGCTGAAGGCGGGGTACTGGCTGTAGTAGGAGCCGGCGGGGCTCTGGTGCTCGGCGTAGTCGTAGTGCGCCCGTCCCGCTCCGGGATACGAGCCGCCGCCGCCGCCGCCACTGCTGCTGTAGTGCTGCAGGTTGAAGGAGCCGTAGGCCACGTGCTGCGGAGAGCCCTGCTGCTGCTGCTCGCTGTAGTGGCTGGGGCTCAGCTGCTCCGTCTTGATCTGCGTCCGCTGCTGGCCTTGGCCCGGCTCGCTGGAGTGCTGTTTGGACACCCAGCCGCCCCCGGGCTGCCCGGCCAGGCCGAAGCCTGCGGGGTACGCCTGCGCTCCGCCGCTGACCCCCGGGTGTCCGTGAGGGGGCAGGTACTGGTCGAACTCGTGGACGTCAAAAGGCTCCAAGTTGGAGATGACGTCGCTGCTCAGCTCGCCGATGTCCACGGCGCCGAAGTCGATGCCTTCCTGCAGCGGGCGGCCCTCGCGCTTCAGGTCCGCTTTGCTGGGCGGCACATCTGTTTTAGGGGTCGTGGGAGGAGTAGGGGGACCCTGGGACTGACCTGGAGATAAGAATGAAGTCACATTAACATCAACAGAACTGAAGTGTGTGTTACTATAATAGATACTAAGTTGAGATTGCGCTTTGATTATGTTTCGTTGGGGTTGTGTTGTTTAGTTTCCTTTGCACTGTTTGAGGCAAATATATTAAAATATTAAAAATATAATAATAATTATCTTGACACAACTGGAAAACCCTTTTTTGCATGTTATAAAATAAATACGACCTCATGTTGTGTCAATCTCGTTTACACACTGCCTTCAAAACGTATGTCCGTCATAATTCAGAAAAAGTTAGTTTTTCTATGTTTTAGCATCTGTAGCATGCATATTTTGATAAGAATGGACCAAAAATACGAGAAAAAAACTTTAAAGGGGCAGTCACACTGCACTTTTTTCGTTCTATTGAGTTTTATTCACGCTTCAGGCTGGAAACACATATCTTTCTGCGTTGCAAGTGCTGGTGAACAACTGTGTGACCAACAGCAGATCGATACATCACAGCACGATCTTGCAGATGAAATAAAAGAAGGTGGAACTGCAGCATGGCAGGAACGTGTAGTACATTGTGTGTTTCTACATTTCAGATGAATTACTATTTATGTGCTTTTAATAAGACGCTGTACAGTGTGACGTCATATCACGACCGATTTCACATGCTCAAAGTCTAGAGCGACCGCGGCCTAATAAAGATACAGCAACGCCAGATAAGATTTACGAGTTTCCCCAAACGAGGCATTGCATAAGGAGATGCTGCTTGATGTTGTGTGACTGCAGGAGAGTCCAGTACCTGAGTGGTCTCCCGGGGAGTGCACCTCGCCCATGCTGGACGCCGGAGAGTCGGCCTGCTGCAGGGCTTTGAAGATAGCATTGGGCGAGATGTGGGTCTGCTCGCCGTCCTCGCTCTCGCTCTGGCCGTTCTTCACTGATTTTCTCCGCCTGGGCTGGTACTTGTAGTCGGGGTGGTCTTTCTTGTGCTGCACCCTCAGACGCTCGGCCTCCTCCACAAACGGACGCTTCTCTCCCTCGTTCAGTAACCTACCAGAAACAACCGATACTTAGATTACTCCCAGTTAACAATACACAAACTTAAAAGAAGTACGAATATTTTTACTCAAGTAAACCTGAGAAGCCATGAAGTTATAAAAAGTGACTAAATAGGTATTTTTCATCCACTATACTATTTTTTTATTTGTATTTTTGAAGTAAACCCATAAAGTAATTACGAAAAAGTAAACTGCATCAACATCATTTATTAAAACTACACCACATTTGTCTGCCCTGAAGTGCATGTGAAGTAAGGGTTAACGTACTGTTTGACTAAACTAAGCTGTCCCTTTATTACCCAAATGGTTCAGTTTTCTCAAGCTTATCAGTATTGTTTCATAACCACTGCTCTAAATCAATGCAGTGCGATATTACTACACAAAGCTTTAGACAAACTCTTACCTCCAGAGCTTTCCGAGGGTCTTGCTGAGCTCGGCGTTGTGCAGGTGCGGGTACTGATCCGCCAGCTTCCTGCGCGCGGCTTGAGCCCA
Source organism: Enteromius argenteus (assembly GCA_032357425.1). Lineage (NCBI taxonomy): Eukaryota > Metazoa > Chordata > Actinopteri > Cypriniformes > Cyprinidae > Enteromius > Enteromius argenteus. The sequence continues at coordinate 428,789 of JAUCMR010000063.1, forward strand.
AACCATGAACGCGTTCATGGGTCTCTTGACGTGCGGCTTGTTCTTGCTGGAGCCGTTCACTCGCACGGGCATGGGCACCAGGGTCCAGTCGTAGCCCTTCAGCACCTGGGACACCGCGTCCCTGATGCACACGGGGAACTTGTCTCCCTCCTCGTCCTTCTTGAAGTCCGCGAGGCGGCTGCTCTCGCTGTCCGAGCCGGACCCGGAGTCCTCGGACATGCTCGGGCTGGGCGCGTCGGACAGACTCTTGTCCTGCTCTGCGCTCATCTTCAGGCAGGAGTCGAAGAGATTCATGCAGAAGAGCGAGTGCTGCAGACTTTGTAAAATCCTCCTGCGGCGGTGCGTAAGAGCGCAAAACGGCCCCGGTGGTGTCCAAAGTCCCTCAGAGCTGCTCGGTTCAGGTGAGTAAAGTCACACGGCGACACATGTATCACTGAGACGAGGACAAATCCTGGCTGACTGAGTGTGAGAGTGTGTGTGGAGATGTAGAGAGGTTCTGCTCTCTCTCTCTCTAAATCACATCCCTTATATACGGATGAATAGAGGAGGAGGAGGAGCAGAACCCGATCTCTCTCTCTCTCTCACACACACACACACACACACAGGCTCAGACCAAGCAAACACCGAAACTAAGAAAGAAAGAAATAAACATTGTCAACACGTTATATAATATACAATAATGATCCTCTTAAAATTGACTTTACGTAGGTTTATCACACTCGTGTGTGTATGTTCAGTTATTTCACATTCAATGCAAAAAGTCCTATTTTTGGCCATTGAAGTGAAATTAATTAACTGTAAAATGCTAATTTTAGAAGAATTATTTCATGCTCATCTGATTATGTGTGTGTTCAGACGACACTAGATGAAAAACATGCAGATGTGATCATATCGAGTGAAAGTTACACCAGCGAAAAGCAAACCGCTGCTATAATGTGTTTTATTTTGCGTGCACAGTAAAATCCTGACGTGTATCAGTCTCGGGTATAGACTTGAGTGTTTTCAGTCTTGAAGTCACGTCTCTCTGAACGTGTCCGAGGCGGGAATCTCGGTTGCTGTGCGCGCTCAGACCGATAGGGGGCGACACGAGCTCAGAGGCGCACTCCCGCTCAAACTTTACTTCCTCGTTACCACACAGTGCTATTCTGTTCGTTTCTGCAAATAACCCTGGAAATGTTCAGTGGATTTTTGTACAGACGATATTTTTTTCAGTTATGCACGTGATATTGGCTTGAAAAAAGAAATAAACACAAACAAATAAATAAATGAAAATATAAGCCTCTTGGATTGATAAACTACAACAACATAAATTATTTATATTTGCAATGTATTCGCTACATGAAAATATATTTATTTTTGCATTTGTATATTTTGTGAAGCGAACGATGTATAAACAAAGTGTATATTCTTTACTCATTATAAATGACTTAGAGTTTAAAAACGCTGAGAGCATATCAGTAGTTAAATACAACATCATCTCTGATAGCGGGGTAAAACAGAGACTGCTCCGTTACTCTCGCTCTCCTTGTGTTTATTTGTGCAAGTAATGTTGTGGAAATGTAATTTTGGGCAGAACGTGGTCTACACATGTGTTCCTCATGAGCTACCTGAAATATCATGTTTAATAGATCGCAGATGTGCGTCTGCCCTCCCTCTGTATCGCCAAATTACCACAATTACCTCAGGAGGAAAGCCACGCTTTTACACCACTTTTTATATCATGGATATTAAATGTTCAAATGTTTGGTGTCAGTAAGACTTCATGCTTTTAAAACGAGCTCACCGGGAGGCATTCATGCGTTAAAATAGCTGTTTCTATGTCAAACTGTAATGTAATGCCATGTTTTCAGCATCATTACTGCAGTCTTCAGTGTCACATGATCTTCAGAAATCATTCTAATATACTGATTTACTGCTCAACAAACATTTCTGATTATTATCAGTGTTGAAAACAGTTGTGCTGCTTCATATTTTTGTGGAAAAGGTGACATGTTTAGTTTTTCAGGATTAACGGATGAATAAAATGTTCAAAGCAACAGTATTTTTTTGAAACAGGAGTCTACTGTAACATTATGAATGTCTTTACTCTCACTTCTGATCAATGTAGCGCATGCACGATAAATAAAAGTTTTGGTTGCGCTTCTTATTAAAGTGTCCTTGTTATAGGTTACATGTACTTACTATTATAATAACAACATTTTTTGCATAATTACATGCAAGTAACCCTAAACCAAACCCTAATCCTTACCATATTAACGTATTACTCAGATGTCCCAGTGTATTTATACATTTAAGTACTATCTATCTATCTATCTATATATCTGTCTTTCACACACACACAGGTCTCAGAGGTGTGGGTGCTTGTGGTATCAGCCGGCGGTCTTCAGGAGCTGATATCCTTCTTCTGCATACGCTGTAACGCTGGGAAACTTCTCAGCTTGATTTCGAGCCCTAGTGTTAAAAACTGGGAGACAAACAGTGAAAGTCAACTGCTCGCAGATTCTGTGGCTGTCAGCTGAGGGCCTCGCTTGCTCTGTGTGTGTGTGTGTGTGTGAAGTACGGCGTTCATGCTCGTGTTGTTCCTCCCTGTACTTTCAAACGCAATGTTTGTGGACAACCCTAAGTGATGTTATCAAACAGCAGGGTACTCAAATACGACCGTGGATCATTCAGTGCTATCATTACAGATATTTAAGATACTATATACAGAATCTAGTGATTAGCATAGAAAAGCTGCAGAGATACTAGATTGTTCATAAACACCATTAAATTGGAGAAATGAGTTGCCTGTATTAACAAGCTAATGTTGACACTTTCTTACTCATCATCTTCGTTCTGGTTAAAGCGATTGTAATTATGACTTCCTTGTAAAAATGAAGTTCCCAGGAGGACTTGAACGCACAATTACTATTGTGACAGGATCGTTACGATTGGTAAACTAGTCCGAGCGGTTCAGTACAAAGAAAGCAGACATCAGTTGTTCCGGGATCACATTACTCTTGGGTTTCTTGACTCATTCCAAGACCGAGCGTCAGGCACAAGTCTGGGAAAACGGAAAATACTGTTTTGAACCACTATTGTAAAGTGTATTATGCCGTATATATTATAGTACTTGCAACACTTAAAGTAATGCTACAGTAGCAACTGAACCGATAAACTGTAATAAATACTGTAGTATACTTTTGTTTTTAATACAGTAAACTGTAGTGCATAGTTGTAGAAAACAGTATTATGTAAAGTAGGTTGTTTGTATTGCTATAATTGTTATTTTACCACAGAATCTACAGAATTCCCACAACAAATCAATTCAAGTACTCTATGGTTCAAAAACACCATAGTATTTACTATAGTAAGTCATGATTCCGTGTGATTTGGTGACCCATTGGACTGGATCTGGAAACACGAGTAGAAGTGTGGATGGGTGAGGACATCTGAGTTGGTTTCTTTCCTCAGTAGACAGACTGAAGAGCACCTCCAGAGACAGCTGCATGAGGTGGAAAAGCAGCTTATTTGGCTTCTATCTAGTAGAGGCTGCGTGAAGAATGTGAGGAACTCCCTGCCGTATGGATGGGCAGACCTTTCCTCTCAGAGAAACATGAAGGCAGGAACGGAAAGATGATGCAGTCTGTGGCCTAGACTTCTGAGAAATGACTTTGCACCTGTCCGCTACTTTCCCCTCAGAAGTGCCAGCTTCCTCAGGCCAGCCAAGCTGGACACACCTGGCCGTTCGGACGGGGAAGGCTCTGCTCCACTCGACTGCTGTCTCGGGGCCTTCGGCGGCCGGATCAGAGCGCAGCCACACGGGCTGACTGTTGACACATAGCATTTTGGAGAAGCTAACGTTTGAACAAGACTTATCATGGGCCCGACACCTTCAGAAGGCACCACTCGGATGATCCCACAATGTTTCTTCACACTTCCCCGACAGCCCCCACCGCAGCTGGCAAAATGGCAGACTCTTCAGACTACGTCGAGAATTAATGCGAGAGGGCAAGTCATTTTCTGACAAGCTGCTCTCGTAATTACTTCACAAAGTATCTTTTCAGTACACCTACAATAAACAACAAAAATAAGTCACATTATTTGTGTTTCAGATTGAGCATTAGTTGTTTATAGACCAGAAGTTGAGATAACGCTTTAGTTTCGGGAGCAATTCTCACTGTTAACTACTTATTATTAGCATATTAGCAGTTTATTAGCACTTACGAAGCACATCATTTTACATCCCTATTCCTGCCCAGTACCTAAACTTAACAGCTACCTCACTAACTATTACAAATTAGCAATATATTGAGGGAAAACATAATTAAAGGGTTACTCCACCCTAAAATGAACACTGACTCCCATGTTGTTCCAAACCCGTAAACGCTTTGTTCATCTTCTGAACACAATTTAAGATATTTGTGATGAAAACCGGGAGGCTTGTGACTGTCAAGCTGCAGAAAAGTATGAAAGACCTCGTCTGAATGCATCATCTGCCATCAGTGGTTCAACCATAATGTTTTTGTATGGAAAGGAAACAAAAATAACGAGTTTGTTTAACGAGTCGGCATCATACAGTCACTGTAGAGCCGTTTTCAGACGTATCTTTCCATTCCGTCCCCTTTAACATTGAAAACTGCTCCCCAAAGTAGTTTGGCCAAAGTTGAAACACAATTATTTGTCTGTGTGTGTGAGTTATTAATATTATCCTAAACTAGTCGTATATGTCGTCTGTGACTCTTTCTAGCTTTCAGACTGCTGTTATTCTGAATAATGCAAATAGTACTATGATTTTTTTAGAACTGAAAAATGACACCATGTCCCAACCAGACG
>JAUCMR010000063.1:436962-462771 GCA_032357425.1 Enteromius argenteus
TATGGTTATTACTTATTTATTAATATTATTGCTGCTAATATTACTATTAATATATATCACCTTCCTCCCCCTCCATCGTCTGATTTTTGTTACTAATGCAATTATTATTATTATTATTACTGTTATCATTACTATTATGGTTGAGAAAAAAGTTTAAATTTTTTTTTTTAGTTTTCTTAACTTTTGATTTTTTACAGTGTATTTTTGATGAAGAAGTTGGAACAACTTCTGACCTCAAAAGTAGGAAGTTTCCAGAACGTTAAACGTAAATTGATAAGTGTGTAAAGTTTATCACGGCAGACAATAGTGCACCGATGAGTCACTTTTCTCGAGACATGAATGTATATAAATGCTGCTCTCTTTGACGACAATAAGAATTTGGACAGAATGGAAAAAAATGGTTCTTGCATTTTTGTGGTTTATTACCTGCCTGAGAGAGAGAGAGAAACTAGTTAAGTATCATAACACACAGTTGTTTTCTTGGCATTTCCACTAATTTTACTGACGAATGTGGCCTAGCTCTATCTAGTGCTGTTGAACTAATGCTTGTTGCCCGGTGTGTGTACAGACAGATGGCCTTCCTCAGGACACACTCTTGACTTTGAACTTTGAATTTTTGGATTGTAATATGAACAGTTAAAAATAAGCATTAATTAGCAGTGCTGGGGAACTCTCGGCTTTTCTAAACACTTGGGCTGGTCCTGTCAGTAGGGCTTCAGCAGACGGGACGTCAGAGGGTGAACCCCAATGATCTCATCCAGCTCTTTCTCAAATCACGTCCAATCAAGCAGTCATCTGTGGCAGACGTCCTGCGACTGACTTAAGACTTAGAGCATCACGTGTGCACATCCAACCCAAACCCACTTTACAGTACTCACTTTTCATGTCACATATCTATGCTGTGTGCAGCCTTAGAGGACGAGCCAAAGGAAACTCATAAGTGAGCACTTTTTAATCTTTGCCCACAAATGTCTTTTGTGAGATAAAAACTGAGATAATACTAAAGTTATACAAAAAAATAAATACATTTTTATTTATTTCTACAATGGAAATGTAGGAGAATTGCCATCTCAATTAACTATTGTAAGCAATACGGTTTTTTCCTCTGGGAAGCTGGGAGACTCGAGGCTTTAGAAATGAAGTTTTCAGTCCCACAGCCTCTTTCCGCGCCTCCACCAACACCCTCATTTGTCTGATTTATATTGGAGGCAATGAGGCCCCGCAGGGCCCCTGAGAGAGATTTATCCCCTGTGTGAGTCAGTGCACTGCTGTACGTCCATCTAATTACCCCGCCACACTCAGCCACCCAACACAGCCAATTATGCGCTCAAGACTACTAGTCACTAAGAGAGGAGCGTGTTAAGCTAAGTTTCTGGGTTTGATACGGTTTAAAGAGGTTGGAAAAGGCATGAGTTTGTAAATCCGGTGCTGCTGAAGGCCATTTCCTTCTCTGGCTTCTTCAGAAAACATGCCACATAATAATAGTGTAACTTTTGGCACTTACAATACAACTGTCTCCCGCTTAGTAGGATGTAGACATTGTTTTGCTCTCCAGTCTTATTTCCTTATTTCCTGGAAACTGTGGCTGTGGTTAGCATTTCGAGGTGAAGTTATGGATGTCGGATGAGCCCAGCGTTGACATGAGACATGTTTAATGTGTTTCCTCTCTAAAGCTCTCTGAGGAGGCCAAAGCACTGATTCCCGGCCAAGCACTAGAAGAAAGATTCACTTTTTAAAGAAATGGTCTCAGGCGTCCTGCTATGCGTTTGTTTTTCTGCACGTAGAACTTAACAAGATGAAGAAAACCATGCGCGCTCGCAATTTACAAGTATAATTGGCTGTGGGTCGTTCCCCAAACCCCGCCCCCGTCCCCTCCCCCACCCAATCACAATCACTTAGCGTAAACAGAGCGCAGGCCCCGGTAGCTAATTTCCTCTGTCCTATTTCCCTCGGCAGCCACTTCACTTCAATTTGTTAAGACGTCTTATTAAATGTGCCGGACAAAGTGGACGGCCCCTGCATTTCAGTGAGCCAGTAAACAGGGTCAGGGTTGAGCTGGGGGCTGGTCGTGATTGCGTGTTTTGATTGGCGTAGCAATTAGCGAGCATTGTCTTTGTTTGTTATTAGCTAAAGCGATCTGTCGATTTGTTTTGTACGACGAATTACGGTTACCTTTTACCGTTTGTGCTGAAACCGGATCGAAACGCTCGTGTCGCGGCTGTGCCAGCGTCTCGTAAAGTTGCCACGTCCTGTAAAATTCTGAAAGGGATACTTATTAGGGCTTTATGCATTAGTGAACTTTATTTTATTAGTTTTTAACTCCTCCCGCGGGGGTCTGTAAGCTGCCGTTGTATTTTCAGACGGCTCTTTATTTGTCATTACGCTGCCTTCCTCTGTTTACTGTCCCCAGCTTCACCCCCTCCGGCCTACGCTCTCCCCCTCGTTGAGAGTGAAATGGCCTCGCTAGGGCACCCTACACCTCATCAATCATCCAGCCCTTCGTTTGCCTGCTCGCAAAAGCCCAATTTTCATTTTTCACGTGCGCCCCCTTTCCTGCAATTATATGCGCGCTCGCCATCCGAGCAGCGGCGTATGAAATGCTATTGCAGTTCGTTTGGCCGTTTGAGAAAATATTAAGCGAGGGCAGGAGTGCTTGTTTGCAGACGCTGGGTGAATTGTAGCAGTTTATTGAGCTGCTGAGCGTAATGGGCAGTGATTCTGGAGCGCGCCCTTACCCTTTAAAAGCCAGATGTTAGGATGTGCCTCGCTCATCAGATGAGATGTTTGGTGGACGATACGTCTGTTCGATGATTATTGCCATTTTTACATTAGACGAGTTGCATATGTAGACACACACACTCGATACATGTGACCCTGGAACACAAAAGCAGTCATAATGGGTGTATACGTAACAACAGCCCAAAAATACATTGCATGGGTCAAAATGATCAATTTTTCTTTGATGCCAAAAATCATTAAGATATTAATACAGATATTTTGTACATTTCCTATATATCAAAACTTCATTTTTGATCAGTAATATGCATTGCTAAGAACTTAATTTGGGCAACTTTAAAGGCGATTTTTGCACCCTCAGGTTCCAGATTTTCAAATCGTTGTATTTCGGCCAAATATTGTTCTGTTCATACATCAATGAAAAGCGTATTTATTCAGGTTTCAGATTATGTATAAATCTCAATTTTAAAGAAATTGATCCTTATGACTGGTTTTGTGCTCCAGGGTCACATATAATGCAAGACCTGCCAATAAATGTGGGTTTGCCGCAAATTAATTGTTGCCATATTGAGTAAGGCATATCACAAGGGCTTTGTTTGGCAGAGACGATATTACAGTTTCATTCAAAGCTTAATTCTCGATGCCACGATTGCTCATTGTCAATGCAGCCTGAGCACACTGTGAAAAAATCACTCGTGCTGACGTATGTGTTGATTTACTGGGAGATTCGGTGCATGTGTGTAATACTGTATTTAATTTCATGGGTTTGTCAGTGTAAATGCAAAATGTTGTCACTTGACGACTCTTGAAGGCTGACACATGCACACGTGATGTAAATATGATACTGTGGATTTTTGAGTCCTAGTTCAAGACTAACGTTCTGGAGAAGGTGGGTCATTTGATCCTGTCAATCATCGTGCAAAAGTATACATGTGCCTTCCTAGCTCACTAGCGTGATGGTTTATCGAGCAACTTGACTAAATTAATGAAGTGTCATCCTCCCATTGGATAACACAGTCCCTGACATGAATCCTGTGCAGTAATAAACACTGCAGAAGCTGAAATGGTCTTATATTGCATTGTGTATTTAAGGACCAGAACTATCTTTATGTTAATCTTTGATAAAAAAAAAACTACTTAAGACAACTATAAAAGAGTCCTTCAAAGCAGACTCATTATTTAAAAAATAATAAATGATGAATAAATGACTACTTTTATCATTGTTAATTTGTTAATTTAGTTACTCCTAGTGTTTTGTTCACTCTGAGTATGATTTCCATGTGCGTGATTTCATTGCTGTCGGGAGCAATAGTTGAAATACAGATATGAGATGCACTGAATTAGTTGCTGCTTCTTGAGTTTTTCCAATCGGCAGTTTTTAATTCATATTAATTAAGAATTCAGAGGAAAATCTGATTTGTCTGTAATCATCTATATTCTGTAAATGTTGTTTATTTTGTAGATTTGAATTATAGATCAACTGTATTGCATGATACTACTTGATATCGCAGTACCATAAGATATACTTTGAGAAGTGTTAGATAGTAGCATGTTTGAAACATTTCTTTGCGTTACTGCACACTTGCATGTTTCACTTTTCTTTAATTAGTCCAATAGCACATCATTTGTGGGGAAAATCTAAATTATTGTCATCTTGTCTCCTGTTCGTAGAGCTGTCCGGATGAAGCCCGTGTGCTGGTGTGTATGTGTGTGAGTCATTACTCAGCCGAGACTGAGTCACGGGACGGGAGCCGTCTCTCTGAGGTGGAGGTAAGAGCATCACCCTGCAGACGGAAACTCAAAATAAACACCTTTCTGACGTCTCGTAAAGGACAAACACGCAAGTTGTATGTGGATGTCAAACATTAACCTCCAGTTAGACACTCACTGCAGTAATGACGTGTTTTAAACACTTTACACCACAATTAAAGTGACAAAAGACAGTGAGATTTCACAACGGATTCCATTAGCATGTGTTCACCCTCTTTCTTCCTTGTACAACAAGAGCAAATGTTTCTCTTGTCTTCATACTGGGAAAGCCAAGCTCATGGTGTCAATACAGGGACAGGACTGTCATCATAGGCTGTTGGGTTGTTCAGTGATATTGATAACTTCTGGCCTCCAGCTGCCGTCCACGAGTGTGTCGCTCCTGCATCCAGGATACAGACAATTAGCTGTTTCGACTGAGTTATGGAGTGCTAGCTTCCTTTTCTTCTGGAGTGAGCGCTGCTATAGCTTGTATCTCATGGATGTCGGAGAGCAGCATCTGCAGCACCAGTATAAGCTGAAGTTGTGTTTCACTCACTCAGGGTGTGTGTGTGTGTTTTGTGCCATGTGCAGACGGATTGCTCTTTTGCGTGGCCCTGACAGGCGACCTGCTAAACAGCATTCACATGAGGGAAAGCTGGCCGAAGACCATTTATTCCAGCTAGGGTAATAACCCCGCATCTGGGCATTCAGTGCTGACCAGCGCTTGGGGGAGACCACACACACACACATGGCCAGAGATCGGATGTGACTGTTGGTGGATGGGTCTATGGGAAGGAACTTGTTGACACTGTCCAGGTCCCAGAAAGCCTGTCTTTCATGAGGTGCTGAACTATCTGAGGGACACTTCTTTATGACACACCATGGATTTATTTTTTTTATAAAAAATCTTTGGAGTGCTAAGCATTATATATTATTACTAATACAGATTTCGAAACTTACACTACCGTTGAAAAGTTTGGGGTGAGGAAGATTTTAATGTTTCTTTTAAAGAAGTTTCATCAATGTTGCATTTATTTGATCAAAATACAGAAAAAATCTGAAATATTATTACAATTGAAAAATAACTGCTTTCTACGTGACTTGATGTTAAAATGTAATTTATTCCTGTGGTCAAAACTGCATTTTCAGCATCATTACTCCAGTCTTCAGTATTACAAGATCTTTTTGAAATCCTTCTAATATGCTGATTTATGATCAGTGTTGAAACGCTTGCAATGCTTTTTTTAGTTCAAAAGAACAGCATATATGCAAAATTTGTAACAATATACGCCTTTACTTTTACTTTTTATCGAGTATTCATTTCTTTCACAAAAGAAAGAAAAATAGCTAACCCCAAGCTTTTTAACAAGCTTTTTTTGATTTTCTTTTTTAAGTTTAAAGGCATCAAACTTTTGAATGGCATTATATTTTAGTGTTTTGAATTATACTATATTATTCCCTTCAACATCCTACAGACAAGATTCCTCAAATAGTGCAGTTTTTTGAGGCGAGGTACGCTGTTTTGTAAATGATCACGTTTATATGATTTTAAACCGACAAAGGGTCAAAAACCAGATTTTACAAGCCATGTCTCTTTCTCACACATCCTGGAGAGCCTTGAGATGAGCCTAAACAAACACGCAGAGACACAGCAAACACCAGGCCTCGATGCGTAGGCAGTGTTCTCTCCGCGGCTGCTGTCAAAGCTGATTTTCTTGGCTCCGGAGAGCCGCAAGGTTTTCTAATGAGAGACGTGTGACCACCTAGTCAACGGTATCTTATGCGTGTCCATGCCGAGGGTTCCCCTGCGTGTTTATGTAGCAGTAATTGGGGACTGATAGGACAGCTGCTGTTTTGCCAAACGTTCTTCTGTTAATCCAGAGTTAGAAAAACTAGACCTGGCCTGACCCCAAGCCTCGGCCCCAATCAGCGTCAGCCGATCATAACTCTCAACTGTCCTGTGTGTTTTTGCCCAAACCTGTCAAAATATCCTTCTCTCTCCCTGTCAGACGTGTCGAGGTGATGGCAACAAGACCTTGGCTGTAATTTCCAGAAATCTGTCGAAATTGCTTAAGTCTTAAATTATCTTTAATTGGCCCCTGAGTTGGGTTACAGCGGGTTGCTTCCAATCAAAAGCTCTACTCGCTTCCAGCTGTGTAACAATGGCCAAATGAGTGCTTACCAACATCAGAGCCATTTCCAAAGGTTACCAGGGACGAATTTGCTCACTGCCGTGTTTATTTTGGTAAACGGCTGTGGCGTGGCCGATCTGTAACGCACACCCTTAGGACAATACAGTGCTAAGATGGTTTTATAGCTTCTGAACTGATGTCATTGGAGAGGCCGAACCATGTGGGAGAATTAGCCAGGACATTTTCTCAAAGATTAAAGACAGGGGCCCTTTCAAATTTCAACTTGTTTCTTCGCTACAATCCCTTTAATACCTGGATCAACTGCAACCTGAAGCTCTGGAGCAGCCAGTCTCACAGTTCTCATGGCAGAGGTGTGTAATCTCACGTACAGTACAGGTGAGGGGCCAGAAGTCATTCGATTTCACTCCGAGAGCTTCAGCAGAAATAAGACAGGGACTTGTCTCCAATGAGCTCTTGAAAGCAGTCAGGTAGGTTCAAGTCACGTCTGTGTGATGGACCATCCATCCATCCATTCTCCATTCCAATGGATTCATCCAACTCACCTGTCCAGAACCAGAGCAACGGGTTTTGAACCATGGTGCTACACATTTATTACACATTATTTATCTCTTTAAGACTTGGTCCAAACCCAAGTTTGATTGGCCCCCACTCTTCCTGCTGGATGTGTTTTCATTATATTTTATAAATTACATTTTTGTCCTCATGGAGCAGCTGTTTACCCCTGGTTCTAGGCACCAACAGTGCTGGAGAAGACTTGTTTTTATACCTTGGGTTTTGAACCTCCAGCTTCGCTCTGCTGGAAATGTCCTGAAGATCAAGTCCATTTCTTGACGTCAAGTGAACCTGGGTGTGCTCCAAAAGAGCTGGAACTTTGTCTCGTTTTCCAGTATATCTAAACATTCTTGAATCAAGATGCATTTACTTGAGAAGCAAAAAGATTTAACATTATTTAGTCTTGTTTTCTGAATAATGTAATAAAATTCAGTGTTCTTCTTAAAATGAGAAGAACTTTCTGCTAATGGGGCAAGAAAAATATTGTTTTCCCTTTGAATTAAGGCTATTTGGCCATTGGCTGATTTATTAATTTACTTAATCTTTTCCTAAAACTAGACTTCTCTTGATTCAAGAATGTTTAGATATTTTAGTAACAAAAATAACTATGCAACTTTTTTTTTTTTTTTGGCACAGATTACATTTGTGACCCTGGACCACAAAACCAGTCATAACAACTCAGTCTCACAGCAATTTGTAGATATTTTACGAGGTGGCTTATTCGTACAAATTCGTACGACCTCACTCATCCGAATTCATCCGATTTTTGCTAATCGTGAGTATTTTATGAGTTGCTAATTCATATGAATTTGTACGAATTAGCACAATTTCCATAATTTCAACCCATACAATGTATTTTTGGCTAGTGCTACAAATATAGCACAGTGGCACTAGACTGGTTTTGTGCTTCAGGGTCACATATAGATTTAAGAAATGAAAGATGCATGGTAAACATGCAAATGATCTACTAAAGTTTAGTATAAAATTGAGCATATCGGTTGCCTGAATTAAATGTTTGAGGTTGTTAGTATACTTATTACTACTTTATGTGGCTGTAATAATGTGTAGCAGAATCACATGATCTCACGGGAAGCAAGTTGTTAATTGCCTGAATAAGCGGGGGATGATTGCAGTGTACTGTATGTGTGTGTGTTTGCGTCCCTCCCCTCTGTGTGTCCAGCACAGCTGATCTGGTGAGAACGGCCCGGCCCTCCGCTTCTCTCTCCAGCCCTGCCTCTCGGTGCTTCAGCAAACAGCAGCTCCGATCTGATCACCTCAGTGTTTGCCTTGAGTCCTGCACTACTGATTCAGCTGAGCGGCTCTGCGTTTGTGTCATTAACTACGGGTGGCCATGGACTTTGATTATAGGAAGTGCCCGAGGGCTCGGGATAAGGAGCAGGAGTTTTGACAAAGCAGTCAGAGACTGATCCATCACAGAAGCGACACACTGTTTTGTCCCAGAGATCTGGAGCGTTACTGCTGGATCCATTCAGTTCAGCAGCTGTTCTGATGCTCTCCGAGACACTGCTCTTTCACAGTTTGGCCAGTTCTTGCTACAAGTTTTATTAGCTCACAGTCTTTAAAAAATTGTATCTTAGCTAAACTGAAGACATTTAGTCATAAACACCAAAACAGCACATTCATTACTCTAGGGAACAAATACTTGACATGTCACGTCATACTGTTGTTTACTGGTGCTTCCAGTAAGCAACCAACAAACCAACAAAATATATTATTTTTAGATTACAAATACAAAAAAATTATAGTTAAAAAACATTAGTGGTGCAATGCATATATTTCCAATTATGTGTTTTAGCTCAATAAGGGCTCAATTTTTTTATCAGAATAAGTACAGAAGGTTTTAAAATAATTTAGTTAGATCTGTGAAGGTATCAAAAAGCACTGTACTTCAGTCCTTCCTGCCTCGCTTGGCATGCGCCCTGAGCAGTGTCCACTTGGCTTCTGTCCTGTGTGGAAACCAGTGATTTTACACACGACTGTATCAGCCGGCTCTTCTTCTTCACATGAGTGCAGGTTGCGAGTCTTTCTGCTGCTGGCGTTGGGCCCAGTCTCTGAGATTAGGGCCTGTCCGTTGAGGATGAGAGCGTCATGCCACAATGACACAGTGATGACAGAAGGGTGCGGAAGGGATTAGTCCAGTGATCTCAGACAAACAGCAGGAATCTGTGTCACATATCAGGCGGAGAAGTCAGATTCCTGTCTGTGCGTTTACATCAGATACTTTCTACAGCAGCATCGTAACGCACATGAGATTTCCTCAGTCCCTGATTTATACTCCACAACTCAAAATCAAATTACTTTTAGTAACTAGTAAATTAACAGGACTACAATTACATAATTACAATGAAATATCTAAGATACCTTTTCAAAAGAGTCATGCAAGTTGCTTTGTTTTGTCGGCTCTCCTGTCCTGTGTAATAATAATAAAAAAAACAAGCCCAACAAAAACTAACGCAAAGGTAAAATATATTATTACTTTTCATAAAAAGTTACTGGGAGTAACACAATACTGTTACACATTATGTTTAACAGTAACTTTCCTCAGCACTGGTTTCGATAGAGTAACAGAACAATAGACTAATTTTGCTCATATACTTTCATGTGGGTGGAGCATATCTGGTTCTGCCATCTTCTCGCATACCTGTGTGCTTACATAGTAACCAGATGTGTACGTAGTATGTAACCACAGTGTAAGTACTACACTGTAACAGCCCTCAGAATGGTATGTGTAAGTACAAATGTGTAACAGGGCATTTGTAACAACACTTTTTGTTAAAGAAAGTGTTACACGTTTTTATTAAGTAGACAATTCCTATGTATTTATCATGTAATTACTCTGATGTTACACAGCAGCGGGCAGTAAGTTAGGCTTTACATATAGATTGGGGCTGGCGTCCAGAATGTTACACTTTATGTTAAGTGGACAGTTCCTGAGTACCATGTAAGTTACCATGTAAGTACACTATTATTACAGTGGTGCACCAACCCCAGATCCAACTCCTCCTGCTTTACATATCCCTAAACCCACCCATCTCCACCCCGCTGGACCAAACTGTTCCAATTACTCTCATACACACCGTTGTTACAAAATATAGTTATTAATTCCTGTTACACGAATACTTTGGGAAGTAAAAAAAAAGTGTTGTTACCCATGTCCTGTTACACATTTGTACTTACACATACTATTCAGTGGGTTGTTACATGTGTATAGTTACAGAAATAGGTTACACTATATTTCGATAGTCCATTTAGACATTCTACTAACTATAAGTAACTTTGTAACTACATGTCGACTGCATGTCAACTAATCCTCATTATTTTACAACTACTACTCTCAGAGTAGACTAGTTAGGGTAGGTTTAGGGTTAGTAGAATAAGTTGACATATACCTGCAAAAAGTTTCTGATAGTCAGTATGTAGTGTGTTGTGGACTCATCAAAATATAGTGTTAGGAGATAATAAGCAGACAGTCTACTAGTACTCTAATGACTGCTAGTTCACATGGAGTTACAAAGTTACTTACTGTTAGTAGACTGTCTGAAGTGTACCATCGAAATAAAGTGTTACCCAGAAATATTACAGCTGTAGATACTATGTAACAGTGTGTACTTACATAGTAACTAGATGTGTATGTAGTATTTAACCAAAGTGTAAGTACACAGGTATTAGGGATACTTAATATAAAGTGGGGCCGAAAAATCAACTCTTTTTCATGAGTTTATATCCCACAATTCTGGCTTTTTTTCATAAGCAAGTCTAAATTGTGAGAGAAAATAGGTAAATGTTAAAATGTTAAATAGTGTTAATAAATATATCAATAGGTTGAAAGAGTATTTCATGCTATAACTGTAGGGCTAATACAGTATGTCTGCATATGTAAATAAATATTATGTAAAACAAATGTTTAATTAAAGTTTATGCTTAAAAAGTAGGTTTTATTCATAATCTCTCCATTCAATCTTTGACGACAATATTTTATAAAAATGATTAGCATTATTCCAATCATACATTTTTAATTGTAATTCATGGATTTTACTCCATTTCACTCCACTTGTTACCAGTGTTTTTCTGCCAGTGAAATAACTGACGTCTGCTCTGAACTTATAATTCAGCCCTCTATTTTTTAACAGAGCACCTGTGTAACAATGAGAGTGTCTCAAATGAGAGGTGCTCCTCATAAACCCCCAGTGACAGACACGTGTCCGTCATTACGGCCTTATTACAGGCAGGGTCAGAGGTCACGCCGCTGGCCAGATGACAGTGTGCTGTCAGGGCAGCTAATTGTAGGCCTGTAGTGCTGTCATGTGATTATCACGTTAGTTCTTAAGGAGATGGAGAGCTTGTGTTTCACGATCTCATTGTGACAGGAACAATGGCCTCCATTCGATTCGATGGAGAGCCGATAGCGTCTCCTTTAGATCAGCACGCTGGAAACTGAGGGTCACATCTCGGTTTACGTGACTGATCATGATTATTGTGCTCAGGCTGTTAAACAGTTTAATGAGTTTATTAGTTAGTTGCGTTAATGATAACTAGCTGGTCAAGTGCCCAGGCTCCTCTCTGAATGTATAGTATGGGTATTTTCCACTCATTTTCATCTGCCAAGCAAAAATCTGATTATTGAGAGATGTCTGTCTACAAGCGGTGTAGAGGTTTAACACCTGGGGTTTGTTCAAATCAATTCAGTGCTAATTCAGTGGTAATAATGATGCTTGACTTCTAATAAAGGAATAAGAGTGAGAGACTGGTTAATGATGCAGTAATCTCTGTGTTCCCACATGGATCGCCGAGTTACCACGAAGATCAGGTGTCTATGTGCTGCTGTTATATATAACAAATGTGTGAGAGAGCGAGAGACCTGACTGCGGTTTCAGTGAGTGCCACTAACCAGGATGCAGGTATTTGACATTCCAGCGCTATCAGTGCGGCAGAATAACATGTTTGCTCTGCAGATGCCGTTAATCGATAGAGCACAACTTCCTTAATTCAATTCTTGACCAAAACACATTCCCGCTCTGATAAATAACGTTACAGCTGCTCTGAGAGGCACTTTACATGCTTTACCTTTATGGAAACTATGGGAAAGTTTGGCAGAAACATATAAAAAACTTTAATAAGCATTTTTCCCAGCATATTGACTTACCGAGGTTGTTAATGGGTTTGAGGCACTGCTGAATCAGCGGGAGGTTTGTAATCATACCGGCCAATGATAACAGCTGGGTGATGGGTCCTGATCAGTCTCAATATACCATTATAGCATGCTATGAATTAACAAAACCAGAAAAGCACAAAGAACACACTTTTTCAGGAAACTACATAAAGAATTATGCAAAATAATGCGAAAAGTATTGTTGACAAATATGTAAATGTTTCAGATTTGTCAATTATGTATAATACACAGCAATATATATATATACAGTATATATACATTTATTACATCATTTATATTAATATAAATATATGTGCATATTTTCAAAAAAAAAAATCTTCATACGCTTCATTTTTTAAGTTTTGTTATGTTGCAGCCTTATGTTAAACTGCTTTGAAAGACTTTTTCCCCCACATCAATCTACACTTTATACACCATAATGGCAAAGCAAAAACAGAGTTGTAACAACTTTGTAAATTAATTAAATAAAAAAAAAGTACATTGCATAAGTCTTCATACCCTTAACTCAGTATCTTTACAATCTCAAGTCATTCTAGGTATTATACGAATAGCTTTGCTCATCAGAATTTGTCAGTCATCTGCCACTCTTTTCCTCTCCTCTTCACCTCTCAAGCTCTGTCAGGTTAGATCGAGGCAGTTTCTGAATGCTCTGGACTGGGTTTTCTTCAAGGCTATCTCTATATTTTGCTGCACTGAGCGTTCATTCTTCTCTGTTGAGTCTCTCAGTCCCTGCCGCTGAGAAACAGCTCCACAGCATGAGGCTGACACCAGCACACTTTACTTTTGGTATGGTACTCTGCAGGCGATGAGTGGAGCTGGGTTCCTTCAAACATGATGCTTAGAATTGATGTTGATCAGACCAGAGAATCAGAATCTGAGGGTCCTTTAGGTGATATTTAGCAAATTCCAAGAATGTGTCTTTTCATGTTTTCATGAGTGTTTTCAGTGAGTCTCTCCACACCGCCATAAAGCCCAAACTGATGAAGTGTTGCAGTGATGCTTGTTCTGAAGCATCCTGAACCTGATGCTCACTCTAGTTGAGCTCCCTGTTCATATCTGGAGATAGAGGAAATCTGCAGATATGAACATGGAGCTCAACTAGAGTGAGCATCAGGTTCTTGGTCACCACTCTAACCAAAGCCCCTCTCCATCAGTTGCTCAGATTGTCCAGGAGGCTAGTATTAGGAAGAGTCCTGGTTGTTTCAAACTCCTTCCATTAAGGTTAATGGAGACTACACGCTTCTGTGACACTTCAGTGGAGCAGAACTTTTTTCTGAACTCTTCCCCAGATGTGTGGCTTGTCTTTGAGCTTTACAGCCAGTTCTTTTGACCTCAGTGCTTGGTTTTTGCTCTGAAATAGATTATCAGCTGTTAGTCTTTTTAAGATGTGTGTGCCTTTCAAATCATACCCATTCTATTGAATTTGCCACAGGTTCTCTTCACCTCAAGTGTAGTAACATCTACAAGCAGTATAAATGCTCCTGAGCTACATTTCAGCTGTCCCAGATAAGGGTATGAATACTTATGCAATGAAATCATTTAAGCTTTTTATTTTTAAAGATGTTAAAAGCCTGTTTTTTATGTACAGTTATGGTGTATGGAGTGTAGATTGATGTGGAAAAAAAGGAATTCAAAGCAGTGTATTATGTAAACAAAACCTTTTATTTTGTATGCAGTTAATCGTGATTATTCATTAGACAACACTAAAAATCATAATACACAGACAATATGTGTGTGTGCTCCTGATGTTATGAAGACTAAATGCCCTACTGGTTTAATTCGATTTTTTTGTATTGTTTTGAATAAGTATAAATGAATAAATAAGATTTACATTTCCGCATTTAGCAGTTCACTTAAAGGTGATTTTACATTTTATGTACATAAAAATGCTCTTCTGCTATTTTTGACTAGAATCAAGCCTCAGTTGTCAGGTCAGAATATATGTTTTCTCTGAGATTATTAGCACTGGATGGATGCTGAGTCTGTGTGTGTGTGTGTGTGTCTGCTGGAGCGTGCGCTGATTGAGCTGTAATTAACCTGTAATCAGCAGCACTGCTCTCACAGCTGCTCAGCAGATCTCTGTATCAGTAAACAACAGGCCTCTGTTCAGCTCTTCAGCTCCACCAGGCTTAAGTGCTCCTCAAAGACTTCGCATGTCGACCCTTTGTTTTAATGACAACGGGGTCAAAGCACCTGTGACACTGACACTACCTGTCACTGCAGGTGTGCCCACCTTACATATGTGCACTTTAGGAATAAAATCTAAGAAAAAGACTAATAGTAATCCCTGGTAATATGGATTATTTCACAATTAATTGCATCCATTATAAAAGTTTTTGTTTACATAATATAAGTATGAATTTCATCCATATGCTGTATATATGAACATTACACATCGCTTTTGCTCTGGGCACATTTATGGCAAACACAAACAAAATCTGTGGTCCTGCCAGTGAATGTTTGATGTAAAAAGCTGTGGAACCTTTAATGCAACCTGGCGTCCAGGAGCTTTGAGAAAATATTATTCTTTCCACCGCTTCGAGCTCTTTAGCAGCGGTAAAGGAAAGGCATGAGCCGTAAAGAAAAAACACGTCGAGAAATGAGGGGTCAAATGTCCGAAGTGGGATTTTCGCCGCATGAACTGTGAAGATACACACATACACAGAGTGTGCAGAGGCTGCAGTGCAATAGAAAGCATGAGAGGGTCATAAGAGAGGGTTTGAGAGAGCAGAAACGCTCAGATCACCCATGTAGAGGGCTGGGCTGCTAATTGGCAGTAGACCTGGGCTTCCTGTCTGAGCTCCATGCATGCATTATGGGAGCGCAGTTAATGCACTGGCAGAGCTTGCACCAGATTCAGCTCATGTGGGGCCACTGCATAGTTATTACAAGAGTGAGAGTATGCTACAATGACTGGCCTGTTCATTAGAGCGTGTCTGGATCATACCATTCAATAGTGTGTAGAATATGTCCTTCAGCCTCTTCATGCTTGTTTGTGTTTGTGTTCAGAATGCTTTAACAAATATTCATAATGCAGTCTACTGCATTTCCACTTCTGCTTGCAGTGCTTTTCAGTGTCTCTAGAGGAACATCATCTTGCTTCAGACTTCAGATGCAATGGTTGTGTTGGAATGGGGCACTTGCTACGATGCCATTGTTTCTAGGAATAAATCTAGGAGTTTTTTATAGAAAATTCTACTTTTCACCAATGCTTGTGTTTAGACACTGTTCGTATGCGGCATAACTTTGGCTTACTATGTGCTTTGATGAAAGAGACAATAATGACTTCATTGCAACTACTTGCATTGAAGATGACTCCAGCAATCTTGCTGGGTCATCAGTCTCTTTTTTCGGCAGAGAGCTCATGGCAAGCGTGAATGCTTCCTGATCAAATCTCTCCCTGAATGGCCCAGATAGGGCCGGTTGTCCTGTACCTGCCAGAGCCTCTTGATTGATCAGGGAGCGTTTCACCCTCAGGAGAACTAGCAGCTCGGGGCATTTCCACATGCAGCCAGATAAATCTTTTATCCTGGTGTGGATCTCACTAAACGCCCCCTCTTGTTTCCTGTCTTGGCTGGGAGAATGTTATCAGCCTGTTGGCCGGTCCTCCTATTGTCCATTTGGGGGGGTCAGAGCGGTTAGCGGTTAGCTCTTAAAACAGCATGGCATAGAGGGAGAGGTCACAACCTTTGCCTGGAGTGTCCATCCTTCTCCTGAGCTCCAGGGTCATCTGAGTGCTCCACATGCCCACGGGGCAGCAGGGTAGGCCCACAGATGCTGGAGCCTCCAGGACGGGG
Source organism: Enteromius argenteus (assembly GCA_032357425.1). Taxonomy (NCBI): domain Eukaryota; kingdom Metazoa; phylum Chordata; class Actinopteri; order Cypriniformes; family Cyprinidae; genus Enteromius; species Enteromius argenteus. Next base: position 453,141 of record JAUCMR010000063.1, read on the forward strand.
CTTTAATGAGTCGGCCGGGCTGAGCCCAGTAGGTGGTGTTACAGCTCTAATCCTCTCAGAACCATAAAGCAGCACCCAGCGGCTCTCGTCCATTTCAGTGTGGCGCATCACGAGAGCCGAGCAGGCCTGATTAGTTCCACTGACCTCAAAGCCGCCGGCCGTTTAGTGCCTTAACTCTCCACCACCGTGTTTTATTAGCCACTGAAGTCATCCTGCATCGAACCACTTTATAGAGATGAGTTATCGAGTTCGACCAAATAAATGTGGAGATTTGTGTCGAAATCCCTTCAAATGTTAACACACCCTTTTGGCACTTTGGGTGACGTGATGACAGATTCAAAAACGCTGCCAGTGGGTACATCTTTATTGGCAAATGGCACTAAAGCACAAAAATTCACTGCTTACATAATTTATTTTCTTTTTAGGCTGCAAGACTTGGTAGCCAGTGTTGTGATCACATCAGGGTGAATCCAACAATAAAATATGGAAAAAGAAGGATTTCTAGTAAAGATTTGAATGACATTATTATTTTTATGATATTAGCCCCTTGCTAAATTTTCTGTGCACAACTCACAGTTTTCTTAGATTATTGTGTGAAAACGTAAGACATTTTTGATAACACTTTAGTTTAGGGACCGATTCTCAGGATTACCTAGTTGCTTATTAGCATTCATATTACTAGCATATTGGCTGTTTATTAATACTTATAAATCACATATTAATGCCTTATTTTGCATGATCATATTTCAGACCCCTTAATCCTACCCCATTCCTAAACATAATAAATACCAGACTAACTATTAATAGGCAGCAATTAGGAGTTTGTTCAGGGGAAACCCAGTGCATATGTGTTACCTAAATACCAATTATATTATAACAATCTTAATTCTTGTTAAACTTTTGTCTTTTTTTGGTTTTCTTTTGATTAAGGGGTAACGTGCTGCCTGAAAATGCTTGTACTTTTAAAATGGCAAACCTTTATGAACTAAACACGCTGAAAACAAAATCTCAGATTTTGTACAATTATTTTTAAGTTTTAAAGTGGTACAACTTGTGGTAACACCTTATTTTGATAGTCCACTTTAGGCATTTTACTAAGAGGTAATAACTTCGTAACTACAACTAGCAGTCATTAGAGTAGTAGTATTCTGAGAGTTTCTAGACTCCAGATTTAGTTGTAGTTACAAAGTTACTTATAGTTAGTAGAATGTCTAAAGTGGGCTATCAAATAAACTGTAACCTAACTTGTTAGTTGCACATTTTTGTACCAGTTTGAATATAAGTCCTAATGCACCCATCCAGCTTCGCTTCCAGCATTTCTCTCTCCAGCGGCTCAAAATGCCTGCAGAGGAAACCTGCGGGGCTCAATCATTTTAGGCCTCATGGTGCTGAGCTCCGGCTGATCCCTGGGTCTCCAGACGGTGTTCAAAGCGATCTGTTTAATGGCTAATGTTCTTACCGCCCTCCCGCTGCTGCAGATAGTCAGTCAGACTCGCCCTCAGGCTGCAGATCCTCTCATGGACAAGACACCCCGCTGACCTCACCATCAATAACCCACACTGCCACCGGCAAATTATTTATCTTCATTTGAAACTCCTACGACATTCAGCATGATCTTTTTCCAAATCCAGGTCAAACAGATATCGTTTCTACATATATAAAACACTTAAAGTCTGGCACTGGAGGATCTGAATAGGCTTGTTTCCCACTTATGCATGAGGTACTCAGAGCATCTTGGCTTAAAGCCGGGCAATGTGGATACTGGATCAACAACAAGGTGTCCATTAAGCAGCAAAGCTGAGCTCCACAGTCCTCTTCAGTCCTCCAGACAGATTTCTGCCACACCACTGAGAGCTGTCTCTGTGAAGGGATCTTGAAGGTCCAGAAGTTAGAGTTCCAATCAAAAACCATTTCTTGCTGCGTAGAAAGCTCTTGCATTTTAGGAAATTAAATTGTACAGTGTGTGGGCAAATGTTGTGGATATTCAATTTACGAAGTGTTCAGGTCTGGACTCTCCTTCTCCAAGAGATAAGTAAAGTTGTGATATAAAGTAGTTCTCTTGCTGCATTATCAAGTAAACTTTCAAAGGAACCATTTGTTTTAAGAGTATGGCCTTAGTTTGTGATGTGCTGTTGGAGATTCATCAACTAACCCAAGGGGACAAGGTCAAACTGGACCAAAACGAGGACACTCCAGTGTGTATCTCAGCACGAGGCTGAAGGCCAGAGGTCTGGTGACTCCAGAGAGTCTGGACCAAGACTCCCAGAGCGGTGAGAACTTAGAGACGGGCTCTGCTAGAGGAGATAATGCTAATGAGGACTCATAGGGTGAAACAAAATGGCTTAATTGTATTGAGTTCATCCCGTGTTAGAGCACAAAGGCTCGGGGAGGTTACGCTCACACATGAGGCTTATTGTAATCCCTCCGTAATTACCGAGCCAAGGCATCTTCTCATGGGAGCAGAGGGCCGTCCTCGCTGCTCCATTCACACGTATCCTTGAGGAAGTATCAATTCCTTACTAAGACGAGTCACAAAAGCTGTACAAAAACACATTCAGAGCACCTTTGTTGGGCGTAGAGCTATGACAGACATCTACAGTGTTGAGAGAGAGGCTCATTCAGATGCAGGTCACTGTTAATGTCAACTGCGGAGTACTGAAACCGAACCGCGGCTATAAGTTGGCAATATGGGGCAGAGATGTGTTGTGCGCTATTTAAATGCTGTGACAATGGCTTGTTTGGAGCTCTTTTGAAGCGTCCCAGTCAGAGGCCACTGGCGTTCCCGCTCTCTCCCTCCAGCTTTTGACAGGAAGCTCATGATTTTTAACGTACGCCGCATGCATAATGCATCAGGCCGCACAATCACATACAGGATGTGCGGGCCAGCGGACGCAGCCAGCACCTGTGCCGAACAAAGATGGCCTTTCTGCCGGGGATGTGTGCCCTGGTACCCGCTGTCACCGCTCCCCTGCCCCGATCCCAGCTGCGCTGCATTCAGCCTGACACGCATTCATCTCGCCCAGCGCCGCCACTGCTCATAAAGACCTCTTTATTTGCTTATTAACCCCAGTAAGAAAGCCCTTGACAAACATTTTGGGAAAGAGTTTGCGATTGTGAGGCTTGCACATGTGTGAGCCAGGGGCTGGTGCGCATGCAGTACCATCCCCGTTTGTCAGGGTACTTTACCGTGGTATTAAGATGTCATCTGTCAGATGCGCTCGGGAGAGGGATGCGCTTCGCTTCACTAATCAGTCTGTAGTGGGTTAAGAATATTAATGGGGAATCTTGCAATGTCAAAAACATGTGCAGGGGCAAATTTCCCCAAAAAATTTAAAGAAGTAAAAAATCATTTACACTTTATTTTAAGGTGTCCATATTTAGCCTGGTCTCATTGTTTTTATGTAGGTATTAATACGTTACTTTTACAAATCGCTACATATTTTTAGCTAAAAACGTAACATTTTTTAATTTCTTTTATATTCATCAAGATATTTTCATGTTTGATATTCGTCAAGATATTCGTAACAATGCATTTTTTAGGCCATAACCTACCCTCAAACCTTAACCTACATGTACACATTTTACAGCGAATATGCATTTTTATCATTTTATCAATAAGTGATTAAGATTTTTAGACCCCTTAACCTACCTCCAAACCTTTTTTATACTGCATTTGTTTATTAGCCCATTTTATAGCGAATATAAAATGCAACTGACTAAAATATGCAGGAAAATAACCATTTTAGTAACAAATAGCATTAAAATATTTTATATAGTCATTAATCCCATTACCTCTAAACCTTAACATAACCATTTATGTACAAAATAAGAAAAACATGACAGACAGATAATACAATCATTTATTGCAAGAATTTTTGCAGCAGTATCACAAATAACCCAAATGAAGGTAAAGTAAATAAACGTAAGTAAATGTACTTTTGTAGTACCACATTTTACACAAAATACATACCAATTATCATGAGATGACATGCTAGTTACATGCATAATTACACTGTTAACTGCAATAAATCCTAACTGTGTCCCTATCTCAGATACAAGAACTTTGGAGAGGAACATGTTTACAGTAATACTACCAAAAATGTCCCAATTGACCTGAATTCACCCTACATTTTATCAAATCTTAATTTTATAACTTAGTAATTCTTTACTTTGAGACATTTCCATGACAAATAAACATATTTTCTCCCAAATGTTCTACTTGGGAGGATATGGTGTTGAACTGTACTATAAATTAACTACCTCATTTAACGCCATTGAAGTATTTTATTGTTGTTGTTCCTGGTGGTGATTTTATCTCTAAATGGGGTTGTACCCAGATTGCTAATTCATACTTTGCATCCACATGAATGTAGATGGAGTCTTGTTTAAGCAGTCTTTGTCATTTTAAAATGTGCTGCAAGCAGTAGTTTGCACAGAAGCATCAGGAGAGTCTGAGGGTATGTGTGTGTTTGCAGCATGAGCGCACATGTGTCCGCTGGCATGCTCTGTGCGGCTAGCATTGTGTAAGTTGAGATCAGGCCGTGCTTTATACATGCAGAAATCTGGACAAGTTTCCAGAGCCAGCTGCACACACAACAAAACCAGCACCCAGCTGCAGACAGGAGTCCAGACTGCCCTGCACCCACTCCTGACGCATGTCCCAGGGACACAGGCTTGTTGTAATGCTAATAACCTCGCCAAACAGAAAAAGAGAGATGTTAAATGCTGTTAGCGGCCAGAACATAAAAGAACAGAAAGCACAATTAATTACAGGCATGTGATATCAAATGAGTCACATGACAATGGGTTTGATTTCCATGTGCATACACGAAGAATGGCCGCACGGTTCTCTTGTATACCAATGAATGGCAGCAGTCACTGTCAAGCACAACATAAAGGACGGTTTAAAGGAATAGTCATCCTGCCATCATTTACTCACTCTCATGTAGTTCTGAACCTGTATGAGTTCCTTTCTTCTGCCAGACACAAAAGAAGATGTGTTGAGGAATGCTGGAGCTGCTGGTATTTGTATTCCTACCATGGAAGTCAAAGGAGACCAAAAACAACTCAAAAGGAGTAAATGACAACAGATTTGTAATTTTGTGGTTAATCATCTCTTTTATGTATAATAGGATTATAAAATTGGTACATATGATGAGTGATGGTTAGATGTGTAATTGTGAGGCTGTTTTCTGGACTAAACATACTTTTTATAGCAGCTTTCTGAATATGCATAGTCAGCCACATTGACCGAACAAACAGAAACCCGTGGCATTGCTGTATAGAACTGACTGGATCAGAGTCTGACTGTTTTTTCTTCATAGCTTTTGAGAATGTTCAGTTATGAATGTCTTATTCACAGCTGTCTCTCCAAGTTAAATTGGGAGAGGAGAAAGTGTTTTAACACCTCAAAAGTTGACAAGCTTTTTAAGTACATTAAGCAACTGAGCTGGTCATCGTAGAGCATGCTTATTTACATATGTCCAGCTTATAGAAGCGCTCTAATTGTATTTAGTGATATATATATATATCTGCTGGCGTCAGGCAGGGACACTTAAGAGCTGTCCAAATAAATGACTCGGTAATGAGAGCCCAGAGTCACGCGTGTGTGTGTGTGTTTGACGAAGCTGAGTTTGTTTACCAGGTGAGCACTTTTGGATAATTGGCAGAAGGTTTGAGATCACTTTCAGTCTGAACAGAGAGGTGCATAGATCAACAGGTCAGCAGAAATATAGACAAGACTGAGCCTATTCTTGAACCAGATTTGGATTTTATTTATTTTTTTAGTTTTCATTTATTTAACCAAAACTCACTTGAGATTAAACTCTGTCTTTTTTGACAAGATTACAGAGTGACCAAATAGGCCATAATAAACTAAAGAAAAACATTAATACAAACAAGGACCACAATTCCACAGAACTGCTTTACTGGCATGAATGTGTAAGAATTAATAAAGATGTCTGCATCAAAAGAAATTCACAAAAGTGATTTTATGTTTATATAAAGCTTAAGTAAAGTGTCTACTTTTAGGGTTTCAAATAAGTTTTTGGAGAATAAAATGTCAAAATTTGGTTGTCATTCAGTGTAACACAATATTTTCAGTACGTAACAATATGCTTATTCTGACCTGTACATATTAGTAAAATTACAACTAATTAGTATTTGAAAGCAGTTCATTTTTAATGTGTCATAAGTTGATTTTTGACATTCTTACACTGAATGACAATGAGTAAATCAGGGGAAAATGTGTGTTATTTATTTATTTTTGGCTCAGAATAACAAAAATAAAATTGTATTATTTTTTCTTTTTTTATTTTGGGGAAAAACAACAATTTAAAGCAGTATTACACTTATTATTTTTTCACCTTTGACCCATATATCTAAATTGGCTCACTTTATCTTTTCATTTATTTAGGTGTATTTTATAATATGTATATACACACACACACTCATCTGAATAAATGAAAAGACGAAGTGAGTCAGTTGAGAGTTAACGCTAACACAAATACATAATCTAAAATCCACATGTTAGAGTAGATTGTAGTGTTCAGTGATGTGTGGGCACGCAGAGGGACACACACACACACACACGTCATACATGAATGTCTGTCTCATGAGACTCTGGTGTTTGTCTTGGCCATTTCCTACAGAGCTCTCCTCCCACAGGCAGGACTGAAAGTGACTGGGCTGCCCAGCTCTGATGAAGCTGACGAACACGTCTGATCCAGTGGGAGGAGCACAGCTCTACAGCACAGGCTGCTGGGACAGAAGGTGTGTCTTGATGCAGGGCACATGCCATCAAAGTGAGGTGGGCTGCTTGAGTTCCTCCACCCCATTAGCGCCGGGGTCACACTGCATGACTGTCTGGGCTTTACTCTAGCTGCTGTTGTGTGAACACTTTAGGAAGAAGCTCCAACACCCCTGTCTGGCCTAAAACTGGTCCACACAGAACAAATATGGGAAGCAATTGTGCCTGTATGCGTGTTTTATACAGATTAAATAATACAGAGTTTCGCACTCAAGTTCAGAAAGCTTTCGTTATTTTACAAAAGCACAATGTTTCGTTGTTATTGTGAGTGCAAAAAAATAAGCCTTGAGCCTTCACCAGTTTGAAAGATGTATTACTTGGTTAACATTAGATTGAGCAGCCATGTAAAGTTGTGAGCGTTTGGATGTCTTGCCTGAAGTATCAACCTGTCTGTCACAGACTGCATGACAAATAATGAGCTCTGAAGTGGATAAACACTGATAATATGTCAGATAGTCTTCTGCACATGTTGATGAATGCAGCAGAACATCCTGCACTGACACCATTTTCACCTTTAGCTGTGTATGTTTGCAGTGTCAGCCTGAGGCCTCTTGACAAGACGAAATGCTATAGATATTTCTTGATATGCCAAAACTGTCTCAAAGAAAAGAAAATATGTCACTTAAGATATTTTGTGTGCGATACAAAAGAACCACATGCAAAGTCCTATTACCACAATCTTAAGCAAATAACCCCATCTTTGATATTTCATATGAGCTATAATTGTCTCCAAATGCATTTGTGCAGCTGAAATGTCAAAATACTCCTTAATGCCATACTACGGCTCGTATTACCAAACTATAAGCGTTTCTTTCGCTGAGCCCATTATTTTATCCTGCCACTATTGTACTTACTGTATGTTTTCAATCAAGTGCATGCGAAATAAATGTAATCCTCCCTAAAGCAGGCCTGATGTGAAGTCATGTCATGGGTGTTCATCATGACTTCAGCACAGATGAGCAGCATGTGACCTTTCACACACAGCTTTACACCAAGTCTGGCAGCTAACATTCAATTTAGAAGGGTTTACTTGTGCCGCATTAAAAAAAATCACATCAGATTGCTTATTTATAAAATTACAAAACAGTGTTTGTGATTGCACAATCACTAAATCTCGGCTCATGTTTGAATTAATAAAAAAGGTACCGGCCAACTATTGAGTAACATGTTTCATATACTCACTATTGGGGCTTGGCGAGTGTTAAATTTAGGCTCTGGCGCCATCTGAGGCCGTTTCAGTCCAACAGAGCTTAAATTACACCAACAAATCTGCCTTCTGTGCCTTGCGACTCATATTTAGTTATCTCGCTTTATCAAAGCCTCCGGTAAATCATTCCTGAAACCTCTGCTCCTTGAGTTTCATTGTTATTCGTGACCGTTGCTGTTTTTGGATCCAGCAGATGAGTGCTGAATGAAAGCAGACGGCCTCTTCACAAACACAGCACGTATTTTAATAGCAGCTGATCTCTGCGGAGGTCAGCCAACGCTAGAAACATAGTTTCTAAACTTTTTACCCAACCTGCTCTTGCAGCTGACTAGGGAGTCCCGCATTTAAAATGCGAATGTCACTCTCGTAACTTCACTTAACTTATCTTAAATCATCCTGGCGACCCATTTTCATCTCAACTGCAACCCGCCCGGGGGTCATGACCTAGGGTTTGAAAACCATTGTCTTTGACGGCTGAAGCGTCAATAACGAAGATTCACACAACTAATTATTTTCTTACTCAATATATTTTTGTCTCGTTTTACAGAACGAATATCCTTAAATCAGGACAGGACATTAAAGTCATAGGATGTGACGTAGAATATGAGATATTTTCTATCAAAATGACGTTCTGAGATGTTGCTATAAACAAGAAAAGCATTTGCCAGTGGGATAAGAAATGTGAACATAATTCAAAGGGAAAACAAGATTATTTGTGTTACCTCACTGGCAGTTGATTTTTCTTGTTTTAGGCAAAAGTTAATTTAATTTATTTGATCCATGCTTTGAGGAATATTACGTAACAATGTCATTTTTTGCTTCTCCAGTATAACGTGTTTTGATTTAACTTTAGCTTAGCATTAACTGTTTAGACATTTGTCAAACGGTGGATATCAGCGCTACCTGCAATGTCAGATTTGTTAGTAATTTCAGCCTTCCTCCATTACAAAGTTTTTTGTGAGCGGCACCTAAGCTTGCGGGTGAAGCAGCGGCTAGTCTTCATGGTGCCTCATACATTAGCGCATGGCCGTTTCAGGCCGCTTGACATAACGTATTGGGCAGAGCGCACAAACATGGCCTGACTAATGACTGATGTCATTGCTGGGATATGCTTTCAGCTCAAGTCCGCTAAAATCTACCTTCAAGCTTTCCTCTTGTCGGCCAACGAGAAGTTAGCATGGTAGGGATTGGATTTCATAAAATACTAAGCAATTACTTTACATTGAATGGATTTGTTTTACCTTTTTACACACAAAAGTATAAATTGGGCTTAAATAAGCAGTCATACGTACTGTACAGTCCAGAGTTAAGAAAGCTTTGCTTAAAGATAAAATCCAAAACTGTTTCACTTGGTTAGAAAAGTAAAGAGTAGATTTTAAGCACACAGGACCTCATGGCCTCCATTCGAGGTTGATTTCAGAGCCTGTCTCCACTCAGATGGGCCACTCAATAAAGATTGTGCCCTGAATGGCTTTATGAAGGCCAGAGAGCGTTTGTTTAGAGCAGCGGAGCTCAAGCATTCAGGCCGCACAGTCAAATTGCAGGCCGGCTGAAAGCTGATACGCTCATAGAGGCTGAAGTTTACACAGAGTAAATACAAATAATGAAGAACTATA
>JAUCMR010000063.1:474261-486509 GCA_032357425.1 Enteromius argenteus
CTAGTTGTGTCCTCTTTTGGAAGCACAAAGAAAGTAGTTTCACTTTCACAACGACACACAGCGTCTCCAGAACATGGTGCCCGCAGCAACACTACAGCCAGAATAATAGCTCCACCTTCTTTCTTTGTGTAAATATTTGTGCGGTGTTTGACAATAAACTTTGACAGAATTTGACAGTATTACAGTATTATCACCTGAATGAGTCCAGAATCACTCGATAAAAAACACAGATCAGGAAGATGCATAAACTAACCATTTTATTCGTATTCATGTGCATATGGATATGAGAAATAATATGATCATCAACACTAAGCTGCATATAAATTAAACATGCTTAATGTTAGCGAGTGAAATGTCCATCTAGTAAGTGGTAAAGGCCTGTGCAAGCTTTGGGATGCTGATGGAAGCCATCTACTGCATCTTAGCTTTGATAATATTACTTGATATCATCCTGATGTAGCAATTGATAAAATTGCAATTTTTTTGCTGAAAATGTTGCTTTTTTATGGAATTGTTGATAAAAAAAAAAATCTTTTCAAATTCACGTTCTTGGTATTCAGATTGTTTTTGACAAGTTATGAATTATGCACTGGAATAGACTTTTGTTTAATTAAATAACAAAGCTGTATTCCTCAAGATGTAACTCTGAACGCCAAAGTTACTTTCAGTAGTCTGTGTGTGATGACATTACTTGTGTGTGTGCATGTTTATGTGGTTTATGAGGACACAAATGTGTATAATGACATGGGTATGACATAGGTAATATAATATGAAGGTGATTTATGAGGACATTTTCAGTGTCCCTGTAATTCAAAAGGCTTAAAAACATACTAAATGGTGCTTTTTTGAAAATCTAAAAATGCACACAGTTTCCTGTAAGGGGTAGGTTTAGGTGTAGGGTCAGTGTAGGACAATACCACATACAGTCTGTGCAGTATAAAAACCATTATGCCTATGGAGAGTCCCCATAAATCACAAAAACCAACATGTCTGTGTGTGTGTGCTGTGCAGCTGTGGAGCTGTGTAGGTTTGATGCTGATATCAGTGCAGATGAGAGGAGTGTGTGTGACAGAAGTCTCTTTATTCTGCCGCTCAGTCAAATGCTACATGGCTGCCAATGACAGACACAAAGTCAGCAGTCACCTTTGACACACACACACACACATACACACTGGAGTGCCATGTGCCTGTGTCTGCTCTACAGTCACTCTGTTCTCCGGGACACAGATGGCTCTGGATTGGGGCGACCCACTGTGTGCCATTCAAGTCAAATATGCAAAATTATAGAGTATAAAAAGTTCATCAAGATGTGATGGTGGGTAGAAGTTTGGATTAAGGCTCCCTTTTTTTTTTTTTTTTTGTATAATCGAAGACCAAACTTCAACTCAGGACCAATCTGTTGGTCTTTGAGGCCAAATTGAAGCTTTACAACTGAACAAGCCTGGTTCAAATCAACATGCAAAGTTAATGTCTGAACAGCTTTCTTTTCCTAGTTGTTTATTCAAGATGCAATTTACACTAAGAAAAAAGAAGGTTTTGGGGACTGTACTTGTGCCAGAAAAGTGGGCTCTGAAAAAAGATGGATTTGAACTGGTGCTTGTCACATTAAAAGCCAAATCCACTATCTTTACTCTCCACACCACTGTTCAGCAAATGGTTTGGTTTCTTTAGAGTCTGAGCTTGGCAGATAATGCTGAGTTTGCCGACAGGACAGGCTATTTGTACTTAATGAAAATAGACCCTCCGTGTTAATATTTTTTACATATCTACACTAAACATATCAGCAAATTGTGTTAAAGTGCCCCTATTATGGATTTTTTGAAAATGATATTTCATGCATCCACACAGCTCTAAGTGAATGAAAACATCCTGAGAAGTTTTAAATCTGAAAGTGTACTGCGTATAAAGGTTATTGTCTTTCACAAGAAAGAGTCGACTCTGAATCAGTCAAACATTGACGTCAACAGCAGATTGTCCGCCCACTTGTTGGTCTTGTAGCGTTGGTCTGAATGAAAATGCAGATTCATTCTTTGCCACTAGGTGCTGCTTTTGGAGCGTTAAAAGCTCACAAACACTACTTCAATTGTTGTTTTAAATAGTTTACATTTGTAACATTTCCCCAGAATGAGTAAAATTAAGCAATTTAAATTAATAAATTACCTAATTAAAATGAAAACTTTAAATATTATGTTGTGTCTATTTACACCAAGTGCAAAAACTGAAAAAGAAAAGCAAAAAATGAAATAGAAATACAAAAAATTCTTTTCTAGCCGAGATTTTTCCAGCCATATCATCTAAAAATTCTGAAATCTAGAAGGATTTTTTAGACAAGTAATTCCCATGTGGTAAAAGCTAGTTTACTGGTTCAATCTCAGCAGGGAGTCAATCATGCCAGGAGTCACCATTACACTGACCATCACCGCTGAGCCTTTGATCAGGTCATGTGTCCAGCATCAAAACAACTAAACCTTTGTCTCTGCCTCAGACCTAGCCAGAAACTCAGGACTGAACATTGCAGTCAGCTCATCCCTAGTGCTCTGCATGTTTGACAGGAGGCTGTAGAGAGAGCGTGGAGCGTATGGCGCCCAGGTTTTGGACTGTAAATGACTGCTGTCTATTATTTCACAGCCAGAAGACGGCTGTCCTTCATCAGAAATGAAATGAGAGCTCACACCTCAGGCCAGACAGGAAAAGCCAGTCAAATAATCTGAGTTAATCACGGCGCTGGGCTACTGCAGCTTTCTGAAGGCCTGCCGTCACTAGGTTCAATGCGAGAAAGTGGAAACGGCTCAGAGGAAACGCTCATTTTCTTTAAGTCAACAGCAGTGTTTAAACACAGAGCACAGTTTCACCAAATCACACGTACTTCCCAATCTGAAGGTCATTCATCGATCCCGCGTAAGAAAGCACTGAAAACAGAGATATGACCTGCTGTGGATGTATTCTGATCGTACTGAGGCCTTCATATACAGTTTTATTGACACGCTTCATTCCAACTTTATTTCATGAAACACAGGAGGTAGTTCAGCCTGGAATATAAAACCAATATTTTATGTTACACTTTATGAGTAATTTAAAGGCTGAAAATATGAAAAGCTTACATGATTCCACAGTGCTAAAATAAATCTGGAAATGTGGCCCTGGACACTGAGACATATTAAATCATCATGCTGTCCCTTATTTGTGACCAAGACAGTAAAGCACATAATTTATCATTTTACATAGTATTTCAATTATAATTTTAACTGTAGTATAATAATGAATAAAAAAATAAATAAATTGCAGCTTCATCCTAGTCTTCTGGGGCCTTAAACACAACTCTTGCTTCACTTTCTTAGCTGCTTTTCTTTCTTTTTTTTTTCCTGCTCTGGGTGGACAGCTGTGTTTTGAGGCCACAGTCATACGTCATACACCACATTTGTATTTGCATGTTATAGAAAATATTTACCATCATGTTTACATTATAACAGTGAAATGCTGCTTCAATCATTTTTGAGAGCAAGGGGCCCCCTAGTGGTTTGGTGGCCCTGAGCATACAGTATAAGGAGGACTGGCATTGCAAGTGTGTGATTACAAATACATTTTAGTCTACCATAAATCTAATATATGTATATATATATATATATAAATAAAGGACCCTTATGTCTGGTTTTGTGGTCCAGGGTTACAGATATAAAGATGTACATCAGTACATAGCATTTAATTCCCTGTTTTACTGACAAGGCTTAAGCTAGTCCCAGACTAAAAGGACTTTTTTTAAGGCATGTCTTGACTGAAAATATTTTGCTCTGACATATGTTAAAATATGTTGGTGTTATTATTCAGTGTCAGGATGCACACCTTAATGTTTTTATCTAAGGCGCTTTTGTAAAAGTTGCTTAAATGTTTTAATATAAGTTTAACATAAATGTAAACTTTAATACATTTTCATTTAATTGCATTACAATGCAGTTCAGTGCCTGAAAACATAACACTTGGTTCACACTTATGTATGTTGTCTTAAAATACATTCAAAATCTGCTAAAATTTAGATTTTTTCAGAAGGGAAAGAGTTAAATCAGCCGGAGGATTGAGAGCGAAGTGATCTGCAACAGTCAGACAGCGCAACACTAACACCTTCTTAGAGACACAATCTTATAGACGCATCTCAGCAGAACCTCTCTGCCAAGAAAAGCTAGTGAGCGATAGGATCTTCTGCTAACCATACATCACAACTGAAAACATTTGAAGAACCTCCTGCTCTCAGTGGAGGATAAAAGACTTCAATTATATACACAAGTTTAAATAAGAATAATTTAGCTTTAATAAGCATTTACAACAAGTGTAGAAAAAATATGGAAGCCCGTTTCCTCCAATGAATAAAAGTTTTTAAAAGGTTATTGCGACTTTTTATGTCACAATTCAAAAAGTCAGAATTGTGATTTAAACTCGCAACTGCAAGTTATGAAGTCAGAATTGTGAGATATAAAGTCAGAATTTTGAGATATACAGTCAGAATTGCAAGATATAAAGTCAGAATTACGAGTTATAAAATCAGAATTGGGAGTTATAAAGAACTGCGAGGTATAAAGTCAGAATTGCGATATATGAAGTCAGAATTGTGAGATATTAAGTCAGAATTGTGAGATATAAAGAATTTGCGAGATATAAAGTCAGAATTGCGATATATGAAGTCAGAATTGTGAGATATAAAGTCGGAATTGCGAGTTATAAAGAACTGCGAGATATAAAGTCAGACTTGCGAGATATAAAGTCAGACTTGCGATATATGAAGTCAGAATTGTGAGATATAAAGTCAGAATTGCGAGTTATAAAGAACTACGAGATATAAAGTCAGAATTGCGAGTTATTAAGAACTGCGAGATATAAAGTCAGACTTGCGAGATATAAAGAACTGCGAGATATAAAGTCAGACTTGCGATATATGAAGTCAGAATTGTGAGATATAAAGTCAGAATTGCGAGATATAAAGAATTTGTGAGGTATAAAGTCAGAATTGCGAGATATAAAGAACTACGAGATATAAAGTCAGAATTGCGAGTTATAAAGAACTGCGAGATATAAAGTCAGACTTGCGATATATGAAGTCAGAATTTGCGAGTTATGATCTCACAATTCTGAGAACATATCAGCCTTTTTTTCCGCTCAAAATTGGATCACACAGTTGTGAGTTATAAAGTAAGAATTCTGAGATATAAAGTGACTAAAGGCAATAACCTTTTGTTATTTTTTTAATCGGTGGCGGAAACGTGCTTCCATAGACAACTGTATTGTGTCAAAGTCAGGCTTTTGACTCATGCATTACTCATTTGTAATTACCTGTCAGAGATTAGTAATGCTTTTGTAAATAGGTTATTAGTACTATTCTTTATGAATACTTAATAAAGTGAACATTAATGTAAAGTGTTCTTAAATCCTGAATTCAACTGTAAACACACATGTTCTCAGAAACAAAACCTGTATCTGCATGCTTTCAATTATGTGTGTATGTCACTTTCATGTCCGTCTCACATTTGAGGCAGATCTGCTTTGCTCTGAGGCTGTGTGTGTGTCAGTTTGAGCTAAAGCTTAGCATGACATCAGCTGCTAAAAATACCTGCTACTCACTTCCTCCTGTTCAGCACACCTGGACCAGCCCGAGCTATTACAGCCCACGCATGCAGACGTCCTCCAAACCACACACACCGCTTGCTTACCAGATCTCATGAGAGAACAGAGAGGAAAAAGAGGCTGAACCGCAAAAACACAAAAAACTAAATAGCCCTGGTTGTGGCGTCTTAAATGTTAGTTACTTAATACTGACTTATGTATTGAACAAAACAAGATCAAATAATAAATAATCTTTCTGATGATGTATGTTTTTTAGGATAGAACAATATTTGGCTGAGATACAGCTATTTTGGAAATCTGGAATCTGAGGGTTTGTTTCTCAGTATTGAGAAAATCACCTTTAAAGTTGTCCAAATGACTTTAGCAATGCATATTACTAGTCAAAGGTTTTTTATATATTTTAGGTAATTAATTTACAAAATATCTTCATGGAACATGATCTTTATGTAATATCCTAATCATTTTTGGCATAAAAGAAAAATTACCACTAACTTATTAATATGTACCTTTAAGGTACGTAATGAATAATGTGTAATCATCCTGCTTATTACACAGCTTATTACTCTCCAAATAAATATTTACACAGACATGAAACATTAAACTGTGTCCGTCTGAAATCTGATCTTTATATTGTTAACAGTATCCCATAATGAATAAAACAATCCATTACAATGGAATATCATTACAACTAAAGCAGCAGAAAGACAAACAATATTACAGTCATATTACTACTTAAGTCCTCAGTTAATATGGAGATATTAGACAACACCCCAGATGAGTTAACATGAGACGACTGAGAGAGTCAACTTTAGGAAACATCAGACCAATGAATGCCACGATTCAACAATTACATTAATCTGATATTCCTGAGAACTGTATATTAAACATATTAAAGCTCCAAAAGGCGTTTCCACCAATATCCATTGCACTGTTTGAACAACGAGTTTGATCTTTTAGTTAAATACTTTCATTGACAAATTTACTTGTTCTTTTTTGTTGTTGTTTTTTTTTTTTAAATGTGTGTTTTAAGTACTTTTTTGGATTGCTTCATGTATATGTTTATACATTAACACTGAGCTCTTGTGTCTTCTGTGAGTGTGATGAATTCAGAGGAGGGAAAACACCTTCTCCTGCCAAAACTGGCTCCATTATCAGCTCATCAGCAGCAGACGGGAGGGACGGGACGGGCTGAATGTGGGAATCATGCGGTATGGCAGGTACATACAGGAACTCGGCAGAGAAACAAACCGCAGAAAGAAAAACAGCCCGCGCTATTCAGCTGCTTGTTATCACTCCTCTTCAACAGGATTAATGTGTGTGACACTGCAAACTCGCTTGTGTCTAAATAAGCATATCAGTGTGGTTACTTTTTAATGGCGCTACATTGTATGCTTATATTCCATCATACAACCAAACTACAAATTGCTGCTTCCTGTGCACGAAGTTTGCATTTTGGGACGTTGCCAGATTCATCAACGATATCTGACAAGAGATTACAAATGTGTTTCAATAACTGAATCTAATTAACTGACCTCAATGTTTGCTTTCTTAAGACAGGCAAGTCACGTTGTGTTGGCTGTGACTGCAGTACAACACTCTCAAAAAGAATGCTTTCCTTTTTAAAACACATTTTAATCATCTAAAGACTGTTTGTTACGAGGCGGTCCTCTGTGGCGCTGTCCGACCGCCATCAGCGGGAACCCTCCCCGGAATACTAGTTTCCGCCCGGACCACTTTCACCCGAACACCTCGCGGAAATTCCGCCCAGGTGTCTCGCATTATCTCCAGTATTTAAGGGACTCACGGACTTCAGTATGACGCAAAGTTTTGATCGTCACTGACAATTCTGAGCGTTTTTGGATTACCCTTTCGGACTGCCCTTTGTACCCACTTGGATTGTTTATTTCGTCTCTGAACCTTGCTTGTTGCCCTGACCATTGCCTGGACCTGGATTGTGATTATTGCTTGTTGCCCTGAAACCTTGCCTGGACTTTTACGGATTGATTCTAGCCGGATACCCCGACCTGTCGCCTGTTTACGGTACTGTCTTTGCTCTGTCTTCTCCACTATGTCTGCTCCTGATGAACACCGCATGTATGACTATGAGTGTGACAATAAAACGTTGCAAATGGATCCACAGTCTGCTGGCCCATCATTACACTGTTTATCTATAAAGAACCTTTTTTACAATAGAAAAATTCCAATGATGTTAAAAGTTCTTAATGGAATCACTGATGCTTTATTTTTAAAGGTCCTTGCACACTTTTGGTATGCTTTTTTTTCGTATTCGTCATCCTTTCCTATTAAACTGCTTGCAACGGATGCCAAAATGCAGAAAATTGAACCTGGACGAACGTTTTGGAGACAGTGTGTAAATGTGATTGACACAACGTGAGGTTGTATTTGTCTTTCAACGTGCAAAAATAAAAAAAAACCCGGACAAAAACAGTATGTGAAGAATTACGCAACAATAAACTAATTTAGCTAGAGGCATGTCCGAATATAAATGTACGGTATGCATGCAGCAGAAACAGTAGAATAAGTAAGAATGAAATGAAAAGGTAGCTAGGATGGAGGAGATGACCCATCAGACTCAGGTCGCTTGTATAAGCAGCAGCATGTGTCGTGTTGGAACATGTTCAACACCCATCCATACCACGTCTGCAGGCCCCACTCTCAGCGATCTTCACACCGAGTGTGAGCGTTCAGAGAACGGCTGAGATCGTGTGCTGTATTAAGTGACAGAGCTGCAGTCTATAAGTCAATGACAGTCTGTCAGCAGACGCAGACACAGACAGACACGCTCGTGACCGCAGCCGTCTGGAGGAACGCAGGCCAAATCAAACCAGAGCAGGCCTTCGGGGTCCCGTTACCAGCACGGGACATTAGACACGGCAGTCGCCGGGGTATGGAGAACTCTTCAGGGATATAACAGTAGCTCAGATTTTGCACAGGTAAACCCAGTGGCAGTTAAAGATGAAAACTCAACGAGGTCTTTCTCTATCTGATCTCGTTTTTAACATGATTCATTGTTCTTTCAAACTACTTGAATCAACATTCAGAAATGCTCAAATATTAATAATGACTGAATTTAGTACTAAATATATCTACAATTAAATATTTCATATTTTCGTTAAACAACTAACAATATCAACATTCAGTTAAATAAATAGGAACAAGAGAAACTTGAAATGCATTAAATGGCATCTCAGGAACTGCATCCCAGTGGTTTGAGTCTTACATCTCAGATAGGTCTTTCAAGGTAACTACTGGTGTGCCTCAGGGCTCAGTACTTGGACCACTTCTCTTCTCTGATTACATGGCATCGCATCATGAAAAATGCAACATTTTGAGCAAAAAGTGTTAAGAAAATTGGAAGAAAAACATGTATTTGTCAGAACGATGATCAAAACTTCAATGGAATAGATCACTTCCATCCACAACCACAAAGCTTGTACATTCCTAAACCACTTCCTGGATTAGCATTTTATTCTGTAAAGTGTGTAAACGATCGGTGTTTGATAATCGGGTTATTTTACATTTGTACCTGTTTACATATACGATGACTTGTTTCTGCTTCTTTTTCAGTGCTTTGATACAGAACTGTTTCAGATGTGTAATAGCACCTCCTACCACATATGAGTGAAAACACTGATTCGGTCACTGGCACAGATTATTATGTTCTTATTTTGAACAATTAATTTTAAATATTACCTCATAATTAAAATATATTGGTCACTTTATTTTGAGGTCCAAATCTTGCAATCAACAAACCATTAATTACAAATGTTGCCTCAATAAACAACTAATTTGCTGCTTATTAATACTTAGTAATGTAGCTGTTTAGGGATGTAGAATATGGTCATGCAACAAATAAGTACTAATAAACAGCCAATATGTTAATAATGTGCATGCTAATAAACAACTAGTTAATAGTCTCTATACTAAAGTGTTACCAAATGTCATACTAGGACTGTGACAGACTGTGACAAGAATATTAAGTTATTCCTCCATCTTCTCTGGGTTTCCCAGCATTCAAAGGAAGTTTACGTCAGAATTCACTTGTCACACTTGACATTTCTGTTGACTGAGTGGACACGACTTTCTGCGTGTGCTATATTAACGGCAGAAATTACACCTGGAGAGGCAGATTTTCCGTCCAAACCGTGGAACAACTGAGCATAGAATATACAATGCTAATTGGCTATTAGTAGCTTGCAATAAACCTGTTTTCTCATAAAAGCCTGAGAACTGGGAGCTGTGTGGATGTGTTTATGGGTTATGGGTGTGTATGGATTGAACTCTACCTCGTTGTAAATGGAAATACAGCGGGCGTTTGTTACACTGGTAGTAGTGGGTCGCTCCAGAAGAAGCTGTGGAGGTTGGAGGGGTGAATGAAAACAGCGAGTATCAGTCAAGCGCTGTGCTGTGGGTCAGTGCCGTGGCTCTCCTGCTGCTCACGTCAGTGTCAATGAGCGCGGCTCTACAGCGGCCTTCTTACAGCTTCTCTTCCTTTGGGTTACCCCACAGAGTGCTGTCTCTCCAGAGGAGAAGGTCTGCCTAATATACTTGTGCTGAGGGTTTATTTTGAGGAGTGAGTGATGCATATAGAGGCTCTAAGTCATTTTTCTCTGTCAACATCACTCCCGTCATCTCGTACTTGTTGACAAGCCATGTTCTGGGAATGAAGCTCATTGAGGAACTGGCCTCAATGTATGTTACTTCAAGCGACTTGAGATGCGCTAGTACAGGTTTCGCACAATCACCTTGCTTGGTTTAAGTTTAGAGCTCCTGTATGGTGGTTTCATGACTTCAAACTTTACAAACACATTCTGGGGACACCAGAGACTTATATTGTAACCAAAAGTTGTATATTGTCAGAACACAATTGCTTATGTATTGAGGATGAATAAATATTCATGTAAAACTATATTGTCCATTAGTATACAAATAAATAAATACTAGCAGCAAAAGCAGGGCATTTAATCTCTAAAATGACTTCAGTGTGAAGTGCTTTTATTGTAGAGCTAGAGATACAGCAGATGTAGCTTTTATTTATACCAAGTAAAATTAAAATGTAATATGTTTATGTTGTTAGCTCACATTGCTGTTTTTGTGGTGAACAATTAAAATCACAATTAAAAAAATATTTACTCATTCAATGTTCTGTTTCAATCTGAAGTACGTCACTTGGAAGTAAAGCAATGTAAGCAACATTTGTCATTAACTGAAAGTCTTCCCTGGTCTTCTTTCTTAAACTAGGTAAATATACACAAGAACTCAGGGACTGTTTACAAGACACTGTTTTCAACTACAAACAGAAAACTTTCTTTGCTTTTTGGCTATTCTTTTACACAACGACAGCATTTTGGGAGCCTGGAAATGCTAACTTTTAAAAACGTGTTTCAGAGTGCTAGTTTATATCAATGCTCTTCTAATCTCTGTGTAAACCACATAAAATGCAAATTTTGTGAAAACAGTGACATCATGCAAATGCATTTTACGTGCCAATAGGAATCCATTCATGCACATAGTGTTTCTTTACAAAGAGACACCTACTGGCCTGGCATGAATAATGCAGTGTTTTTATCATTTTCACAGATCTGTGTGAACTTGGATTTTTATGACAACTTTTTGAAAATAAATTTCTATTTTTAGTACATTGTTGTCATGTAAATGTATCCTGAGCCTGATTAATAACACATACCTGAGATTAATCAGAGAGGAAACAGGAAATTCAGGACAGAAAACCAGACCCTTTACTGAATACAAAACTTCAGATACCTAGCACACACAAAACCCTTCCAAGACAAATGTGAACATTGCCCATTAGAAAGACATAAATAATTATGCCAGTAAGTAATCAGGAGATTTTTTTCTCTGGTAATTCTTTTGTATTTGTAAAGCAGAACGCAGATGCGTACAGACGTCTGAAATGCTCTTTATTTTCTATTAGGACAGTTTGGCACCCAGTGTCATTAGCGGCGAGACATAATCCAGAGAAACTGGCTGCCAACAGAGGCGCTTGTGTTCAGATCAGCTGACAGACTCTGAGCGCGCTGTCAAATAGCGCTCTTTCCAGGGCACTGATTGTTAACACCCCACAGCGAGACCCGCTGCCCCGGGCAATTAGTCATCCTGACAGCCCAGCTTATCCGTCACCTTCCCTGAGCGTGACACACTTGTTTCCATGCGCTCAGCTCGTGTATGCCAGTGCAGAGACTAACACTACATGGCGTGTGGGGCAAGCTGCCGTTTAACCTAAACAACCCAATCAATTATGACTTTACAGGTGATGTGTCTGTGAGTGCTGTGAGACACTTTGTTTCCATCCAGCCCAATGTCATAATGCGTGTAAATAGTATGCCAAATAAAAATTAAAACTCGTGGTATTGATACAGAAAAATGGATTTTGGGGTATATATATGACACGCACGTGTTTGGTGTGCATACTGTATAATGCACAGATTTCACGTGTATATCATACAAAATTTGTTGGCGTGTGATATGCAGTTTTCTAAAACTGCACATAAATGGAGTAAGATCAACTTTTCATCCAATAAAAAAATATGTGCATAAACTACGATGGAAACACATTTATCGAATAAATTCCTCCATGCACATTGAAAAAGTCATGT
>JAUCMR010000064.1:22010-34864 GCA_032357425.1 Enteromius argenteus
GCAGTAACGTTTGTTTATGTTGTTGTCGTTGAAACCGTCTATATGAATTTGTAAGAAAAACTTTTTTCAAATCAATTTGCTGTATACTTTATTAACACACACACAAATATATGTGACCCTGTACCACAAAACCAGCTGTAAGTGTCAATTTTTGAAAATTAAGATTTATACATCATCTGAAAGCTAAATAAATAAGCTTTCCATTGATGTATGGTTTGTTAGGATAGGACAATATTTGAACAACAATTTGAAAATCTGGAATCTGAGGGTGCAAAAAATCTAAATCCTAAACAAATCTCCTTTAAAGTTGTCCAAATGAAGTTCTTAGCCATATTACTAATCAAAGCCATATTACTAATCAAAAATATTTCTAGTATGAAATTTACTAAATATCTTCATGGAACATGATATTACGTTAATCTCCTAATGATTTTTTTTCACCCATACACTGTATTTTTGGCTTTTGCTACAAATATGCCCCAGTGACTTAAGACTAAGGGTTAGGCCTGGAGAAAATTTAGCAATGGAGATGGAGAAAATGTATGGGGAAAAAACATGCAAGATAAAAAGAAAGACATTGCATGAGAAAATAATATCTAATCTCCTGTAGCCAGATGAAGGGAAGGCAGGCAGCCTCCTGCCCTACAGGCCCTGCCCATGTGCCTACTGCTGAAAAAGGGCAGACATCTGCAGAAAGACAGAGAGTAGGGGGGAAGGGACCCATTCACTTACCTCCCCATCAGAGAGACGGCCGGCTGATAGAAATAGCCTTTTGATAGTAGCTTACTGTATACAGCCATGTATTACAAACCTGCAAAACACCCTCCTCATTTCTTATTACTATCATGAACGTTTTCAAACAGAATTATTACAGCACTGGAGACAAAGCTCCATGCGCCAACTTCACGACTGAAAATAATTTTTTTATCTTTTCTTTCAGGCGATCCCAGAGAAGATTTTTCATTAAAAGTCATGACTCTGGTCTGTCCTAAGGCTTTTTCTTGTTATTCCTGTCAAACAGACTGCATAATGGTATTAAATAAGCCCCAGTTCTAAGACACAGCAAGCAAGCTATGTGGCAATACAAACGTATTTCTGATATTTTTTTCTCACAAAACTGTTGATACTTATCTTGATATCTTATATTAATTTGTCCAGTCTTATCACATACTACAGTTACATGCACAGCAGAATATCTAAGAAGGAAAAAAGCAAGCCACTAATCATTTTAGAATTGCATAGTGAGAATCAGATGAGATTCTCAACCCTAATAATGAATCCTCTTCGATGGACAAGCTCCATCCCTGTGATATATAAAGTCATAATGTAATGGTATTGTGTGTCTATTATGACAAAAATTGGAATTGGTCCTGTTCATCGGTTGTTGATTGAATGGAGACAGATCCAAATGTGAACCTGCTGCAGTCATGTTAGGAGAAGTCATTATCAATGAGAAGTCTGTTGTTCAGAGAAGACTGAGTTAAGACATTTTGATTAAAAATTCTGAAGAATAAAATAAGATAAAATAAATAAAACATATGCAAAGATGAATCACTTACAATAATATCATTTAGAAGATGCTGACTTTCAAAGTTAAAGAAAACAAGCTGGCATATATTTAATTTCTATGAATCAGTACAAACTGTCCTTTTTCTGTCATTAATTTCATACCTCTGATTCAACAATATTGTTGTTTCATTGCTCAGAAATGCTGAACTCTGCTGATGATTAAATATCAGCCTACTTTTGTAGTTCATACAGATTACCATTTTTAAAAACAAGAACAGATCGCATCTTAGAATCAGAGAAAAAACATTTGGCTAGGAGGAGAGAGAGGTATGAAAAGGCCTCTAGCAGAAAGGGAAGTCTGGCCTGAGATTTCAATCTGTGACTTCACTGAACTACAAGAGAATACTTGTGCAATGATGTCATAAAGACAAGCGAGAGCCACTGTTTACAGTGGAACAACCCTTTACAGTCAGTCTCTACCCAACTCGCACAAAGCTCGAATAGAACCACCTCTGGAAACATGTAAAAACAGATATATGTTGACTCAAGTCCAGTAATGAATATGTAGAAACACCACAGAGAAGCTAAAACAACTTATAATAAGGCACTGAGAAATATTTACACGAACTGACGTTGAATCACTCTAACTTTCCATGACAGTGTGTGTGTGTGTGTGTGTGCACGAGCGGGCACCTCTCTCACAGAGCTGTTGTAAATTGTTCCTTGCTCTACTGAAAGGATCCTTTATTGAGTGAGTCTGAGCTACTTCCTCCCCCTGCTTCTCTCTCGCTCCCTCTTTAGCCTTTAACCCTTACTGACCCATAAACACTCTCTGGAGTCATTCATTTTATGCAAATCACACTCTTTATGTCATACTTGCATCGATTCAAACAAACACATATAGATACAACAGATACTAAACCGTTTTACTGATGCAATACTTTGCATCAATTCCATATAATTTTCATTTACTTTTTTCTAGAATTTTACTGATCCGTTTTAGTAGTTTTCCAAAGAAGCTTTAACTCTGAAAATGACGTTACTAAGCGTGTGAGAGATTTAAACTGACACCTTACCAAGTCTTTTTCTCATGCTGTTGACGCAGGTTCATTCACAGTGTTTTGATACTGTGTTGTGTTTCATAACATTTCCTTCAACTTTTCCATCTCTTATACGCAAATACTTATCGTTACCTGTGGCTGTTCGTAGCAGGTAGGCTGTTTGGAGTCAGAGGAGGGTCTATCATTAAACAGATGTTATAATGACCTAATAAACCCTCAAAGGGACTGATTTGTGTAGCAATGTCCTGCTTTTGTCTGATTCCCTGATGAGATTTATTGATTTGAACTTGATTACATAATTTTGCAAAAGTCTCAATGACAAAGCTGATTCTGCAAACAGAAACAGAGATTACACCTTAAAAAGTCTTTCAGCATTTCATATTTAACTCAATGTGTTTCTTGGTCAATCAATAATGAAATTTCTAAATGAGAATTGTTTCTAAACTCATTTTTGTTCAGAGTACCTTCATTCTCCATCTTGTATGAAACACAAAATGAAAACTGACTGCATTTTCTTCCTTACAAAACGTTCCTGGACTTAATTCTCATTCATAAGTGCATGTTATTTGAAAGAAAAACATGATGTTACAAAAAATATAAATATTCTGAGCTAAAAGCCACTTTTCACAATAATAACAATCCCAATAGACATAATAGAGCTATCCAACAGGGTTTTTTTTTACACTGAATATCCAAAAATGTCACAGTACAGACATAAAATGGGTTTCAAATGCCATTTCGTACAGAACACATCAAAACAATATAACTACCCCTCATAACAAGATTAGCTCTTAGCCTTATTATATGCAACACGTAGGTTTATCAAGCACCTCAATTGCTTTTTACATAACAATTTAAATTTTTGAAAGTGCTGAGCAATGCTACTCAAGTGTGTGGACAACAGCCACTGGGGAGGTCTCTCCGTGACATTCCTCCCATACTAACTCACCCCTACTCATAGAGGACACGATAGCACAAAGTGACACAGTCCTGTCAGGGAGTATTGAGTTCTCCTTCACACCTCAGTCTCACAATTGATCAAAGCGAACTCTTTTAAAGGAGTATATCTGATGTAGCACCTATAGGCGAAAGGCTTCTGCAACATTTCGTTGCTTTGAAATGGTGAGAGATCTCCACAAAAAAAGCCCATTCATTAAAATGCCCACCCACAAGATGTATGCACACACACACACACACAAACACTCCCATTGTTTGACAACCCTAACCCCCAACTGAATGCCCCTCAGCTGGAGACCACACAATGATTCAAAGTTTCACCTCGTGGACATTTCATCCTAAAACTGAACATGCTGTTCCAGGAGACCAAAAATAGACACCTAAACCCAAAGTAAAAAAAAAAACATCATGGAGCTTCTGCATTCATTTTAAAGCTAGTAATGGATTTGAAAGCTAGTAAATCCATTTAATATTATTTCCTGTGAGCTTTGGGTGTTCAAAGCTCTTCAAGCTGACCTTAACCTCCTAATGCTAGCTTAGATAATCAATACCTGACTTTGGACTATAACATAACACTTTGTACCCTGTTCTATCCCTGTTTGCGTAGCGTGAGAAAAACCTTTCTTCCTGTAAAGACATCAAGAGATGCATCATCATCATCAGGGTCGGCTCACGTTTCTAGCATTAAAATGAAGTTGTTTTTTTAATACCTATAGTTGCTAAGAAAGCCTTTCTGAGGGACAGGTTTACATTTAGGTGCTACTCAATGGCAGAAACAGAAGGGCAGCTGAATGTGCACTGTAAAGGCTGATCACATCAGCCCTCAGCGTACATTACATCAAACGGAGTCCCTGCAATGTCAGAGCATCAGCATCTCTTGAGTTTGACAGCCAGATCAGCTGTCTGGCATATCCAAAGCATGCTTAACTAACACGCTGCGACACAATGTTACAGTTTGGCACCAATTGAAAGAGTTCTTATTTGTTTCGATATTAGTATGCAACGAGGATTAAAAGGAATCTGTGACATCATCCCTCTGGACACCAACATTCTAATGTTGGAGTTTGGTTTTGAGCAATCGTTTAGATTCACATTTCGAGACGATTTTAGTTGTGCAAACAGGGCAGTGACTGTTCATACTTCCTCTTTATCAGCCTGAACAGCACTGTGTAAGCCATCAGATAGGATATCTTTACACTACTGCCCTTCCTGATTGAGGTGGAATTTTGATGGGGTTATTGGCAGAAGAGCAAAAAGTGATCCAAGACATTTATTAACACTGTCCTTCTGGGTTTTCTTGGGTTGATCTATTTGCAAAAGCAACAAGGAAATCAACTGACCTTCTTTAATCTCTAACAAGCACTAACATATTTGTTATAATACATTTGTTATGAAACTAACTAGTGTCTATTATTATGTTACTAGTACTTCTTTTTTAGAGCTTTATTATTAAGAAACTGAAAAATAATTAGTAATTCGCTCTTCAGATTTCAGTACTGTTCCTTGCTACCGGTCAGAATCTCAATAGAGACAAGTAACTACTGTATTGATTCAGCACTCTTTTATTGAATACTATGGGGATCTGTGGTTTATTTATTAACTATTCACTTCAGACTTTTATGCATTTCAATTGTTGCTGGTATCTATACTAGCTTACTACCAAAAAAACATTAGGCACTAGTAAGTATTGTTTTGTTTATTGTAACTACTCAAACTCTTACTACTGTCTAGAATATTTCACTGTTACTAGTAGAAATTGAATAGTTAACTGTCAGTATAGTGGCTAGTAACAAAAGAATAAGTACTACTGGTTACTAACATAAGTATCAAAAGATCATTTTAATAATAATTGCCAGGCATATTGAAAACGTTTTTTTTTTTTGTTACTTTTTAGTAATAGCAAAAACTAATAGACACATAAATTCTATTTTGTTTCAAAGAACATTACATTTTATCCTAATACACCACTAAACCTTTTGCAGAACGAGTAAATTCTTACCATGTCAACTGGGATGTTGCCCGTCATCTTTGATATATGTCTGATCTTCAATTTAGATTAGAAGTTGTTTTTCTTCCTTCAGTTTGCTTAAGAAACAAAGTTTTGACAGCAGTTGACTTGTGGTAAAGCAGTTGTTCATGCGGAGATCACTGGTCTGGTTATTCCTGTAGGTTCGCTGGTAGAGGTAGTTTAGCGCAGGAAGGAATAGGTTGTTCTTCTTCAGACAGGCTTCTGACTTCTTGCTTTTTCATGACATGAACTTCAAAACGGAGAAAAGAATAATTTGTGGAATTTATATTTATGTGGGAGGACCCCCTCCCATCCTGAAATAAAAAAAGATATATATTAGGTAAAATGCGCCTACGCCATAGGAAAACAAAATAATGCTACAATTCAGCCTTTGGTATTTGCAAATATACCGAGAAATGAGTTCCTCGCGAGTCCGCAATAAAAAATAGACCGTAGCCTGGGCGAAAAAAATGCTGCAATTCGACGTTTTTTCAGTATTATATCCGTTTTCGTCTGCGCTCGGTCTCTGCTGTCATCCTGCCTCAAAAAAACATGGCGGCAGTTGACGGGGGGAAAAGCTGACCGTGGGGAAACCGGAGCTGGTGAGGCAGATAAAAACGGCGCTATGTCGATCGGTATGTGTGTGCGCGGATGAATACGCCCCCCAGCAGTTAAAGGAAGAGGCGGAGAGAGATCGAGAGAGAGGCGAGCCCACAAATCCATGCGCGCCCGTATAAACGAATTAGTGGAAAAGGATCTGGCAACTTTTATCGAAATGCTTGCTGCCTGTTCTTTTTTTTAGAGTATATAACGCTAAACAAACAAACACATAATCAGTCTAATGTTGTTTTGTGTTCAGTTTTATTATTCAGTTATGTAGCACAAAGGCTAGTTCTCAGCAGTAGTTTACCTGTGGGCATTTGTACCATAGTGACCACGAGTAAAACCATGATCAATGTAACTGTGTTCATAACCTGCTGGAAAGAAAAGCCTAACATGGTTAGCTGGTTTAAGCTAATGAGTCTTAGCTTGTCTCACAAGCCTTGCCAAGCTGTTACTCAGCTGGTTTAGCGAGTTGGTACCCCATCCTAACTAGCTAAAAAGCTCTCAAAATCCTTATAAAACCATTTGACAGACCAGCAAACCATCATAGGAGGCTTTAAGCTATCTATTATTATTTCTAGCTATCAGATATCAAAACCAATATCAGATATTTTGTTTGTATCATCTTCACAGTATTCTAATGTAATTTGACAGGCCCTTTTGTATCTGCTTATAACCATTTGATGAATAAATTTACATAGAAAGTTAAACGCTGTGTGTGCACGTCTGCATGTGTGGCCCTGTCTTGAAAGCATGAGGTCTATATCTGTGCTGTTGACTCTACGTCTATTGTCCTCTATTGAGAGGAATTCATTCTGACGCGGGTGTCAGACCTACAGATACTCAAGAGGATTAACTCTTTAATCTGTCACTGATTCTTCTGTGCTGCCTCCAGAAACGTTTTTGTTCTCCTATGTGCCATTTCAGTCTCCTGTCAGAACAAAATACAGCCACAAATGCCATCAAAACCACACAACATTTATTTGTGAATAAATACTCATACACAGGGGTTTTAAACAGATGTGTGTGTGTGTGTGTGTGAATGGGGTTGTCTGGTAGACCGAGACCATAATCTGTTTACGACCGTGTTG
Organism: Enteromius argenteus; assembly: GCA_032357425.1. Lineage (NCBI taxonomy): Eukaryota > Metazoa > Chordata > Actinopteri > Cypriniformes > Cyprinidae > Enteromius > Enteromius argenteus. The sequence goes on from JAUCMR010000064.1 coordinate 29,240, forward strand.
ACGTTCAGACAAACATGTAACTACTTCCTTTGTTTGATTGCAAAAGTTAATCTCTGTAATAGTGTGTTTACATGAAAGCCATTGAGTACAAACTGACACACAACACACACACACACACACAAGGAAATCAATTACTGTGGATTATGTATGTCAAGGTCCAAGGATTGAATGACATAGGAAGCCTTCTCCATTGCAGACATAAGAGCGTATAGGTAGAGCTGAAGTGAGATTAGGTCTAGAATAAGCACAGATGCTCTGAGTGGCAGCTTAGTGCTGTGGGAGCAGACCGGAGGGTTTTACATGACTGCCTTTGATAAACAAAGACTTTCCAAACTACTGTTAGAGTTACACGCATTCCTCAAAGAACAAAAAGAGTGCTCTGAATGCATTATCGACAGGCTGCTTGGTCCTTCTGGTGTTTGTTGTTTTGTGTATTTGCAACTTATGACATTTTCACAGCTTTGAGAAACTGAGACTAGCGCTATATGCATTAGTCACAAACAGAGAACGCCATCGCAGATAGAGACGTAACCCTGAGGAAAACGTTATTGCTCTGGGATGCAAACGTTAAAGCTCAGGAGATCTCACTTTTCTTTAAATAGAAGCTCTGCATGTCTCAGATGTTTCTCCTAATTAATTATATACACATTATTGAAGATATAAGATTAACGCTGATAGTGTAACTCACATGTTGTGTGATTTTTGTGTCATACTCTTGACTTTATAGTCATATGGCATTATCATCAAAAACACAGTAAATCAGTAACATTACTTAACTTAAAATTACTGTTTTATATATGAAATTTTATTTAGCCTACTCCAGTGATGACAAAGCTGAATTTTCAGCATTACTCCTGTCTTCAGCATCACATGATCTTTCAAAAAAAGTGTGTCAAGAGTTGAACAGGGAAATTCCTAAACATTCTATTTGCACTTGTGTTTCTGGTTTATAATTAACATTGTAAAAGTTGGCTTTTAAACTGCCTTGGACATTGATCCTTGACACAATGTTTGTAATGATGAAAACATGATAATCATGTAAACGGTTTCTTCCTCTATCTGAGATTTACAGTAAGTAAGTAGTGAGGAACTAATTTAGATCTAGGTTATGTGTGTGTGAAACTGTGGTTAGTCTCGCATTACATTATATCTAAACATAAACCTGTTTATGCCTCCCTCATCACGTGTCTGAACCTTTCCATGAAGCTTTTGGCTCTGCTAGATTGGTCGGTGTCTGAATGATCATTTGAAGCACAGGTACCACAACTTTTACTGTGTGTGACTATTGCCCAAATCGTCATGGCAGCCACCATTTTCTGTTTTTCTTTCCAACTCAGAGCAAAACCTTCTGGGATACTCCCTAAACATTTCCACTGTTTCAGTCGCAGCTTTGAAACTGGCCATTCATAATGCTCCTTAAAGGGATAAGTCATCTGAATATGCATCATTTACTCACCCTCATAACACTCCAAACCTGTATAACCTATTTTCTTCTGTGGAACACAAAAGGAGAAGTTTAGAAGAATGTTCACGCAACCCATTTCCATATATGAAAGTAAATGCAGATGCATTCTGTCAAGGTACAAAAATAAGAGCATAACACAAAAAGCTACCATATTTCCTCAAATGACATCACAAACAACTTTTATAGTACTATTTAGTGTGTTTATAGTTGTCTTTTTTAAGATTCCATTCACAACCAATTATCCCGAGAGAGAAATTCTGCTGAACGTTGTCTTTCACAGAAGAAAAAAACATTGTATGACTGACATGAGGGTAATTAAATGATGACAAACACAAAAAATGATTAATAAGTTTCATTTTGCTCCATTTTGGCATTTCGGTTCTATACAAATTGCCTTTTAAAAGTGTCTGTGAGACAAGGAGCTTTTCTGCTTGGGAGAATCTTGGTTTTAACCATTCCTGAACTCATTTTAGGCTTCATATAACATAGCTTTTACTGTAAAGCCTGTGTAAAGTCCAGCCAGACACAAGATTAGTGCATACCAGGCTGGGTGTGGCCATAATAACAGTATTACCTCAACACAACAACGGCAATAAATACACTGTATTATAAAGGGTGGAGACACACAGTGTATGTTTCATCTGTTTGAAACGTAGCCTTACTTGAGGCTCAAGTAAAGGAATCCACAATGGCTTTAATGACTTGAAAATGATGTCCCCTTACAAGGGATTTACCATTTACCTTTAACCAGAAATATCAACAGATGTTGCTTTTTCCATCAGGTGTGACATCATCTGCTGACTTCATGTGGGCAGCCCTGTCTAATACCGCTTAAACCCACCTCATTTGTGGGAGAAAAAAAAATCCCACATCATCCTGTACATCTGTAGGGAGTTGGTGTGACAGAGCACCTTGACATCCAATTTTGTGTTCCTTCAACATTAGTGATGATGACAGGAAGCTGCAAATAACCAGACCACCTCGCAAGACCTCAATTAGCATTGGTGTAATGCGAGTCCTCTCACAGGTCTAATATCGACCATTATCTTAATGAGGCTTCTAGTCACGTGTGGCTACAAACAAGTGAGGAGGATTTTCTCGATTTCAACAAGGGGTTGAAGTTCTTCTTGTAAGTTGGCCCTGGACAACAATTCAGGATTAGGATGCAGGTTGGGAGGCAGTTACTATTGAAAGAATAACACAAAATCAAATAGCAGTTATTACTGGGAACATTAATCGGGCAGATGGCAGATTGACCTCGTGCGTTCAACACAAAGACAGGCCTGGAGGCTTTAGAGGGAGTGTTTTACTGCTTCAGGGTTATGTGTGTGTGTGTGTGTGTATTTTTAAATATTTATTTTAGTATATACAAAAATTAAACCTAATCAACACACCAAAAAAACATGGTTACTTAATTAGTTAATTTGGGTAACAGTGATGCTGATATAAACATGGCCTCCAACAATATTTGATGATAATATTATTTGTTTAAACAGTAGTTTAACATTTTGATGCACTTTTATTCTATTAATAGTTGAACATCTAAAGGCCTGACTCTGAACTCTGAACGTTTAATATTACTATGCGATTCAAGCACGTGCTCTGAGTACTCTGCGTCCACATTTAGGGGTTGAAGTGCTGCCCGGGAGCTCACGATGTACTGTTTATGTCTGTTGGGCGTGGGGTGTTATATCATGGAGAAGGATGTCTGGCTTACTGTTTGTTAACAAACAATGTTGATTAGGTCTGATATTGTTTAGCTGTCTCCCCCTTCAGGGATATCCTGTATCTCACTAACAATGTTGGAGCACAGCAGTCCGGCAGAGCTGAACATGCTGGGCTCATCTGATGAGAGGGAGACCCTAGTGGTTAGAATTTTGGCTCTGTCACTGATTATGGCGGGCAGCCCAAGAACAGCAGTTCCATCCGGTGATGCAGGGAAAAAACAGCAAGAAAAGCTAGTGGGCATCCATATTTGTATAGTAATTGTAATAAGTACATCATTATAATAAATATATAATGCAAATTTTATTAATAAATATTCATAATATGAAATATTTTATGCCATATTTACAGACAATTATATAATTAAATGACATAAATTAAATATAAATGGTACATATTACTGATATTCTATTATTAAATCATTTATAATAATGTTAGTGTAATTTATTCTATGATTGAAATATATTTTATATATATTTCATATGCATATTATAATATTATATATATATATTAATAAAGGTTTATTACATTAAGTCAGATGCTAGAGATGATTATCATATGAGATAGGTATGAAGACTGTACAGCAGTACATTTACACAGTTATTGCCCTCAGTTTCAATAAAATTCAGCAAAGATTGAATGTTATTACCCACATAGGCCTTTTTGAGACCGTCCCACAGGCTTTCAAACTGGTCATATTACAGCGTGTATTCATTTCAGGAAACTGTTCTCTCTAAGGCACCGGGGGTCACATGTGTAAAACAGGAAATTTGGTGATGAAGAGCAACAACCAACAAAAGCATCATCTCATGGGACATATTAGAAACAGCAACACAGCTGAGGTCTGAAACCGAGAGCAGAAGCACACAACGCAAAGAAATATCAAATGCAGCACAGTAGCCTTCTTCAAACTCTCCTTCCTCTCAAAACCACTTTCACAAGAGTGTAAAGTCTGCTGAAGGTCATGTGACTTTCTCAGAACGCAGTACATAAAACTGTGAATTTTCGAACACCCCTTCGATGGAAACCACAAATATTCACATAAAAGTCATTTATATCTTCAGAGTTTACTTGTGTCTACAGCAAACATCAACAAATGCTTTCGTGTGGATATGGTGCCATTAACGAATTCAAATTTCTGTTGAGTTATGTAATGTACACATCTAAATGTAACAGATGTATCGACTCTGCATGTTTTTCCTAATAGATGAAATCCATTAAGCATCTACATCTGTCTGGGGCCAGATGCTGCGGAGGAGTAACTGGCCAGAGTCTGTGCCACTAAATCCTCAAGTTACATACTATAGAATCCACACCACTAAACTAAAGACATATTCCCAGAATGCTCTTGGTGATTAGGAACAGGCAGTTGTGGATGGGTAAAAATAGATGCATTTGACACCATCTGAAACATCTGCCTTTAATCCAACACCCCCACACACACCAAGCATGCAATACTGTCATCAGGGCTGTCATGCAACTTATATTTTTATAGGTGTTATATAGGTGTTAATATTTCCAAAATATATAGCCTACTGTATGCATGTGAATTTTATTTATATAAATATACACAGAACACACACACACACACACATATACATTATATATATATATAAATTAGTGAGCACACTCCCACTAGTATTTGTCAATTTTAAACCACAAAAAAATATGGATTCTGTGTGTCTCTGTGTTAATGAATGGTGCAGACGCGCGGTATATTCCGCCTCACTAAAAGAGGACATAAATACAGTACATGAATAACATCTCCAGATGTTACTTCATGAGCATTTGGCCGTTTAATTTGAGTAAATCTATCCTCATATCATGTACACAAGAACTTTATTTTCACGGCAACCCGTCAAAATAAAAGTTCGGTTTAAGTGGACAATGCAGCAGAAATATATTATTGCTCAGTAGAATGTACATAAAAATTATTCAAACTTTATTTTTAAGGAATAATCATACAGTAGTTCTTCAGTGTTTTAAAATATAATATAAAATCCCCTTTATTTTCCAACAGTAAAAATAAATCTTCATTACTTAAAAGACGAATGTTTTATGCCTTTAAAAAAATTTAGATGTACACAGCATTTTCTAAAGGGAAAAATTATAAGGCTAGTGTAAGAATAAATGAAATTTGTTTTTATGCTTCAAATAATTAGACACGCTAACACAGAATTTGGTAACAATAAAACATAAGGTTGGAAAAAAAAACATTTCATAGGAACCTAAACGTAATTTTTGTTAAACTTTTAATAAATTGTGGTTAAACTGTTTAAGTTTCATGATATAAATTAATTTAGACATGCTTTTTGATTAAGAACGTTTAATTTGACCATTAAAAAGTAATCCAGAATAACAAAAAAATAAATAAATAAATAAATAAAAAACAGTGGAAAATTTATAAAAATAATTGAATATATATATATATATAT
>JAUCMR010000064.1:38789-52354 GCA_032357425.1 Enteromius argenteus
TTCTAAAATCCAGGCCCTGTAACTATAACAAAGGAGTTGCATCAGACAATGAAAGCTCATGAGTAATGACTAACTAACTGAACTATACAGCACAGTGTGAATGGAGAGAAATTAGTCAGGCTGGTTCATTTATGAGTGGGTGACATGCATGGAGAAATCAGAGGAGCCGTGACTGCCTGGAGAACGTTTTCCTGTTGATGGGCGTTTGTGTGTGAGGGTGTTTGATTACCAGTGGGTAGTGGAATGTAGATCCTCTTCTCTAGTCTTCTCCTTAGAGCTTCATCAATGTCCCAGGGGAAGTTAGTGGCAGCCAGGACCATTACCATTTTAGAGGGATCGTCACTCTCTTGAGCACCTCCTACACCTGATGCCATTACACGGGTGGGTGTTAAAATAAGGCTGCATCATTCATTGTACTATCATAACAGAGTCGCCTACTACACAAAACTCACCATCCATCTGCACAAGTAATTCTGACTTCACTCTGCGACTGGCCTCATGTTCGTCTGATGTGCCCCGTCTCCCGCAAATAGAGTCAATCTCATCAATAAAAATTGTCGTAGGGGCGTAAAAACGAGCCTGTTACAGCAAAAAAACCTATATAAGTCCAAATATCCAGTATAGGCAATATAGACTATGACATAACCAACACTTTTAGTTTATTATATATTATGTTATTGGAAATGATATTACTTCATTTTAACACCATCAGAGTCAGGGCTGTTTTTCTTTTTATTTATTTATTTAACCAACCGACTAGCCTTTTCTTCTAATATGTGACCATGGACCACAAAACCAGTCACAAGGGTTTTAAATAAATAAGCTCCATTTATATACGTTTTGTTGGGATTGGACAATATTTGACCAAAATACAACAATATGAAAATCTGAAATCTGAAGTTGTTCTTAGCAACGCATGTTACGAATCAAAAATTATTTTAAGATACATTTACGGTAGGAAATGTACAAAATGTCTTCATGGAACTTAATCTTTACTTAATATCATATTAAACTTGTCATAAAAGAAAAATCTATAAATTTTGATCCATTACAGTTTTTTTTCTCCACATTTTATGAGAGCATATTGTTCTCTAACGACTAACTAACTGTTTAACTAACTAACTTTTTACCCTATTAAAACAGAGTAACGCCTATTTATGTAAAATCACACAACAGTTTCAGGAGTTTTTTGTTTGTTTTTATTAGGGCATAACTACCTAATAAACTAATAATTAGCTGGCTAACTAATTAACTGACTGACTATCTACATAATGAACTAACCTTTTCCCTGTAAAAACACAGCATTTTACTTGTAGGAGTACTTTTACCCTCTATTAGGGCATATGTTTTCTCTAACAACTTCTAACTAACAATCAAACTAAAAAACACATTTCTGTCCCTAAAACAAAGTGCGTTTGCAGATGTAAAATCATAATTTATTTTCAGTCTTTTTGATGGTTTTTATGAGGGCGTAATATTGTCTAACAAACTAACCAACTAAATAAATATCTTCCCTATATAAACATGCAGTGTCATCCAGCTGTGTCAAATTAACATTGCTTATCAAAAGGTATTTTTACTATTTTGTGATTCCGTCTCTAATTAAATAGCTACCTTGCTAATAATCTAATCAACTTATGGACTAACAACCTAACTTTCCCTATAAAAACACAAGTTGGTGTCCATTTGTCAAATCAACACTTCAAATCAACACTTTCAGTACTTTTTCCCTTTTTACAAAGTATTTTGTGCCAATTAATGTTAAATCACATTTATTTTGAGTATTTTTACTTTTATGTTGTCTATTTAACTACTTAACTATACTCATGTTCTACACTGATTTTTATCATCCAGAAATGATCAACTTTACTATGGGTTCTTATGGGCAATTTAAATATCTAGGACATTTTTATCACTTTCGATCACTTGTGCTCTGATGCCTACTTAACATCCTAATCACTATCAAATTATACCTCCAGCAAAAAAACAAAACAAAACAATAGAAACGCTATCACAGTGCCTACATTACTTCCTCTGAGATCACTCACCATCTCAAAAAGGAGTCGCACGAGTTTCTCGGACTCTCCCCTGTACTTTGAGGTCAGCGTGGAGGACGAAACATTGAAAAATGTTGTGCCACATTCGGTTGCAACCGCTTTTGCCAACATGGTCTTCCCTGTGCCTGGAGGGCCCACCATCAGCACCCCCTGCGAGTTCAAAAACAACAAGACTTCACATGGGCATATATTTCAAACACAGGTGCAGCCAATGGTTTGAGGAAAAAAAATACTTCAATAAAACAGATGGCATGTGGAAAACAAACTGAAGGCGAAATATATCAGCCATACTCAATCTGTGACGAATGATACAGCACTAATGAGAGCTTGTGTTGAAAAATGTGAATTCTGGCCTACATACTGTAATTAACTAGTATAACAGCGCCACCTTCTGGTATGAAAAATTATGAACACGAGTAATGGAAACAAATGGGCACATAAATGCTGGCAAAAACATAGTATTCACAGACTATGCATCCATATGTGTGTATGTTCAGATGTCAAACTCTGGCATCAGGTGTCATCTAACATATTAACCTTCCACGGGCGGCGGATCCCCTTGAAGAAGTCTGGCATCCACATAGGCAGGACCACTGCCTCTCTCAGCAGCTTTTTGGCATCTTCCAGATCTGCTATGTCATCCCTGTAGGAACAGCAACACATGACAGCTTGCCTGAATCACCGTCCAGCACTGAATCACTAACTGCCACTGTGACTGACAGCTGTCGCTGACTCAACACGTTACTTACTTGTCTCTGGTCAAGTATGAAAACTAAACTTATTGCATCGCTATTTATTCAGCCAATGCCTAGGCCCAGGGGAACTTTTTTTTCATATTTTCTGGTCTGATTTACATAGAAAAAAAAAGTTATTATTTAATAGAATCATGAATTTGAAAGAATCACAATAATTGAGCAGTTTACTTTTTACCATTCAAAGCTAATTTATTTGCATAAACCCAAAAATATTAATTCAGCCATTGTCAGTGTGCTCTTCTGTGAATATGAAGTGGACCAGAATTAAGGTGAAAAATAAAATGTAAATATATTTTTTCACAGCATTAAAAAAAAACTTACGGGCATATTTAATTACAAGTAAAAAAATATCTATTTATTAGGTTTATACTTTAAGAGACGTGAGCAATACAGACAATTACAATGTTACTCGCAATTATTTGTTTGACAAGTAATCGTGAGCACAAAATTCATTCAGGTTCAATCCAGGTTTTCAATAGTCGATAACAACATCTACAGTGCAAATTCATGCAATATCACAATATAATTATATTCAATTTAATAATAACAAATGAGCAATACAATTGTATACCTACACTTATTTTGTATATTATATATTGTAAGTATTAGAACTAGTGCTAAAATGGCACAATACCAGTGGATATTGGGATTCCGGGACACAATGTCCCTCTCTAGTGCATCCACCAGATCACTGTCATGGCCTGCGCCATCAAACTTCCTCTGTTCCACATCAGCAGCACCCTCCTGGGCATTCTTCTTACTCTGAAAACACAGACAGGCATGACACATTGCTATAGGTACTTAGAAAACTTAAAATTGTCTAAACTACCATAATTCCAGTTCTGACTTTTTGTCAGCTTTTGTCAAGTTTTGTTTAAATAACTTACTTTTTCATCCTTAGCTTTATTTCCACGGCCGTCACGGGTGTTCGGTCTTTCTGATTTGACATTCGGCTGACCTCTGCCCACAGGGCCACGATGCTGCATTGCAGGAGACTCCTTTCTCTGGGGCTTTGATACAGTGATTGGCTTCTTCACCTGGACAGGTCCCCTGTGGCCAGACAGAGTAAAATCATGGGGCATTTGGACCATGTGACCACACATGCACATATTCTGCCTGCCTTTTTTTTGGTGATTTGTGAACCAATTATTAAATGTCATTTATAGCATCTATATAATACATAGGAAGCAAGGATGCATTAAACTGGTTAAATGTAACAGCATATTTATTTATTATTCTTCGCCTTTCTGTTAATTCAGTTTTGTGGAACGGTAATTATCTAAATTTAAATTTTTAAATGTTTACTTTTTTTTTTTTGTCTTTTTTGGTCTCATAAAATGAAAACATTACAGCATAGATATCTAGAACAGTCTTAGCTTAATATTTTTCAACTAAAACCACATTACATTAGATCAGCAACTTCTCCTTGAAGAGTGAAAGTGGTGGAAAGAACATGAAAATCTCTTTTTTTTAATTGAGAAATTCTTTGCAAATTTAGATTACACATCACCAGTATTAACCCTATTGGAATTAATGTAATTTAATTCAAAAACCTTTAATTAAATAGCTTTACTTTATTACTCGTGATTGCTTGACACTACTTCATGAGCTTACATTTATTTCTTATTTATTTATTAAGAATACTCCGAAAGGCTTTCAAACTAAATAAACTCATTTTACTTGCATAAACCACCTTTAGATGAAGAATAAATCTGTTATCATGCTGCCATGGTTCGTCAATTGGCATACTTATGTTTATCAACAAAATAAAAAATAAAAAAAAAAAGACATTTGACAATAATATAATTAATATATACTCAATACATACTCAAGTCCAACATGACACAAATTGTAAAATATCAAAAAATAAAAAAACAATGTGTATTATGAGAGTCTTAAAGCATTTGGACACTTGTTCACTAACTAAAAACTGTTTTTTTTCTGTTTTCGTTTTTTTCCAAAACAGACCTGAATGCGTTATTTGGGTGTAATATATATATTAAAAATATTACAAATCTTACTGTTTGCAAACTTTTGACTGGTAGTGTCTATATATTAAGCACAACAACTTTTTTCAGCATTGATAATACTGCGAAAAATGCGCATGGAAGACTTCTTGCAAAAACATTGAAAAAAAACAAAAAAACAAACTGCTGCCTAATGTAATTATGAAAACCAGACCAGTAGTGTATGTGTAAGTTATTAAATTAACATTTCAATAGCATACAATTTTTTAAATACAATAGAAATCTAAAACACAGTAAGATGTGTGAATGTGAATATGGTTTCACTGAGCTAATTCCATTTTGTGCTGTATGACATAACGCACGAGTGAACACAGCAGTGACAGCATGAAGACAGGAGACATGTGACATGCTCTACAGCTGACAGAACTCCTCAGGGCTTTATGTAATCAGCTGCCTATCCTACCTGTGCTCCGCTGGGGTTGGGGGAGGCCAGACATCGGGGTCCCTTGGGCCCTCTTCAGGCAGAGGGTTGGGGAAATCAACGGGTTTGTCCACCTTGAAACTCTCCAGGGTGTTTACGAGGCTTTTCACCTGCTCATATTCCTCTGCAAGTTCCTGCCGAACCTGGGCTCAAAGAAGGGAGAAAAACAGCACTGGTTTGAGATAGAGTACATGTATTGTACCAACACCACTATATTCTTTGGCTAATACCTGTACAAGCATATATAATTCACAGCACTATAAATAAGTAAATATAAGATTGAATCATACAGTATATGAGCGCCTTACTTGTTGCCATTTGACTTTCAGAGCAGGATCTCTGAGGGACTGACAGTGCTTATGGATCTGTTGTATAACACCTTGATAATACACCATAGATGAGTCATAATTCCCAAGTAGTGCATATTCTCTTCCTTTCTTAGCATTGTCGCAAATCTCTGTCAGATTCATGATGAGAAAGAAGTCAAACCGAATGTTGCTTCAGCGCTTCGGTGTGACCTGAGTTCACTGCGTCATCAGAGATGCTGGTGATTGAAGGCCATGAGTCCTAAACATGTCAAAGAACAGAGAGGCTGATAAGATGAAGCAGAGCTAAATCAAACATTTATAGAGATAGTAACAGAAGAGGGGTGAAGACGGGTACAGCGAATTACTTTCTGACAAATCATCCAGAGCTGCATTAAAATGTCTCTGCACATTTCCAGCTTTCTTCCGCAGTTCTGTTTAAAATATGCAACAAAATAAAACCCAGGAGCTATTTAAAGAGCTATTCTTTCAGAAGTCCTCCTCTGTGTCAGAACCACTTTTTTCTCAAGTTAAATAGTCCAGGGAACCTGTACAGCAAAACCTTCTGAAAGAATTAGTTGTTTGTGGAGGTTAGAAAGAGAAATATTTAGAACATTAAAAAAAAAAAAACTCCCTTTACTAAAGCTCATTCAATTAATTGTTAGCATTCTGCGTGAACCATGTATATTTCTATTTTATTTTTTTGTTTCACTATTTTGTTTAAATAGTTTCGTGTGTAACTGTATTTCTTTTTTATTGATGATAGTTAACTATAAAGTTGGAATGAGTGCATGGAAGTTGAAAGTGTGTGTATGAGCATTAAAACAACATTAATATGAGACCCAGCTATGTTGTTTTGTTTCTGTAGTGGATATTTTAGTGAATTTATCTGATATCTTACATCACAGTTTTAAGTCTGATGTGCTTTAAAGAACACATTCAGCAGTTTCATCATGACCACTCCCTCTCATTGGTCTTTAAAGATGGCTGACATGAATTTAGTGATATAATTGTACATCCTTATGAAAATATTAACATTTTAAATGATAATTTGTAATTGTCATTTAAATTTGATTAATTTTCTAATAGTTTGTCATGAATCAACATCAGGAAAATGGGGTTTCAAATTAAAATATGACTTTTGGTTATGAAAAAGGACATAATTTCATACATGTCCACTGTGGAGGACACCGGGACTTTTAAAAAATAAAATAAAATGACATGAAAAGGCAAAAACAATGGGATTAAAAATATATATACATTTAGATTCCAGACTTTTTTGGACAAGATGAAATAAGCCTATTGTTACAATAATGTTACTGTAAATAAATAACTTATATATATTTTTATTATATAGAATTTAAAGACATAAATGATGGTGTGCTACCTTTAGATGTCCAATAGTTTCTTATTATACAAATTGAAAATTAAAGGTTGTGATGTTCATAAATTAAAATAAATCTTGCATTCATAAGTTTTTCCCTATAAGGCCTCTGTGAAATGTTTCTCTCTCTTTTACCCTAATTATGGCAATTGTTTTAAATTCAGTGACCGAGTAATAAATACCTAAACAACTCCAGGCTTGTAAGGTCTATTTTAACTGACTCACTCTGTGTGTGGATTAACTGATAACAATCACAATGAGGGGATTTCTCTATGGGTTTGAATGCAAAGCTGTAGTTTCTGCTTCTGCAATACTAAACTTTGGTTTATTAACCTTTGCCCTGACCACAGAGTGGCTGTCAAAAATAAGCCAATTTCGTTTGTCGGACACTTGACGTGCAGCACATAATAAATACCGTTCAGGACGCCTCGAATTGTTTGTAACCAATGTCCTCCTCCTTTTCTTTTACCAAAAACTAACCTACCTGAAAATCGACCATTAAAATGCCATACAATCACTTATTTCTACAAAATCAAGTCGCGTTTCTATGTAAAAACAGCCCAAACGTCACCGCTCTTGGTTATTCCTTAACAAGGGATTTGTAGTTTTTCCTCCTTTGCTCTTAAGTACAAACAAATTGTGAACATTGCAACAAGAAACTACATTACCCATGAGGCAACAAAGCAAGACGCTTAAGATTTAGGCCAGCGATAACAAAAAGGATTTGCAAGGCAACGAAATATGAAGTCCACTTGTTAGTTTATGAGTATAACTAAGAACATGTGATACGATGGATGTGTTCCGCATTTAATCCTACATTTTCATGGGAATAGGTAAATGCCTTACCTTTATGCGAGGCACTTTTACGTTCGACCGGCCCACAGTCCGTTACCCACTGATGTTGCCATGGCCGCGAAAAGACGCTGAATGACTGATGAATGAATGCATGTGTTGTGGGCGGGGTCTGGACAAATACAATGCAGCCTGCTTTATAATAACTTTATAAACTGACTATTGGAAAGCTATGCATCTTTGGTCTTTATCGTTAGACCAAAATATCCTTAATTTTGTTTAATTTGTAATAAACATCTTTCTTTACTTTAGAATACAGTTCAAAACTAAATACAATTAATTCCGTCTGCAGTAGCAGAAGGACGGCAGTATATTAACCAGTGAAAAAACAAAAGCTCAAAGCTCAAAAATAAGGGCATGCGCATCAAGGTATGGATGGAGGGTTGCTGATCTATAATAATCTGATTGAAGCGTCATGGCCTGTATAAATATGACAGTATCACACAATGACCATACGATGGCGCTGTATATGCAGTTTAACCAGATGAACAGCAGGTGGCTCGGATTAATCGAGATTTTCATCTGATGATACGTTCATGTGCTCTTTTTAAGCCTCTGTGTTTGCCATGAAAACATGAAGGCCTCAAAACCATACATTCAAATCTACTGCCCGAAAATGAACACATATCAATCATTATAATAATATGGTGCTGATAATTTTGAAAAGAAAATCAATATAGCCATAAAGATAACTGAGCTTGAAATCATTTTGTCTTGGGTAATAAAATAGCTTTAAATTAGTAATAAAAATTTTAAAGTTGGTATGTGAAGCTCTTCTGGTATTGTGTTCACCTAAATAATTCATAATGTAATCTTTGACATGAACAAGAGTAGACATGACAAACCCATAAATCCTTCCATTCACCTTCAGTATTAGAATTTATTAGAAACGTTGTCGCTTAAAAATAATTTAAAATAAATTGACTTACATTTAAGTTCAATCCAATGAGTTCAAAATTAAATCTAATGCAATAAAAAAAAATGAAAGCAACTTCTTTATTTAAAAAAAAAAAGTTTATTGATGTCAGAAGCATACCAGAACAAAACAATTACATTTTTAATAATTTTCTGCAATTACAGTGGTATTCAAAATACAGTAAAATAACTTTGATACGGCAATTTACTAATGATGATAATATTTGATCTGGAAAAAGAGTAAACAAACAAAAAGTACATTAAGATATGAACTACAACCTCACGTGAAACTAGGTTGTGTGCTGCGCACATCTAAAACTCCACTGACCCCAAGACAATTTTACAACCCCCATTTTATTTTTTTAACTGTACCGGGCAAGGATAGTGGTGTTGGAACCATCTTTAAGAAATTAAACGAATAACTAAATTAAGGGTTGGGGCATTCAGACAAACACAGATGACACTTCTGTAGTGTTAACTATACAAAAAAGGAAAAAAAGAAACTGTACAGCTTAAAAACATATCATATACACAGCCTTATTTCATTTTTTTCTTTCAGTTTTTTTTTTTTTTTCTTCTTTTACCCATTTTATGGCCTCAGTAAAGTGTACAGGGGGGTTAAATGCTTTATAGACAACAAGCTAAGCTCTAAATGTTATTTCTTTACTCGTCATCATCCTCTTCCTCCTCATCGTCATCTTCCTCCTCATCATCATCGTCATCGTCGTCATCATCATTAGCCTTATCTGGCTTGGAAGGGGCTTTGGCTGCACCTCCTCCCACTTTGCCTTTAGAGCGGTAGGCAGTGATGTCCTAAAAGGAAAATGTATTTTTTCATACAGAAAACTTCTTCAATATATCAATTGCTATTATGGGTGTTTTTCAGTATATTCATTAAGCTTGTCAGTCGTGGCATCCTTTCTCACCTTCTCGTACTTCTCCTTCAGCTTGGCTGCTTTCTTCTCATATGGCTGCTTGTCCTCAGATGCAGTTTTGTTCCACATCTCACCCAGTTTCTTGGCCACATCTCCAATGGACAGACCCGGGGTCTCTTCCTTCACCTTGGGTCGGAACTCAGAGCAGAAAATGAAGAAGGCAGACCTTTGGTGGAAAAGAGTATTTAAAAAAGCGTTATAAACTTTAAATCCTTAACCAATATTAATGCATTTTCACGAACAAGTGAGATGCTCACGGGGGTCTCTTAGGAGCATTGGGGTCCTTAAACCTCTTTTTCTTCTCGCCTTTGGGTGGAATGTAGTTTTTCATCTCCCTCTCATAACGGACCTTGTCTTGTTTGGCCATATCTTCAAACTTCCCTTTTTCCTTGGCTGACATAGTCTGAGGAAGGGGAGAAAAAAAATTATTGTTGGGAAGAGAGGAAAAGAGCATTATCACAATGTAAACGAAAGGTGTGACTGACCTTCCATCGCTCTGAGCACTTTTTGGAAAACTCAGAGAAGTTGACCGTTGCCTCAGGGTGTTTCTTCTTATGCTCCTCTCGGCAGGTCTGGACAAAGTATGCGTAAGAGGACATTTTGCCTCTTGGTTTTGTTGGATCCTTCCCCATATTTGCAAAAATATCCTGAAACTTAATAAAAAAAATAAGTCATTAAATTAAATTAATTTTCATTAAATTCTACTTTCTAAATAAAATATTTAAAATGTGTTGCTCTGCACTATTTAGAAATAACTCGACTAGCAAAATTGTTCTTTTGGCATGATAACATGAACACCAGCGCTGTCTTTTATCTATTTAATTTGTCAAACATTCAACGGTAATATTTACATTACAAGGCCAGCATTTGCTGATTGTGCATCTTCGCGACGAAAATGACATTTTATTATGTAAACATAACACGACAAATGAGTTTTCATAATAGTGCTTTTAAATATAAAAAGTCTCGTGTGCACTTTTGAAACCTTAGAAAGTTGTTCTAAATACTGAAACTTTTCAAAACTGTATTTTTTCCAAGTTAAAAATGGCTAAAATTGTTTAAATAAGTTGGTTAGTTAAAGTTCTTTTATGTGCCAAAGTACGCGCGACATCGCAAAACTTGTAAAATTTGTCAATAATCAAGTTCACTTTCGCCGTATTCTCCGTTGAAAAGAGCCCATTTCTCTCTATGTACCGTTCAAATAGCAATGGCGCACGCTCTTGTCTCGCTGAAGGAAAGGAGGTCAACAACGACGGCAATATTTCTTCTTCCATTTTGTGAGAAAGCCTTCTTCATGAAAGAAAGTCCCCCTAAAATGTCTCCACCCGCCTTCCTGCTCGCTTTTGGACACGACAAACAAACGGCGCGGGTCGGTTTTCCTGACCGAAAATTGTTTCCTTCGCAAAAAGCCCAGTGCATTCGCCTGGTGTATAGTAATACATTGAGTCTGTGCTGTGCAGAGTTTGCTGTGGGCTCGCAATGGCCGCTTGTCTTCATGCACTAACACTGAGAATATGGCTCCTTCTCTTTGTGTCAGCGCTCAGCCATTACACTGCTTTGCAATAAGGGGGAGCCGCGCGACCGCATTACCTACCTCACTTCAACTCTCATTTTAACACCCTTCTCACGCACGGAAAAATCTCAAAATACGCGGGTTGGAACGACGAAAGATGGAATTTTTATTTTCCGCCTCGAAAAACGCATACTTTGAGCTCTGCGGGGTAGAAAACACGATTTGAAAAAGTTGAAGCGAACTGCGCCTGTCTACGGCTCTGTGGATTTGCCTTGTTTCCTATGCGAGTACAGTCAGCCATTACAGTAAAGCGCAGCTCCTGAGGTGATTTTTTTTCGCCCGTATCTTTGTCATTTCAATATCACCGAACGTATAAATCCACACACTTAACAACGGCGTTGTGCTTTAATTTTTTCGTTGATCTGCTCTTTTTCTTTCTTATCATTTCTCATAGTTCTCCTGACAGACATCCCTTGTAAAGCGCTGCAATGGCTGCTTGCTGGCACTATCACCGTCCATAGACCTTGTTTGTACGCAATTCTGTCAGCTAGTTGTCCGCTTAACGTTACATTTCGAATAGACTGAATAAATTTATTTTTTCACATTTTCAGCCTTCCAACCCCTCGAATAAAACCGACTATTTTCCGTGCAATTTTAAGGCGCATCATCAAGAAATGAAATTTAAAAAGCTAAGGTTATTCTCATTTTCATTCTGAGGGGATAATACCCTCATTTTTAACGTTTCGCAAAAATCCCCCCGCCATTAAAATAGCTCTTTTAAAAGCTAAATTTTAATTCCGTATCATTTCCTGTCCTTTTCTCGCAATTTTTGTACTTACCCCACACTTTGAAATGTCTACAAGCTGACACTTACCACTGTCTTGTCTGGATAGTGAATGTACTGCAATGGCTGTATGTGGATGTAATAGCCCTACGCAGTAGTCTGCTCTCTCAACCCTCTAGCATTACTCTCAATAGGGCTTTCATGCCATTGGCTGCCGCCACGGCGAACACTCCTGCGATTGGCTGAGCGCTTTCCATTGTCCTAATAACAGCCGGCCTGCGATTGGCCGCCTTTTGTGAAACGTCACGAGTGTTTTAAATGGCGGGTTAATACAAAATACGGAGTGTATGTGTGTGTTTCTTGTCTCAGCTTAAAGCAAAGGCTGTGTGTACTGTGTTGGCTGTAGTAGTACTGTGTTCTGTGTGTTCCACGCGGAGTGCTGAATGAATGAGTGAGTCAATGTGGAGTGTCGGCGTTTCCGTGAGGTGCGAAACGCTGAATGAAAGAGTGCTAGCTCTGACTGACGCCCCGCTTAGATCAAACACTATATGAACATCCAAGTCAGATTTTAACCAAAATATGCAATTATAAGCAATATTTATTAAAGTGGCTTAATCGGTGGGATCCGTTTTTGAGTATCAAATGTTGATTAATGACAAAGTTTCGAGGTGATCCGATGTGACACAACGTCAAAGGAGCTTTTCTGCAGATTGTTAGTGAGTCCTTGATTTGAATAATTAAATGGCAGGAGCCTAGGACAACTGTAAAGGATTTTGTAATGTATGTGTTAAATTAACACCCTGAAAACATTCATCTCGACATCGAAGCATTTAGATTAGTACGATAGATTTACTTAAAATTTATAATTACAGTAGTAATTTTAGCAGATAAGATATAGATAGTGTGGACTGGAATTAAAGAAAAGGAAAAGCAATGATGCACAATAACTCTTAGTATTTTGCTCGTGATGTTTTTTTCTAAATCTGTTTCTATCTATCTTATCTAATTATCTATCACTGTCTGTCTGTCATCTATCATACGAATAAAAAAGTGCCACAGCATTGGTATCTCACAGCGATATCTTTAACATACGCTTTGCTATTTACACCATAATTAGAAACCAAATTATTTGCATACATAAACACACGCAAGAACCGGAGCCTATGCATTTTAATGACTAAATCTTGGGGAAAATTATGCAAATTCGTATTGTGTGGGACGGGGGGCAGCAGATAAACCACCGAGGGAGCCTGATGGGAAATTGATGCCCATATAGTCTTCTATTGTTTCATAAGAGAGCAGCTGTAGCTCCCTACGACTCTTCAATACAGGCGCTTCGCCGCTCGCGCACATGTTCACAGACGCACAGGCATATGCTGCACACTTGGGTACTACTTCAAAATGTATTATCGATTAGATATGCTTTATACAGCCATGTTTATTGTTGATCTAATATATTTACTTTTTGGGGTACGGTTTTTTATTATTAATATAAGTTTTCAAATTTATGTGGTATGTATAGTTTTTTAAATATCATAATTAAAAAAGTGTAACAAAAAAAGGCGTGCAGTAAATAGAGCTAAATCTAATGACTCGTGGTCGGTTTTACTGAATCGA
>JAUCMR010000064.1:61623-85838 GCA_032357425.1 Enteromius argenteus
TTAATGACAAAAATAATGTTTGGAAATGGAAACTGATATTTCCAACTGACACGCTACCGCAAAAGATAGAAATAACCATTTTTTGTTGATGAAAATACTAGTGGCCTAAGACTTTTGCACAGTACTGTATATATATATATATATATATATATAAAAGCTGTTATTTTAGCATTTATTTTCTCATTACACCAGTTACATGGTGACATGATCCTTCAGAAATCATTCTGCTGATATGTTGCTCAAGAAACATTTAAAATAATATGCTGCTTACTATTTGAAGGGAATACATTTTTATGCATCTTTGCTGAATAAAAGTACAACTTACTTGTATGTATTATATACACATAAAACCATGAAAGTTTATTTTTGTTTTTTTGAGACAATCCAGTGATTTAAATAATTTAAATAAAAAGTCAACTGTACATGTAATGTTATATGATGATTTTTCTTCTTGATGGATACTAAACCAAATAAATCTACCAGCAGTGTAAAAACAGATTTACACTAATATAATCAAACAGATAGTTCAGAGGTTAAATTCTGATTGGATGAGCCACATTCAAAGCTTTATACCTGTAAGAATGCAACATTAATTAGCCTACATTTATATTAATTTAGGGGAAATATCTGATTTTGAATTAGTATTTGAATACTGAATAGAATATGCAGAAAAAGAAAAACTTTTGTTTAAATCGTGATCATTTGAAAGACGGATTGCATTTTTATTGTTTTTTTCTGTTTTGTTTTTCTCCAGCGAAGGTGGAAGCAGCTCACCTCTAATGGAGCTCCCACCATTGTCTCCTGGTATCCAGGACACAGTAATGGATGTGGTAGTTGTCTTGGTCACAGTGAGGCGAGGTTGGTCAGGGGGGACTGAAGATGATATTTATACAGTGAGAAACACAGCGTAATAACTCAAAGGAAATGAAACTGACACATAGAGGAGGCTATACAGAAAGTGATCATCCTGCCCAACTCTCACACCTCACCTTGAACCTGAAGGTTCAGAATTATTTCGTCCGTTCCCCAGTTATTGCTGGCGACACACGTGTAATACCCAGAATCCTCTGCTTTCACGGTTTTAATGACGAAGCTGCCATTTCCATGGATACTGCGTCTTCCATCAATGACCGCAGGGGCCGGGCTCCCGCTGGCGAGAAACAGTGTGAATCCTCAATGAAGAGTGCAGAGTTTGACATTTCCCAGCATTCCCCAGTGACTGATTCTACTCATAGGTATTCAGATGCTTGTGTTTGCTCTTAACGAAAGGCTAGATCTGCAATGCGGTATGTTTTTCACTATAATAATCAACTATTGTCATGTTTGTCTTAAATCACAAGCTCACACTCATGTTAATGTGACTTTGAGCGTGTATGTTCTATACGTTCTAGTCTGCGCCCATGAAAAAGTTTTAATTACCTCTCTTTCAGCCATTTAATAGCAGGAGGCGGGTCTCCGACAGCCCTGCAGGGTAAAACAACATCCCTCATCCATGGCGTTGTAACAGTACCACTGAAGGTGAGGATTTTGGCAGGAGCTGTTTAAAAACATAAATAAACACACCATAATGTATTATTTTATCGATTTAGAAAAAGATTAATACATAGTTTTGCAGCAGAATTTTGCAGAACACAATCATTGCAAATTACACCATATTTATGTCACTAATCAAAATAAGCTCATATTTCTTTTTAATAAGGATGCATTAAAGACTTTTACATTTACATTTGATTTCTCTTTCAATTAAATGCTGTTCTTCTGAACTTTCATATGTCAAAGAATCTTTAAAAATGTATAACGTTTTACAAAAAAAACAATGGTTGACATAATAAACATAATTTTGGGCCCCCCCCTCGAAAATGAGATGGAGCATCCTAAGGGGTTTTCCCTTAATAAATCCAAATAAATTAAGCAGCTCAACTATTTTCAATATTGATAATAAGAAATGATTCTTGTGCATCAAATCTGCATATTATTTTATATTTCTGAAGGATGATGTGTGACTGAGGACTGGAATAATGATGCTGAAAATTCAGCTTTGAATCTGGAAAAAAATACTTTTTAATTCAATTAATAATTTTTAATTTAAATAAAAAAACAGCTGTTTGAAATTGTAATAATATTTAACAATATTACAGTTTTTACTGTAACAAATGCTGCCTTGATAAGCATAAGAGCCTTTAAAAAACATTGAAAAATCTTACCGACCTCAATCTTCTCAACAGTATTGTGTGCTAAGTTAATGCATTAGATATTAGAACATCATCTCAAATGCTGGTTATTTTATAGAAAGACACCAAATATCTAATTAAAAGATGTTTAAAAATATAATTGGTAAGAGAGAGAGAAAAAAAGAAGCTCCTGCAGCATTTGTTCACAGATGCCAGTTGGTTTAATATTTTTATTGCAATGACATTCAGATATTTTAAAATGCACTTACTGTAAGTCCCAAAATATCTTTTGGGTCCACTGTATGTTTCAGGATATTTTTACACTTTGGCATATTTTGTATCTTAGATTGCTCACGGCTTATTCCTCATGGGAAGGCCCACAAGATACGATTAATTAATCCAGCATGGTTGATTTACAGAATGGCTGAACAAGAGGTTTAATTTACAGTTATAACATCTCCCCTGATAGCAAAGATCAGCTGCTTTGCTTCTGAAGAACAAACGGATTCACCTTTGGCCAGAGGTTCCACGGTGATTACATCACTGCTGTTCCCCCGGCCAGCTGCAGTCACCGCCATCACCCAGATACTGTACTTCCTGTTGCGACTGAGATTGTGAACCCGGTGCAGGAATTCATCTGGGGCCACTTCAAACTCACTTACCACCTAAACAAGACCCAAAATAAACAATTGCTGGTTAGACCTTGTGTCTTCCAACAGTTGACAAATTGCATCACATAGTTCTCTCATTTTAAACCGATAAGAGAGAAGCTATTTAAACATCACCTTTAGCTCGATGGCGTAGTACTGGCTCTGTGCTAAAATGGTTTGCACTTCCACACGCTGTTTAACACTGTCTTAATAGCCAGCCTGAGATCTCTCCTGTTAGTATGAGAGCAGTTGGCCGAGTCTTACCGTGGGATACGTGCTGGAACAGAAGACTGTGTATTTCCTAATGACGCCATTCAGCTTCAGCGGAGGGAGCCAAGAAACATACACCACAGAGCTGGAGGCTGCAGCTGCCTTCACCCCGCCGGGTGGACCTGGCACTACAGAGAAAAGATTCAGGCTGTTTGGAGATCTTTACTAACTTTTTTGGCAGATTGGCAAACAGAAGGATAGAATTTGATATCTTATTTTTCTGTGACTATTTTTTACTTGGTCACAGAATGGATATCTGTGGGACGTACCGTCCTCTTTGGTACGGATGTAGATTTGGTCACTGCGTACTCCGTCTCCTGCTCGTGTGAAGGCCAGCACTTGGATACTGTAGTTGGTGTATTTCTCCAGACCCTCCAGCTCCAGCTGGGCCTTCTGGGTAGTGACGTTTCTGATTTCACCTAGTTCTGTAGTGGAATAAACAACAAAACTTTAATATCTTGTTTAAGACTTGCTATCAACTCATACAGGTAAACACAATACTACTGGGTGACAGCCAATAATATTTCTTAAATTAAGTGAACACCTCAAGTGATACCTAATAAAATAAGTGTTTAGCAGTGCAGCACTGTTTTGTTTACATTCTGTTTCTGCTTGTCAAAAAGCACCATCTAATGTCAGAGATAGAATTTGCATTTTCATTCATCCTGTCTGCTGCTTTTGTTGCCGTCAGCATTGCAAATTTTAATAAATAAGAACAAGAACAAGAAGAAAGAAACTCATACCGGTTTGAAACAACATGAGGGTATGTAAATGATGGCATTATTTTCATTATTGAGTGAACTATCCCTTTTATTAGGCAAACGAATATGTATGATATGAGTTATTTAACAGCTCTTTTGTCAGGAATTTGTTATTGTATGATTAAATAAAGAACAATGTACACCCATGCAGGATATAGGGCAGACATTGAGACTGTCTGCAGCTCTCCAGCAAAGTTGCAAGTTTTAAATTTTTAATGTCTCCATTTTTTCCTGCTATCTATCATTCCTTTAGCACTCTAGCTGCTGCTGTTGGGCGGTCTTTTGCTGCTTGGTGCTGATTTTTGTCCCAGCGTTGCCTGGGCTGAATTCTGCTGCTTCATAATAAGGCAATTTATAAGCAAATAGCTCCTGGAAAGAGCCGGATCGACATAATGTGTGCTGTGAGTTTGTTCTACTGAGCACAAGTTGATCGAGAGCCATAAAGCAGCCAATTAAACAGGTGTGCAGAATGTGTTATGTTGCTCTCTGGTTTGTGTGCTGCGGCGCTGAGTGATCGATTAACTAACCTCACAGTCTAAATCACTCATAAGAGGCCTATTCAGACAAAGGCCTATTCAAGTATGTGTGCTGGCACAACACTTATGAAAATAGACTATTGCTAAATTGCTAAATGCATGTACTGCATTGGTTATAATGTAGTATGTAGTAAGCCTGTCTGCCAGAACTGGGCATAAAATTGCATACTGGTATTAGAGAGCCCTTGCAAAGCTGCATGTAGTGATATCAGAGACCCAGTTGTGGATAATGTTATCCTAAAAAGCACACTTTAAAATTTGAAATGAGTATATAACATGCTATAGTTTGGGATACTGTCACACAATATAGTATACACTATATAATATACTTTTTCAACTGGGAATTCTTACTTTAAAAGGCAAAAGAAACTTAATAACAATATACCTAATGTTTATATTAGTTTTCACCTATTTGTTTTTGCTTTAAAAGAAGGATTTCCCAGTTGAAAAGGCATATTCTGCCCCCTAGTGGTCAATGGAAGCAAAATATGTATAATAACAAACAGGTATATTTATGTGTGTGTATATATATAGTTTGTTTATTGTATGTGTGTGTGTGTGTGTGTATACATAAAGTACAATTTATTATGCGTACACATACACACAAACACACACACACACACATATATATTAATTCTTATTAGTAAATCTAAATATATAATTTAAATAATTGACATTCCTTTTTTACTAAATTATATATATGTATATGTATATGTTGTTCATGTTTATATTTATATATATACATATATATATGTACACACACATATATATTTATACATATAATTTATTTCTTTCATATCTTTATATATATATATATATATGTGTGTTATTTATTTCTTATACACATATACAAAATATTTTTTGTTTATATATGTATGTATACAGTGTATATTTATTTATATATAAATACACACATATGCATGTATATACTTCAGAAAAATTTTAAGTTTATGTATTAAATATATTTATTCATAATATAAACTATATGAATATTAATATAGACTTAATACATGTAAATATTTTCAAAATATATACTGTATGTGTGTATTTATAAGAAATATACACACACACACACACATATTATGCAAACAAAAACTTTTATCTTGTATGCAATTAATTGTTTGACAGGACTAATACACACACACACACACACACACACATATACATACACACATATGAAAATTTTAATTTTAGCATAATATAAGATGCTTTGGATATAAATGTGTACAAAATAAAAAGTAATGCTATTTCAGGCACATTACAACTGGTTGGGGTCTGAGCTGTACCTCCGTCTGGTAGATTGGCCCAGTAGATGATGCGGAAACCCTGAAGAACGCCGTTGAGAGCTTCTCTGGACGGAGTCTGCCAGGACAAAGAGATGCTCTCTGGGGACGCAGCAGTGGCCACAACCTTCTCTGGAGCTCGGCTGGGTACTGAGAGCACAAGAGAAATATAGAAAATCATCTCATAAATAGCCTAATTACTCATTGGCTTGGAACATGTAGAGTAGGTGTGAAAGAAACTGAAATAGATGAATTAACTTGAATTGGGTTCTAATGGCGATTCAAGTGCTGTCAACTTTTCCAGTAGCCACTAGATGGCAGCAAATATTACAAATATGCTTGCCGCATATCTTGGTATTTTAATGATTAGTTTTTAAAGGAAACAATTAAAGCTATAAAACACCGAGGGACTAACATTTGCTGCATTATGTGAATGATTACAGTGGCTTACCGTCCTCCATTGTTGTGGCCCGGACCTCACTGGAAGCCGGTCCCGGACCAGCACTGTTACTGGCCTGCACCACCACCTCATACTCAGTGAACTTCTTCAGGTTATTGAGGCTCAGGGACTCGGTCTCTCCAGTGGCCTCCATGCTGATGCAGACGAACTGATGACTGCCGTTTATGGAGTGTTCTCGATGGCACACCTGATACCCCCTGATCACACCATTCTGGAGGTGTTTCAGCGGCGCCTGCAGGTGAGGAAATAATAGTGTTTAGAAGCAAGACCTCAGTTACTGGCATGCACTCTTAAAAATAAAAATCTTTATTGAAATGGATGGTTCCATAAAGTACTTTTAACATCCATAGAACCTTTCCAATGCGCAAATGTTTTGTAGAGAATAAAAATGTTCTTCGCAGAACATGTTATATTTAGAACTCTGATTAATAAGAGGTTCTTTGGGGAATTTATTGGCATTGCCATGAAAACCCCACTTCTGAAACCTAATTATGAGTGTTAAGACTTTTAGAGAAGGCTGTGAAAATAAATCTGCATAGTTAATCCTTTTGTTTTCTCCTATAATGCCTGATGTTGTTAGAGAACACCTGACAAGAGTTCAGAGAGCATTCCTTCATCTAGAATCACTCCAGACCCTTTAAGATTCCCATCTCTATGTTGGTGCTTGTGTTAATTTTGAGGTTTGTGTTTGGATTATAGTATGGATAGAAGACCCAAACATGACCCATTATAAGATTTCTAGTCAGAGTCAGTCATTTATTGATTTTTTGATCTGTTGGTATTTGATAGAATTCATGCTGCCATGTGTCTAAAGACATCCAGGACCTCCAGCAGAAAGGCCCTCAACATCAGAAATACAGCAGTCTGTTTTATTGTTTATCCCTGTGTGCACCAAAACCCATCTTGAGTGTTAGCTGCTAAAAAGCAAATTTATTTTGGTTTCATTTGACCATAGAAGCCATGTGTCTGATAACTAAATATGAAGTTTGTTTTGGGTGAGCTAGGAGAATTTTTCTGAAAAAACAACCCTCCCAAACATCATGTGGTGATGTAGGGGCTGTTTGAGGTTTTCTAACGCCAAGACTTGTTTTTTGCAGGTCTCCAGCTGTGATCCTCATTGGATTAGGATGATATAAACACATGTTCTCTTCCAGGCAGTTTCGTAACATTTTTATGTTGATTGGAAATTCTTAATTATTTTCCTGATGGTGGAAATGGGAATTTTCATTGCTCTAGCTCTTTTCTTAAAGCCACTTTCTAATTGGTGAAGCTCAATTATCTTTTGCTTCACATCAGAAACATATTCTTTATTTTTTTGTCATTGTGATGGATGAAAGAGGAATTTGGCCTTTGTTTCCCTCCTATTTATATTTCTATTTCATCAGAATTTCTAGAGGTAATGATTGTGCGCAGGGTGTATTTGAGAAAAACTTCTATTTCATAAAGAGATTTTTAATTGTTTCAGTTCAATGAAAGGCTGGATTTTTGTGAATTTTTTTTAAATAAAACATCAAATGATTAATAATGCAGGTTTATTTTCACAGCCTTCTTTGATCATATTTACCAAGGGTACCAACAATTCTGATAGTGTGTGTGTATACACATATCTATATATATATATATATATATACATACTATATACAGTATATACTATATTCTTATATTTATTGGTTAAAACACTATACCCTAACACTAATATCTTTATAGTTTACTATCTATCCTAAATATTAAGAATAAAATACATAGCTAATTATGTATATATACATTGTAATAAAATAAATATTAAATATTACAAAACAATTAAAACAAAACAATTATTTATATATATACATAAAGTAAAATTTAACTAGGTATATATGGTTACTTTTCATGTGCATTATATGTATCTATAATATAGATTAATAATAATAAAAACATAATGAGTAGTCCTTTAATTGGTATGTGTATGCGCATGTTTATACAACTTCAAACTTGTTACAATCTTGATAACCTGTGCAGCCATACCTTCCATGTAACTTTTATGCTTTGGGAGGTGATGGCTTCCAGTGTGACGTCTTGGGGTGGTCCTTCAGGATCTAGAGTGGTCAAACATGGACTCTGTTTAGCCTGGTCTGACATATGCCATCATGTTATAAATATAAACATTGGCCTCAGTAGTTATCAGGATCTCAATCACACTCCTGTAATGTCACCCTCGACCACCAGTTGGCAGTATTGCAGCACAATGGAACAGAAAGTGAAAAATATTTACATTGCTATTTGTTCTATAAATAGGAAAGCTATTCCAAAACTCCTAAAAGATGGTCCAATACATTTTAAATATCAGAAATAGGATGAAAGAGTAACATGCACTGATCTACTGTATATAATAGCCGGAACATGAATATGACCGGTATTTCGTACCTGCTTCATCGGTGGTTACTGTGAGCTCATTGCTGGGTTCACTGTCACCAATGTGGTTCTTCGCAAACATGCGTATATTGTAGGTGGATGATGGGTGAAGCTCTATGATGGTGGCCTGGTTTAGGGTAGGAGAAACATCTCTGGTCCTGCGAGCTCGTTCCCAAGTTTCTGTTTACGGTTGGAGAGATGGTTGAGAACATATCTGGATGTGACAGCTGATAAGCTTCATTTGTAGGTCTTTTACAATGTCTACGACGCCAAAATGGCTACTGTTATTGCTTGTATTGGTTCAGATCATATACCTGTTTTATTTTTGCACTCAATATCGTAGCCGGTTATGGGACTGTTCCCATCAAATCCCATGGTCCAGCGGAGGGCGATGGTCCTCTCTTTCACCTCCCGAATCTCCACTTTAGGTGGCTCTGGTGGCTCTGAAAATTCAACGACACCGTGCTCAGATTCTCAGAAGCGTTGAAACCCTCCCCACATTTAAACAATGACATTTAAATCAGGAGATTTCCCTCAAGAGTCATTTCAAATGCCTAATAAATCCTCTGAATCTCCAGCCAAGCCCAGGTGATTTTCCGGCTGCTTACCTTGAACTGTTAACTGAAGGATGCCTCTGTCTTCACCATAGGAGTTAATAGCGTGACAGGAGAAGAACCCAGAATCCTCTCTCATTGTTGGGTAGATCTGAAATCAGGAATATGGTGTGTGAATGAGCAAATAGAAAGAAAGACATTCTTACCCTAAAATGACCCTGATCATCACAAAACATTCACAAACTTTATAAAGAAAGATACCTGAAGGACCTGCTATGCTTATATGGTTGAAATTATTCAATTTAATAAATAAATAAATAAATATTCACACTTAAAATGTAAAAAATTCAAGAAGGATGCATTAAATCAATCAAAAGTGACAGTAAAGACATTTAAAATGTTACAAAGGATTTATATGTCAAACAAATTCTGTTCTTTTAAACTTTCTATTTATCAAAGAACTAAAAAAAAAAAAAATTCTAAATTCTAAATAATATGAAATCCTTTTGGTGAACCATATCAGAATAGTAAAATGATTTTTTTGAAGCATCATAAAAAAACTAAACACAACCCTGCCAACAGTAAATATTTACATATTTTACAAGTATACAAGTTTTTATTTTTATTACATATAAATTATCTATAATAAATTACTATATAAATAACTAGAAATACTGCATGTTATGTATGTATTTTTAACTTTTAAAATATAATAGTATGTACCTTGATAGACCTGTCCACCGTTAATTAAACTTTCAGAATTTAAACTATCAGTATGAATTTTATGGACTAATTGTGAAAGATTTTTTAATTTTAAAATATGTGCATCAAATCATCAAAAATTACAATGCATAAATGAAGAATCAGACCTGCAGGATGGAGACAACCTCGTCGCCGACGTTCTTGACCGTTACCGTGTGCCGCCACATGTCTGGATTGATCATGTGTGACTGCTTCTCCTTTTCCACCTCCTTCTCCCATCTAACCATAATGGGCTTCTCACCATGAGCCTTGCAACTCATCTCTATCTTCTTTCCTTTCGTTGCCAGTGAATTGTTGGGATACGATGTTATCATGGCCGGAACTGAGAAAGATAGAGAAACCAAAAATGCATCATGAAGACAAATGCCATCACTGCGGATCAAACCGAGCAAGTTTTTCTTATGACATCAATGACTTTTAACTTACATTCGTGCAAATGCCATGTAATGCTTTACAACAGCGAGGATCAGAACACTGTACTACCCCAGACAAGGTAAATGTTTTACAGCTCTATGGCAATAACAAGATCGAATGTGATGCTTTATGCAGAGGTACAGTTTTTACTCCATTCTCTCTCTCTCTCTCTCACACATACACACACACACTCATGTCCCGGTTCCTCACAGGCATTCATTGGGGGAGCGGAGCACCAGGCGGGTACGTGGGAGCGCCGGTACAGCGAGTGATGTGATTGAGTGTGTCAGGTTGAAAGTCCCGACCGTTTACATGTCATCTCTTATTCACTCCAGCAATTCTCAGCTCAGCAGCAACAAAAAAAAAAAAAGAAAAAAATCCATGCCTGAATCAAAAATGGCATATTTTCTGATTTTTTTTATGCTAAAAAAATAAATAAAAAATAAATATACAGTATATATATATATATATATATATATATATATATATATGTATAAATGTTATTTTAGTCTTTATTTATTTTTAGTCATTATTTTACGCAACATTACTCAAGTGTTGCATGTTTAACGAGGGAAAAAAATATTTCATACATAACATCATCCTACAGGAAGTGACATCACTATTAAAGGGAAAACAACAGGACAACTGTCAGTAGCTAATATAAGAGAAGCAAAAAAGGCAACACCAGATATTGTTAATTAAAACTGAAAATAATTTTTGGTTACTGAAATAAACACACTAACATAAAAACTTGAAAAAAAAAAAGATAAGTATTGTATTTCTATTGCAAGCAATAGCAAACTAAATTTAAAAAATGTAAAAATAAAAATACAAATTTTAAATCTACAGAGAAATATTAAAATATAACATTATTATCAAAACGTACTAAAACTCAAACTGAAATTAAATTGAAAACTGAAAATATAAAAATTCTAAATATCAAAACTTTTCTCTCTCTCTATATATATATGCAGAGTTCAGATACAAACGCCTCTAAAAGCCATATATATATATATATATATATATATATATATACACACACACACACACTGGCATTTAAAAGTATGGGATGAGCAAGATGTTTTATGTTTTTTTTTAAAAAGTATATTTTGCTCATCAAAACAACATTATTATACTGTAAAATCTATTTTAGTTCTGTGAATTCCATTTTCATCAGCCATTACTTTAGTCTTCAGTGTTACATGATCCTTCAGAAATCATTCTGATTTATTATCAACATGCTTATTTATTATCGATGTTGGAAACCAATGTGCTGCATTATACAGTACTGTTTAAAGTTTTAGACACTCGTGTAAAAAAAATGCCATAAATAGATTTAATTGATCAATTAACTTCTATTAACTAAATCAAATAAATATTTGGAATTACAGCTTCTGGTAAAACAGCTTCTGTTCCGAGGTGCACTTGACCACAGTTTTTCAGGTAGCTTTCCAGGTAGGGTTTTTTTCTTCATCTTGGAGACATTGCCACAGTTCTTCTGGATTGAGTCTGTCTCAGTTTGTTCTGTTACTTCATGTCATTCCAGACAGACTGGATGATGATCAGATCAGATCTCTGTGTGGAGCACTGGCTGTTGTCAGACTCTCAGAAAAGATAGATATAACCGACTTTAAACCATTTTTTGTTGGTGAAAATACTAGTGCTCAAAAAAAGTATTTAGACACTTGAGCCTCAAATAAAAATGTTTAAATGAATTATCTTTGTAACAAAAAATCAAAACAATTGCTATTTGTTTTGAGGAATTACTAGCTTAAGCACACTGTTCAATTACAGCACCTTATAAAAATTAAATTGTTAGGTATCGAATTAAACATAAATTGTTAAAACTAAGACAAATGTCCGGTTACTTTCTGGTGGCCAAACTTTGCAGAAACGTTGCATGTTTATTATTAAGATGAGGTACAACACAGATGGTTATTCTGTTGGACATCTGTGTAAATTTGAGGAAAACTTGCCTCAGATCCGACTGAGAGCAGTTAGTTAAAAACAAGTATCTTAAAATTAAGTTGTGAAAAAAGCTTCATCATATTTCGATTACATATTGTTTGAAGTCACATTTTTTATCTAATGCAATAAAATTCTGACATCTTACAAGATTGCTTAATTTATGAGTCAACATACTGTGCTAATTTATTCAACATCTAAGGCTATATTAACAGCTGAAATATCAGAAGTGAAGTTCAGTTCAGACTTGAGTTTTAACAGCCGAAGTTATAGGCCTATACTAAAACAGAATTCACCAGGCTTGGTTATCTATATTAAGTGTACTCTTTATATTTAGTGTTTAAATGCCATTTGGTCTGTTGGCTTGGACGGGAGTAGATAAGGCAGTCTCCTGCAAAAACACGCCAGCAGAGGGCAGTGTTTAACATCAAAGCCGTCAACAGAGTCACGGTTAAACTTTATTTCGTCCAAAAAATAGCAGCTGATAGGATGAGCTGTGAAAAATGCAGATATACCAGGAACAAGTTTTCCACAGCAAATATTTGCTTTTAAAAAATACAAAATGTGCCATTTCACGATGAACACTAGAAGGTGTTCTAGTGACCCTCCCATCAGGAAACGCATCTGCTTAGTGGTGATGTTATCTGTGATGCTAAAAATGATCAAACAGACAGACACAGAGCCGCAGCGCGCGCTTGAGAACATGCATCTTTTAGTGATGGACAACATTTTCTTGCTTGCGCTGGTCACTCTTCTCAGCGTCGTTCAGAACGGTATGACATTTATACTTTATTATTTTTATTTCGTATACCTGAAAGACGTTTAGAATGTGTATGCAAATTAGCATTAAACACATTGTGCTGTTTACACAACTGCCAGGAATTAGTCTATAACGTAGCCTAAATATACATACACATGTATTAAATTAATATGTCCAGTGTTTCCACTTCTCCTCTAGTGTTCTTCGCCTTGAAGGTTGAGAAAGAGTGCACCGGTCAACATTCCAAACATTCTGCAGCGTTTGAGCGTTTGTCCTGTGCGAAGTGAGTAATATTGTCTCGAGCTTCTTCGCTCTAGAATTTGACTGAAAAATGAACCATTGTTTTAGGCGCCAAATAAGATTTTTATAGAGTGAGACAAATAATCTGTTTATGAAATAAGAGCTCGAAATTTTCCTGTTGTTTTGTAAACTAACTTCCTGCGTTATTTACATAATGTTGCAAAAGGGTTGCACCAAAGAGCATGGTTGCACTGGTGTTTCTGTCTGTATATTGAAAGCTTATAGCTGCACATTTAATTTTTCACTTATTTAAATAAGTCTACATTAATGTAAATGGTCAGTCATGAATGTGAATAAAAGGGGAAAAGGTATAATTTTTTTTTTTAATTCCAAGCTAAATTTAGATCAGGTGAATTTTACTACTAATCAAATATGCAAAATTAAACAAACTGACATCATTATTATCAGCTGCATATCTAGACTGTTGGATTCTAGTTTGGTACTTTATCTCAATTTAGATCATAAAGTGTCATTAACCACCACCAAAGAGGAAGTAACAGCTCTTTCACAATATTTCTGAAAGATACATGGAAGTGCTACAAGAAGAACTGACAGCATGCCTTTAGTTTGGTGAAATGAAATACCAGAGTTGTCTGGAAGCGCTTATAGTTTTTGTATTTATTATTTTCTCAGTCGAAACTGCATGGACACATATCCAACATTTCTGGCTGTACTGTGGTGTGCTGGTATCTGCCTCAGCCAAGGTACAATTCATCACATTTGTCCAAAAAAGAAAGTAAAGTAAAAGTTGTTTTAGAAGTGAAAATGGCTTTGTTATTTTCTGTGTTATTAACTTTCACTACAGTATAGTGATAGGATCAGACCAAATAAAGCACCTCTTTGTACTGTAGTAGAAATGGTTTGCATTTCCTGGCTAATAATTTCTGTTATGACCCATGTGCAAATATCTGTGTGCATAATAACTGAATTAGGCTGGGTCGCTAAGAAACCAGCACATATATAATAAAAGTTAGCCCTAATGAAATGCCAGTACATTAACTTTCTTGAAAATTCTCTGATATAATAAATAAAAAAATTAAAAAACTTTTTGTTACAGCTCCAGCTGCCTTTGCTGGAATTATCTACCTTGTGGTCCGGCAGAAGTACTTTGTTGGCTACCTGGGGCAGACTTGCCAGAGGTAAGATTTTTAAATCCATAACTATGAACAAACATCAAAGATATGTTTTCTTGTGCTAAAGCAGCATTAGAGTCAACTGAAACATCTTCTTCTGAGATTCCTGGCTTTAAAACTACATGAAACGCAGACAAATGTGGGTTGTTCTGCAATCGAGGAGCATTAGATGTTGCCTAACGCTTATCTCAATACAAATAGGCTATTAGTCATTGAACTGTTGCTAATTTATGATATGGGCAGAACGTACGTGGGTTTCAGCTCTGGATGTTACTTTATACAGACACATCAACCATGTGTTGTAACTCAGTGTTGAGTTTACACACACCAGATTTGTTAACAGATATTCTGCTTGTATGCATGACAGCACACCTGGGTTCCTGTTCGGGAAACGCATTCTCTTCTTCCTGTCTCTCATGTGTGTTGTGGGAATCATGAATCACCTGATGCTCACCTATGGTGGCAGTGACTACAAAGAGTACATCCAGACCATCACCAAAGCAGCGTCAACACTTCTGCTCTTGCCCTGAACTGCGCCACACTGAATTTTCTGCAGCTGAAAACAGTAATGCAAACACATCAGGGTAGATAAACTCTTTCGGTTAACGGTTTGTCAGTTAGTCAGAGGATGTGGCAAGAACTGTGTGAAGCGATCAGAGTGATGGTCACAGAGGCTTTTATTTTTGCATATTACAAAGCTTTACAAAATAATAACTTGTTTTTTTTTACTGTAACTATCCCAGTATATGCATTTGAAGAAATGTTTTAAATGGGTCATATAATGCTTTATTTTTTTCACTGAGCACATCATGCAAGGTTAGGAAAAAATAAAAAAAATGTTCAATTTCACACTTCTCTCTGAGCTTCAGATTTAAATGGTCAGTTTTTTTGTTTACTGTGCCTTTAAAAATGCCAAGTTCTGCTCAGGCACCGGATTGCAGGTTTCCTGTCGCGTGAAATATAGCTCAGCAAAATCCTCAGACTCTTAGCAAAATCCGCATTACATGACAGGGTTACTAAATTATCAGTGATGAAATGTCAAGACTCAAAATATCAGGGTATAATTGCACATAGGGCTGGGCGATATGGGCGATAAAAATCAGTCGATAACAATAATTATCATGCTAAATTTCAGATCTTTTATTACCTCAGTTTTAAAGGTGAAATGTAATTATTCTGACTGTTTGGGTTTTATTAAAATTAACCATTGGTCTTCCATAGTAGCATACATTTAGATCATGATTAAAACCCCACATATAGCACCTTAATACAATGGTATAAATGTATCTATAGCACAAACTTGATCACAAAAATACTGTAATACTGTAATTATATTCCCTTACTCCATTAATACATTTAATTCATGTCTAGACTAATAATATCATAAAACGTCTTATGATTATTCCACATTTCTGCAACAATACCATGTCTACATTAGTGTTACTAGTCAAATCCATCATTGAAAAGTCTTCTGACTGTAACGTTGCGCAGTGTTTCTCCTGTTTGTCAGCGCTGCTTTTAACTAGTTTAAACATTTTGAGGTGAATTACACTGAGTTAATTATCATTATCGTTTTATCACCCAGCCCTAATTGCACATTTCTGTTGCTGGAACTATATGCAGAGCTGTAGGTGCTACACAGCCAGAAACAGCACAAGAAATTTGTAAAAAGATAATATAATTGTTTATTTGGCTTGATTTCAATAATCCAAAAAGGTAAACATTTAGATTCCTCATGATATGACCTATTTAAAGCAGTGAAGGTGACACATTAGGGCACTTTTGCATAAAGTGACCCATTTAAAAAAGTATTGTAACTATCTTGTGTTTGCTTGTTTACAATGTGAGGCTTTATGAAATTGACCTTTCTGCTTCAACAGAATTATAATTAAATGCCAGTGCTCTCTATTTCTTTGTATTTGATTTTTTATTTTATTTTTGTATTACTGCTGACATGAGCAAAATAAAGTTTTATTTACAGTAAAACTGTAAACGTTTAAGGTGCATTAATGGTCTCCTCATCTGTGCAGGGCTTCAATTTCCACAGACTGTTTTCAGTAGATACTTGCCGTTTCACACAACATTTTGGGTGTTGATCTCATCTCCCATGATAAGAGACCTGCAAGATCACTTTACAGTTATAGTCTCAATACTAGAAATCATCAGAGAGATCTACTTGTTTATTAAAACACACCTTGAACTGTCGTTTGCTGCAGCCGAACCAGTAGGGAAAGTCAAAAAGGGCGTCAGAACGATACTTGATGGTGAAATGTGTGTCTTTCCAGATGGGCTTTACAGGAATTTGAAAGTTCTCACCGACCCATCCCTGTAGTGCAGCACTGACATCAACCTTAACAAACAAAACAAAATAAATAATTATATGTTAATTGATTTTTTACATAAGAAGAAGGGCACTAAATTTGTACATCATTAAAAAGTAAGTCTCCATTGAACTCACATCAACTGCATAACTTTCTCCAGCAACAGATGAAATAGTCATGTCTAAGCCTCTCTCCATTTCCCATCTGATCATTGGATGACTGCCATTGATCGCCACCACATAATACCTAAGCACTACGAAGTAATGAAGCACAATAATAAGAAGAGTGAGGTATTTGACTTTACAAATACAGTTTATATTGTGGTGTCGAAGTTTAATGATACCTTTCCTGTTGATATAGTGACAACATTGCTACATTTTTACAACTGTAGTGCTTATTAAACACCATATTAAACACTATCTTAATTTATTTAGTAAGTATTTATGACAATAAAACAAAATTTTATTTTAAAAGATTACAAATTTACATTACTGTAATTCTACATTCTTTTTTATTTTATATCAAATGTTTGTTTTTTTTTTATCAAAACTTTTGTTTTTGGTGTTGTTTATAAAATTGGCCACTGAAATTAGTCTGTTTTTTTTGTTGTTTTTTTTTTACCTTATTTTGTCGAGATTTTTTAAAATGATAAAAATACCTTAAAAATTGTGAACTGTATCTTTTAATAAAACTATCAGGAAGCTATCAATCCATCCTATTATCCAAACCTATGCCATATGTAAGAAATATGCTTTTTCAGAATACTGTATTTAAAATATGATTTTGTCATTTTAATATAAATGTATTAATATATTGTTGTATCATTTTATATATGTATACACACAACACTCCTCTGTTTCCACGTAAACACAGAAGCAGATACTTTTACTGTGGGAAATATTAATAATAATAATTAAAAAAATAAAATAGTACCTGAAGCATCTCTGTTTTTCTTTTCTTCAACCTTTGTTTTGGTGCATGCAGACACGAGGATGTATATTATTTTTGAGGTTAGCTGTGTACTCCCCCAAAGTACGTACTATGACTTTCCTGAAATGGCCAAGAAGTGTTACAAGAGCATGCTATATTTAAACCTGCGTGTTGTCATGACGTTATTTAAATATGTACTATTTACCTTCCTGGGGAATTGCAGAAAATCACTTTCCCCTGGCTAGACTGGACCTCATCGATGAAGACGCAGCTGTTCTCCTGATCCCACCTCACGACTCTGCAGCCCGCGCGACTCTCCACAGTGAATCCGCGAGGAGGGCTGTTCACGAATGACTCCAGCTCGATAACGTGTATAACAAAACCCGAATTCACGTTTCCCCGCATCTTCTTTGTTTTGTACTTTCTTGAGGACAAATCCGAGTATTCGTCGACCGCGTGAGTCGCCCTTCGCTTTGGTGGGCGTGGAGCTGGTTTATTAATCTGTGCATCACAGCCAACTGAGTCATAGTCCGGTAATTTACAGAGCAGCTCAACTGCGACCGGAAGGCTCCGTTTTATCACCTGTTATACTCATTTAGCGGGGTTTGGTGACCCAGGCGTCCTGGTTTTGAACATAAAGAAACAGCACATGCTGCTGGTTAGGTCGGTTTTGAAGCTGGGATCACACAGACACGTAGTGTTTTACATAATGGGAAATGGAGCGATTTAGTTCAAGTTTCCTATTAGTCACATTGAAAGTAGGTCATTTAACATCCAGTAGTAAAATAATGTTAGCCTTTTCCTGAGGGAACTGTTACTGCAAGACTGTTATATCGCTACTTAAATTAAAACCAGTCCAAGATGGTTTGCAGACTACCACGGTGATCTATGGATCTTAACATTCACTCATAAAATAAAATCTCCAGCTGACACAACACCACTTGCAAAAACGATGCATGAACGTGAACATCAAAAATCAAAGTCAAACGCAAACCAGACAAGTAACAAAGAGAAGTAAAAAATTTATTGCAGTATTTGCTCCTCCACACATGCTGGGGGTCCCTCGTCCCGCTGTGGGGTGTAGAGACCCAAACCCTGACCCAATACATCAAAATCTACATTTACAAAAAAACCCTCCCTTCCATGTAGGCGACAGATACTGCATGCTCTGCTTTCAACTGAATAAATTATGTCCAGGAGACTCCATTTTACAGCACAAAAGAAGTAGAACATAAAGCAGAGGAGATGTTTAAAAGTTTATTTCCCTGGAAACTGAGCTAAGCTAAAGAAATCCATCCGGTGCTAGGTTAAACTCCAAGGTCACTTTATTAAGAACATCAACAGACTAATTTCCAACATTCACTTTAGGTTTATTTCTTTAAACAGATTTTTTTTTTTCGTCAGAGATATAAACATTTTTTGTTTCTGTTTTGTGTTAAACTATGATACAGTGGAGGGGGGAAAAAATTCAAACAACCAAGTTGCTGCACAACAGCGAAGGAGCTCCATTTCATTCTTTTCCGTTTAACTTAAAAGATGTACAGGAATCACATCTACATTTCAGACCACAATTTTAAAATCGTCGTTCCTTAATCCGACCAGTTCCTGCCTTGGATCTTAAAACCTGTGAAGTCTGTAGTACTCTTTTTCTCTCCGACTTAAGTTTACAAAACGTTAAATCCTGATGAAGTTTGGCTGCTGAGAGTCTGTTGGGTGTAACAGTTCCAGAGTTATTACAGAATTAATTAGCTGGAAGTTCCTTCCTTGGCTGCGTACAGTGAACGTAAAGTCTGCACTACTTTGTTGGACAGTTTGTGCGCGCTTGTCAAGGCAATTTTCTTGTAAATAATGTCAGACTCCTTTATAGTGTCCACCCAAGGCACCAGTTTTCGTCCGTCACGTTTCTTGGCCTCCGCCCAGGTGCCGGAGTATGATCCGGCCATCCAGCGAACGCTGTAGCCTGTGCTTGTCTTCTGAATAACACGCGCTATCTGCGGCCGGTCCTTGTACTTGGGGCAGCAGATAGCAATGACGTCCATGGCTTCTACAGTTTCGTTCATGTGACCTGATGCCTCTGCGGAATCTCCGCCTCTTCTGGATTTCCGTGACGACTAGAAGAGAACAAAACATTGCGTTTTAAAGTGACTGTAATGTTAGACGTTGAGAGTCGAATGAAGAAAATCAGCTTTCTTACCCCAGGAGCCTTTTCGTCTGCATCACTGTCGTCGTCGTATGAGTCAGCAGCATTATTCTTGGGGCTGGAGCCTCCTAGTAGAGCAGTGATGGCTTTGTTTCTGGCGTGGATACTGGCTGAAGCGTCCCCTTCCTCATCTTCCTCATCTGGGTCCAAGTGCTCCATTAGTACCTTAAACTGTGGAATAAAACATTTAGAAATAGTCAGAAATTGATTCATTTTTTTTGTGAATCTGTTTAAAAACTGTCCATTTTAATAAATCAATTCAAGACAATTCAATGGGCTGTTTGTATATGTGTATATATGTATGTATATATATACACATATATACACATATACATACATACAAGTCTATTTAGCCAAATTTTTATTACCTTAAAAAAGTATTTTAAAAAACTAATAAATTATTTAAGATTTATTTCTGTTAATGGAAATTATTTTAATAGATTTGTTTTATTTAACAATATAAATACAGTCTTTTCCTTTTTTTCAAATGTTATAAAGCAGATAAGAACACATTCATATTTTTTATATTATGCATATTTTAAATTATTAAATCGCTTCTTTGTCTTTTAATTTAAAAAAAATATTAAGGATTATTAATGTTTTATTAATTAATTAATAAAAAAATGGGATGATATTATACCATTCCCTGATTATTTGCCTGGGAAAACCCCAATAAAGAAAAAAAGACAGCTTTAAGCAAATTTCAAGTTATTTTAGAGCAAATAAATAAGTAAAAAGGAAATTTTGATAAAAAGACTGAAAAAAAATATATATTTATTAATTATTTTTTATGCCTTTTTAAACAGCACATTATTCTGAATCCAAAAAATAAAGAAAATTAGAATGTTTACATCTAAATACTGTCTGACGACTCTCCTCTTGACATCGTAAGTAAGATCTGTATTGGACAGGTTGTTCGACAGGTAATCCAGTGTCTGCCGTGGGTTAAAATGCACATTGGCCTTCCTGTTTACAGCCTTATCATAAACCTTTGCAGATTCTGTAGGCGAGTACTTCTGAATTTTACTGCAGGAAGAGACAAAGAGGCATTTATTAACACATTCCATCGGTTGCGTCAGAATGCGTTTGGACCAGCAGGTAAATCTCACCTGTCAGAGAAGCCATAGAGGTTCTTAAGGTGCTGCTTGAGCATCAGGAGCAGCAAGATGCCCTGAGAAGCGTTGGCAAAATCCAATAAGGGCTCGGGGTTGTCAGGTAGACGCTGCATGACCTTGTCCACATCCTCCAAGTCGAGGTCTGAATCCGAGTCAGAGTTCACCGCAGCGGATCGTCTGGATTTCTTGGGCCGACGGATGACATCATCACTGCTATCACTATCACTGCTGCTTCCTCTGCTACTTTCATCCTCAGAGCCATATTTTTTCCCTCTTTTTTTCTTCTTTTCCCGTGGTCTAGGTTCTTTTAGCAAAGACTGTGATACAAGGCAATATTGTTAGAAAACATTCATGTCAACTCTAAAAAAAAAAAAAAACAGAAAATAAGGGTAATGCAACCAAAAAGCAAATAAATAAAAAATTTTTTTTTAACTAATTTTAACAAGAAAATGAGAAGTACTAAAAAGCGTATTTGTTAAACTAAAAACTAAATATTGGATGAAAAACCTTAACTTAAGCTTAGGTAACTAAATAAATTAAACTAAAACAAATACAATTTAAGCCAAATATATACAAAATATCAGGTGAAAATTTATTTTTATTCACCAGATTTAATTAATAGGTAGAATGAGGCAAAAATTACCATTTTAAGGGCAAAGTATTCATGTAAGGATATTCATGTTTGATACTACCCCTTTTCATGCCACATTAATTTGATTTCTATCATATAAGTGACCATAGAGCACAAAACCAGTCATAAGCTTTCGATTAATATATGGTTTGTTAGGACAGAACAATATTTGAAAATCTGGAATCTGAGGGTGCAAAAAATCAAAATATTGAGAAAATCAAAAATATTGTCAAAATATAGTCCTTAGCAATGCATATTATTAATGATTTTTGGCTCCATACAATGTATTTTTGGCTATCGCTACAAATATACCCCAGCGACTTAAGACCAGGTCCAGGGTCAAATATAACAGAAATGACAGTAAAAGTATAGAAACTGAACACAGTGAGCGGTTAAAAAAGCAGCGCACCTCTTTGAAGGACTGCAGCAGGTTGCTTCCAGACACTGATAGTGTGATGTCTACATGGTGCATGATGAACAGCGGCTCTTCCTGACTCTGAAATGGGAAGCAGGCAAGATTGTCTGCGATATACAGCAGCATGTTCACGTCTGACTTCTGCATGGGAAGAAAACAAAACAGCATTATTGAAGAAACACAGGCTACTCAAAATGCTGACAGATATAGAAAAGCAACTGTATCTACAGAAGATAATACAAAAGATAGAAAACCAACAGAGTGACATAATGCAAAACATTTTAAAAAGCACTGACCGTGTTGTCATCAAACAGGTTGAGAAGCGAGATGAGGAAAGCCCTGCGGTGTTGTCTGTTTCCACGCACCATGGTGTAGAGGTGAGAGCAAAGAGCCGTGTTTGTCTCATCCTGGCGGAAACCCCTGACTATTGTGTCTTTTGAATCCACGATGGCTTGCTGCACCTGATAGGACATCTTCATCCCCGCCACAGCCTTCATCTGTTTGGATGGCATATATGGCCGGGATTATTTTAGTATTAATTGACATATTATAGTTTTGTCTGGTCTGTTTTAAAATAGATGTTGGAAAATAGATGTTCTGTCATGCTGAGAGATAAGAAGTATGTGTGTGAGAAAATATCATAAAAAAATAAATGATGTAGTGGATGTTTTTTTTTTTTAAGTGCCATTACATAAAAGGTGTGTTAGCAACATTCTCTTGTCATTTACTGTTGCTGTCAGGGACTATTTGTTAGCGGAAGGACTGCATTTACATTTAACAAACTTATATAAAACTCTATATATATATTTTAGCTTAATGCACCAGCATCATACACTACAAATGCATGTCAGTTCAAATCCACTTACGTGAATAAATCCTGTGTATTTCTTATCAATCTCCACCAGCTGTTGATCAGCTTTATTCCTCATTGTGGGTTCAGAGTCGGTTCCCATTGCGATAAGATACGGAACGCACTAATGGGGAAGGAAACAAGCCAGTTAAAACAGGCTCTTTCAGTCCGGCTTTAGGAGAGTTTGTGCAGAGGACACATACCTGTACGGGATGAATGAGGCCTTGGCTGAGCGTCAGGGCGATGACATTGAGGCCAAAGTGTCTTACGCTGGATTGCGTGTGGAAAAAGCTCTCCAGCACCTGCTTGAGGTAGAGCTGCATGATAGAACTGCTCATGCCAGATGAGATGTCACCCATCTCCTTCA
Organism: Enteromius argenteus; assembly: GCA_032357425.1. Taxonomy (NCBI): domain Eukaryota; kingdom Metazoa; phylum Chordata; class Actinopteri; order Cypriniformes; family Cyprinidae; genus Enteromius; species Enteromius argenteus. Next base: position 84,863 of record JAUCMR010000064.1, read on the forward strand.
GGTCCTCCTGCTTAGACATCTTCTTCCCTGAAAAGACCAAAGACAAAGAATGAGAATAAAAATAGCAGACCGTCTAGCTGCTTACCAAGTGACAGATGCATTTAACACAGACAAGAATGACACTCACACTCCCTGTCGGCTTCCTGCATGCGTGAGTCTTCCTCTTGCAGGTATGTCTGTAAGTTCTTTAGCACCTGGATCTTCAGATTCACTGATGTTTTCCTGTCAGCCAGGAGGCAGTTGTAGAGGTTTTTCACATCTGAAGCAAACATTAGTCCTGGGTGCTGGATGAACAGGAAGCCTGGAGGACCAACAGATCACGGTTTTGTTTACAGTGAGGGAAGTGTAAAGGCGATAACAAGAAATGTAGTGATTATGGAGAGCAAATATTCACCTAGACCAATGATGGCCTTGGTCTGCACCTCCTCATCCTCATTTTTAGTGAAATACAGCAGCAGCTCCAGCACTTTGTCCTTTATGACCACCTGAAAAAGAGGAAGACCATTAAACAGACATGTAAAAGAGTGAATCATAAAAAAACATTTCAAGGTTACATTTGATAAAGCAAATTAGTATATTATATGGCCATTAAGACATTTTCATATTATGACTTTATGCTTACATGACTTTTTGTGTCAATTAAGCACATTTTCCTCAAAGTTCTCATTTTCATAATGGGCCCGGATGTTTAATTTTTATATTTTGTTGGTACAAAAATTATCATTATTACGAATTCTCAGATTATAATTGCTGTAGTACAATAATTTTTGTAAAAAACTTTTTAAAATGATTAAAATCAGCATCAAAAGCAGCAATTATGTATAAACAAAACGTAAATGTATCAGCTTTTTCACAATAACAGCAATATGTTTTCTGAGAATACACACACATACATATTTTCTCTGTGTGTGTGTGTGTGTATGTATATATATATATATATATATTAGTGCTGTCAAACGATTAATCTCTCACTAAT
>JAUCMR010000064.1:85938-112643 GCA_032357425.1 Enteromius argenteus
ATATATATATATATATATATTAGTGCTCTCAAACTATTACTCGATCACTAATAAAAATATTTCATATATATATATATATATATATATATATATATATACACACACACACATATATATGTATATTATATATATATATATATATATACACATATACATACACGTATACAATACATACAATACATCTTATTACAATACAATTACTCACATTTTTAAATGAAATTAATAAAATTACTTGAATTAATACATTTGACAATTTTTTATTTTTTAATGCATGAAATACTTCTTGTGATATAAGACTAACAATATATAAATATACAAGATATATATAATTAATATTATAACTGTAATTATAATATATATTTCAATTAATACAATAAGTAAACAGAATTAATTTATTTTGATTATGGGAATTCATGAAACCCATTATTAAATATACCAAAATAAAATATTTCACTCTTGACAAAACTGCGAGATTAATACAATTACAAAAACATTCTGTGATCTAAAAGAAAAAAGAAATATGTATATATATATATATATTTTTTTTTTTTTTTTTTGTTTTGTTTGTTTGTTTTGTTTTGTTTTTTGTTTTTTTTTAATGCATAAAATTTTTCCCATTGAATTAAAAAAAATATATATCTTCAGGATTTTACCTTATTACTGCCTTTGAACTCCTCTTGGTCAAAGTCAAAGTGTCGGCAGAGGGCACCCACAGTGAAGAGTGAACGCAGCAGAGCAGGTTTATTAGAGACCAGTACAGTGCTGTTCGGGTCTTCTTGATGCTGCAGCTTCAGCTTGTTTAGCGCTCCTTCACATGAAAGAAGCAGCATTTTAGAGGGATAAACACTCTCAGCATCATAGAAGAGCAAAAGACTCCTGACAGTTGTACTACTCACCATAATATCGGTTGAAACACGACCACACAAACTTGTAATTATGGGTGACCTTATTGACAACCGCACCGAGACAACTCACGCAATGCTGCACAACCTGGAGGAAACAAGACAGATGGCATCATGAAGCTTTTCACGTACAAACCGTTGGACACCAGAGCTGCTGATACTTGCTCTCCAACTGACCGTCATGCCGTATTTGATAATGAGCTTCATCAGGTCTTCTTCGATGGTTGTGAGGAAGTTTTCACTCGGATGGTCCATCAAAGGAACAACGAGCTCCAGGATTTTAGCCACATTACAGATCACCATAAAATCACTCTGAGTCTGTAGGGAGACAAGAAACACCATCACTCTCTGGCCTCTAGATGGCAGCACAACGCCATTTATTGCAATACATTCCCAGAAAGCCTACTCACGTTACACTTTGTGGTCAGGTACGGCTGCATAGTCATGGCATGTTTCACCATCAGCTGAGGTCGGATCTTGCTAAACAGGTACAGTGTGGTGATACATGCCACTAGGCGATTGGATGTCAACCCCTTATTCTCACAGTCTGCAAAAGAAACAAATAACTTGCTAAAAGTTCAATTAAGGTAAATCCTTTGCTTTAGAATTTAATACAGCTCATACCAGCGAGAGACTCCTCGTATTTCAGAATATGATCCACGAGACTGTCCACCAGCTGAGCACAAGCCTTCCTGGCTGGTTTGTACGAGGCATCCTCTTCTGACTTTAGCAGCTGTGATGATAACAGATTACATCAACTGTTAGGTTATACTTTCTTTTTCTTTTTTTTACCTGAAAAAGTACATTTATTCCATTTCACACTTCCTCTGGGGCTAATGCTTTGTTCAATTGAACTCAGAATGTACAACTTTCCTATGTTAGAAAAGAGCAAAACAACGAATTTGAATGAATATTTTGCTCTTCTAATATCACCTTCTAAACTTAACCTTTCAAGGTACTATCCCAGATCTCAGAGAACCTCTAAATGCACTACTACCAAGCTTTGGAAAAGCAAATCCAAATTGTCCTTGAACCATAGATGGGCAACTTACATTCTGAAGGAGCTGCTCGAACCAGTCGTAACCGGAATCCCTGCATGCAGCGACCTGAGAGACAATGATTCACGTCAGAGGGACATAATGTGACCTTAAACGTGTATTAAAGTACATGTCCTGAGGGTCAGATTTTAGCCCACTCTGCAGATCCTTACCACATCTGTGATGTTGAGAATCTTGCGAGTCATGGCCTCTTTATCGTGATTAGGAGTTGGGGTGAACCAGAGCTTCTGAAATGTCTCATTAACTAATTTCTGAATAAAGAGATAGCAAAAACAAACCGGTTATAACATGTCTGCACAATTTAAAAAAAAATTAAAAACATTTTTGAATGACTAGAAATTTATTTAATCCCCAAAATTTAAATTGTACTACTAGTTTATAAAGTAAATCAACTTAAATATTTTGTTTTATTATAGTAATTTAGTAAACAGAAAACAAAACATGTACATAAATGGGAATTACAGATTTGAAAAGAGTAAAACGCAACTAACCTTGATGCCTTCCTCGTCATTGACCCTCCTGATCATCTTTACACACATCTCTGTGATCTTGTTGAAGGTGGGCTGCTCCAGACAGATGTCTCGCAGGATTTTAATAACTCTCTTCCTCACGCTGATGCCTGTGTCCTGCAGAAAACATTTGCCCAAATCAGCCTACATGATGCATTCAAAGCAATCAGTTTTCACTGCTAACTGGACACTGTGTTAAATTTACTATGATAGTTACAACTGTACAGATGGCCAATTATTATTGCTACATAAACCCTAATGGAGTGATCAACTTAAAAAGTCTTGTGTCAAACTGAAGTGAGTTTTTTTTTTCTGATTCTACCAAATAAATGAATTAATTAATGAATGGGTGGACATGGAATACTGATTTGTATATGGTTATTAACAAAACAATAATAATAAAAAAAAAGTTTAGAAAAAGTAAAAAAAAAAAAAAAGGGGGGGGGGTGTAACAAAAATTGTACTTTTTTTAACCATTGTATAACGGGGGGAAAAAATACTGATTTATTAAATTATTTTATAACACGGGAACAAAGAAAGTGCTGACTGCTACTAAAGATATCAAACAAGCTATTAAGAAAATCTGTTAAGGGACTATTTTTTTGCAGTCATAACGCAAAAAACATACCTGCAATACAGAGACGTACATATACATATGGTACATATGGAAAGAAAAGCACAAACCAGGATGCGCTCGATCAGCATGTCATAATACTGTTCAGTTAGCTGTGGTCGACTCAGTACGAAGCGCCCCAGCAGCTCTACCGCAGCTTCTCTCACGCTGGTGGAATTATCCATCAGTCGGCCATGAACTCCCCGCTGCATGTCCGACTAAACCAGAAAAAGCAAATGAAAAATTAAAAGCATGCAAATGAGGACAGTAAAAAGCTTAGGTTTTTTTTGGGAACTGCACTGACCCGTGCCAGAATGCTGGGATCCACTGCAACCACTTCAGAAAGACATTTCATCGCTTTAGTTCTCACTGCGATGGCACTTTCACCAAGAACTCTCAAAATCTACAGACACAAATGGGGAGATGTATTATCGATATGCAAATACAAAAAATACGCTGAGAGATGGAATGACCTCTAACCTGTGTGAGATAAATATCAAAGCTCTGTGCAAACGGCCTCATGGAGGCCAGATATCGCACAATAAGACACGAGTCCTCATAGTCGACAGTATCCGAGTTTACTCTGTGGAAAAAACACATAGCAGTTGTCAAAAAGCTACTAAACATATAATTATCCCTTTAACAAAGTTAAAAATTGCTGCTGTTTGTACCTCAGTGAGCTGAATTTTGATGCCGAGGTCTTGATAACAGACCGGAGGAACTTCTTGCGGGCTTCGGCTTTTTGCAAGATCTCACTAGTGGTCTCGACATCCCTTGCATGGTGCGCCCCATCAGACGAGTCATCATCTCTCTGCGATTTCATGGCTTTTTCCGTCTCAGTGCTGGTGTCCCTGAACCACTGTGCGATGTAGAACTTCCGTGCAAACTTTTTGAAACGAAGATATCACAACATTAAAACCTCTAGAGACTCTCTGGGCTTTTTTTCTTAACAATAATATGTTTGAACTCACCAGTAGTGACGGGTCAGTCTCTACGTTCTCATCCAGGTAATTCAGCAGAGCCTTCTGCAGCTGCTGAATCTCATCGCCACCTGAGCTCTGTAAAACAAACTGGCATGAGTTTCTTTCTAGACGCCAGGGATTTGTACTTCTGATGGGGCAGACTCTGCCGTTTACCTCTCCGAGGATGCGGTTGATTGAACGCTGGTCCATTTTGCTGGTGACAGCATCTTTGCGAAGACGCGCAGCCACTGTGCCCAGATAATCCAAAGAGGCCACTCTCAAAGCCATCTCTGTCTGCTTATTACTGAATTGGTGAACCTACCAAGAGAAACCAGAGCGTTGTGTGAGTTTAGCGGTACACATTCTACCTGTGAAATATCAATCTGAAACTCACCAGCAGCCTTCCCAGAAGACTCAGCAGCAGCTCCGCAGCCGGCCAATCAGGTTTATTCACTGTGGACAGTAGATCCTGAACAAAGTTCTCAAACAGTGGCCTGTAGTCATCCTCACCTTGCTTACTACCACACCTGTAATTTAAACAAAAATGAAATACTCATACATGTACAAAACTTTATTTCCAAGAAGACAAGTCTTGAAAAAAAATTAATGTAGCAGATATCTAAAAGCATATATAGAGAGCATCAGCTGGTCAACCCTTCGCAGTAATATTATTCAGTATTGTCCCTGTCTAATATACAAATGCCCTCCCTTCAGAAGAATTTACAAGGAAATTATTATTTTTGTAATTAAATGAACTTAAATGAAAACATTCAGATACAAGGAACAAAAAACAGGTAGCCAAAGTAAAACTACAACAATAATTTAGAGATGCAGGTGTTGTTTATCCTGAGATGGCATGGTTAAGTCCTTTTGAAAGGCGTCAGATGAGAGTAAAACAGGTGTTTCCTGAGACAGTGTACATGCTTAGCTTAAATACTACAGTATGTAGACAAAAAGACTACTGAACTACTGACATGGACATAAAATATGAAGCTAAAATAATTTAAAAGTAGATTTTTCCCCCAATATAAATAGGTTGAAGTGTATGGGTTGAAATAATGTCAGGGGCTTTTCTTACTTCTTGAGGAAAACGGAGAGGAAGTTTTGTGCTGTCCTCATTGCAGTCTCATACGAGTTTGTGATTAAAACATCCTTATCAACCTGCAAAAAAAAAATGCAATAACTTTATAAAATAAGCCTAAAAGGCATAACTAAAAGATTCCCAAAATAGGAAACATTCTTTGAGAGCACTTTTTTTTTTTACAGAAGAGACTTGCAATCACATATCGTAACTTATCGTAAATATTAAGCATCACAACAGTTTTCAATATTGATAAGAATGTTACTTCAGCAGCAAATTAGATATTACAATGACGTCTGAAGGATCATGTGACACCGAAGACTAGAGTAATGATGCTTAAAATTCTGCTTTTGCACCGCAAGAAAAAATTACATTTAAAACAGAAAATACCCAATTTAAACTGTAATATTCACAATATTTCTGTTTTTCTGTATTTTTGACCATATTATTGCAGCCATGAACATAAGACACTTTAAAAGACAGTAATGTAGGTTGTGTGTTTTTACAAATGGAGCTTCAGAGATGATCAGGGTATATCTATTTGGTCGATCAAAAGAACCAGGAAAATCTTTTGTTTCAACATCTATAAATATAACTCCTCTCTTACCTTTCTGTCATTATCATCATCCGAATCCCTATCAGAAGGCAGATGGACCACACACTGAATGAGCTGCAGAACTAGCGCCGTCACCATCTGAATGTACATGGGCTCCCCATCCACGTCACTGCTGTTCAGTCTGCACACAGATTATAGTCAATACACACGCTCACATTTTGCGGGTTACAGATGGTAGACCAGACTGTAGCATTTACCTGAAATTTCTCAAGTTTCTTTTGCTGGTTGGCAGTCTGGCGAGAGAGGTGAAGATCTCCTCCAGGATCAGCTGCCTGTGTTTCTCATATCTAGAAAACACCTGGAAATTGCATAAGACAACAATGTTAAATGCAGTTAGCAAAGCAAAGCATAGTATAAAAAAAGCTAAATGGCACTGATACTTACAGCCGTCACTAGTTTAATGGCACAAAGCTGCAGTTCACTCACATTCTCAACAAAGAATGGAGTGATACCTAGAGATGAGACCTGTAAAGAGAGAGATACACAAGTGGGGATTTATAAATTTTGCCAATGGAAATAAAACATGAAATGAAAACTGACAACTTTACATCCCAAATTCTGCTTGATTTATTGGTGCACAAAAACTTCTTAATATTTTGCCAAAATGTAATAACTTGCTCAACTTTCATAGCTGCGAACGGCTGACTGCAGCAAAGTAACAAGAGAATTGTATTCAGATGCAGCAGCAGCAGCCAGGTTTCAGACTCTCACCTGAAGGATGGTCGTGTCAGTCAACAGCTGAATCTCCAAGAGTTCAGAGACGTTACTGATAATGTCGCAAACTTTGTTGTAGAGCATGACAGTTACTCTCTGCTTGTGCGTTGAGCACTTTGCTCGCTTGGCTTTTGAGCTTAGTGTTCCACCTGAAACGGAGCAACAACAGACATCATTTTGACAACTGTTGTGATGACCAGGAATGGATCAGCAGCACAAAATTAGTTGTTCCAGTTTAACTGACTTTAAGCACACCAGTTTAGTACACTGAAAGTACAATCGCATGGTATTTTTTATTAAGTACATGAATATGCCAATGTATTTGAAACATAGCATGAAATAAAAGTATTTAAAACACATTTTAGCATATTTATTTTTCACTAGTATAATAAAGTTTCCAACATCAAGCAATTTGTCAGTCCAGAAAGTAAGCAATATGATAACATTACAGTCAATCAGATTATTTTTTATAATAAGGGACCAATGGAATCTAAGGGTCAGGATAAAAATATAAACCAAGCAACAGACATCTTGTCAGATTGTGTCATATAACACTTTGTGGCCCACACAGTTAGCATGGAAGGGAAAGGATCTTATAGGTTATTGGTTTTAATGTCCAAAACTCACCGCCATGAGGGTCCACCCTGTAGACGGGGTCGTACTGTGGGTACAGTGTGTTCTGTAGATGAAACTTGGCGTACTGCACGACCCTCTCGATAACATCCTCAATGTAAACGGCCTTCAGCATCCGTGCTGAGGTCATGATGTTAAGAGCCGTCAGACAAGCATCAGCAGATTTGGTGACACGTTCCATGATGAGGTCACGCCACAAACGCTCCTCGTCGTCCCTGTCGTTGTCCTGAAATCACAAGGACAGGGAACCTGTCAGCGAGAGTCAACGGCAGAGCCATTCTGCCAATAAAAACTACAATGATGCTTACATGATTCATGAGGGTGGAGAGCTTCGCACCATCTTGAATATTTTTTTCCAAAATACTCTGGACCTTCACCATCTTATCAGTAGGAATCTGAGGATAAAAGCAGTCAGCATTAAAAGATCAGGTATTGATGTGTCTGTTTCTTGAGCCTGGTCCCAATCTCTACGGATGACAGAGGTGATCCTGTACCTACCTTGTGCATGATGCGCATAGCCTTTATTTTGGCTGATTCACTGCTTAACTCCGACAGCTGGTGTTTTCCGAGGAGCAACTCCTGAGGAATCTCATCATCATCTGCATTCATTAAATCAATTACCGTCAAACTTACAGAAGCATTCCAGTACAGCAGAATCTGAAATCATTTGAACAGTCAATGCACGTTTGCACATGTACCTAATGATGTCAAGTCCACATCTTCAAGGTTTTCAAGAATGTTGTCGACACTGGTGGAAAATCTCTTGAACGTGGAGGAGTCCATCATTTCTGTGAAGCACAAGTTGGATTACTAAGGATCCCAGCATTTCAGATCGCTCAACGCTGGACGCAAACTGAAAACATACCATCTTCTGTCAGTTTGGGCTCGTAGGCTTTCCTCTTTTTCTGCTTTTCCTTCTTCAACTTTCTGGCGACTGTTGTTGAAGGATGTCAAAGGTCACAGTTATTCAATTTCCACTTCAACCCATTTGAGCAACAAAACTGCCAACATAACAAATGATAACGTGTCTAACTGGTCACTTACGATCACTTAGGTTGGGAGGGGGTGAATCTTCATCCGAGTCCACAGGACTGCGTTCTCTGTATCGACTGCCTGAACTTTTTCGGCTGTCGTGGTGACCTCCACTTCGTCGATGATCTCCAGAACCCCTCCGGTCCTTTTCTTCACATTCCCATGTTTTGTCTCTGTCCTTTTTGGAACGTTTTGCAGGCACTAAAAGCAAGGAAGAAGAAAAATGTGAATGGAAAAGCAACTTAAATCTACCTCAACTCCTAAGCAGAGGAGAAGTTAAAAACACTTTAGGTTTTCATGCAAACATGGGTTTAATTATTCCTCATAATCAGTTTGAATCTGGACTAGTGTATAAACTGTCATTAAAGGGATAGTTCACCCAAAAATGAAAATTCTGTCACTAATGTCGTTACAAATCCTTAAGACCTTTGTTCATCTTCAGAACACAAATTAAGATATTTTTGATTAAATTTAAGAGTTCTCTAAACCTCCCATAGACTGCAAGGATCCTAACACGATCAAGGCTCAGAAACATAGCAAGGACATCGTTAAAATAACCCATGTGACATCAGTGGTTCAACCGTAATTTTAAGTTACAAGAATACATTGTGCACAAACAAAACAAAATTCCAAAATGTTCCCAAAATGAACAAAGGTCTTACAGGTTTGTAACGACATGAGAGTTAGTAATTAATCACAGGATTTTCATTATTGGGTGAACTATCCCCTTTAAAGCCATTAGAAATGGGTAGGCTAAAAGTGAACCACAGTACGGTTTGCAGTTAGTGTAAATGCAAAATGGATATGAACTAACTGCATTCTGTAGGACTATTTTGCCAAAAGTTTATTAAGTAACACCAACTAAACCAAAGGACTGCTTTCCATTAAATTTTTTGAAATAAGATAACGAAAACTTGATTTGGATCAAGCAGGCACATTAAGTGTGAAAACAAAAGTATATTCATTATAGGGCTAGGCGATATACTCATGCGCATCTTGAAAAGAAAAGCCGGTTCTTTGATTAGCGGTAAATCACTGAGATCACTGACAGGCTACACAAAATCGGGTTCAGTATCACAAATGAATCACTCAAGAAACTGAACGCTGATATTGCGTAGCTTTTCAGTAATCTACGACTCTGTGTATAAACTGCCGCTCCATTTGAAAACAGGTGACTTTTCTGACAAGATGCGCGTGAATATATAGATGAATATATCGCCAAGCCCTAATTCAGTACATTTACTTACATTCTGCGGAGTTACCCTCATCATCTGAGCTGACTTCAGCATATTTGGGCTTCTCATTAGTGGAGCTGCGTCTGCGTTTATTCATTTTCACCCTCTCACACAGTGGCATACGGGAATCCATCTCTGTCAACACATGATGAAGACGTTCCGTTAACACTGAATCACTGAAGCCTCCTACAGAGAGGGCTACTCAAAGTCTTCAAATGCATATTCAGACAGTCTGTCAAATCTGTGTACAATGAACTAAAAACAAAACAAAAAAACTCCCTGGTCATGAAAACAGGGGACTTACCTCCAAATTTTCCATAAGACGACCTGCTCTTGCTTGACTTGCAGCGCGAATTACTGATCAACTTCTGGACCTCATCAATGGAAAGTTTCTTTAGAACAACAACAGGTTTGGCGCCCTTATTGAGGTCTTCCACTAGGTCCAGCTTTTCTAATTTCACAAGTGGCTCAGAAAACAGCTCTCGTCGCATTTCCTGCATCACGTTACCATCTTTGTCCCGTTTCAACTTGGGAATGACAAAGTTCTTTAATGCACTTGATTTTCCCCCGAGTAGATAGTTGGGAAATTCTGCTGTTTTATTGTCCGAGGACGGAGGTTTGTGTCCATCGAGCCGGTTCTTGTCTCCACTCCGCTTCTCGTCTTTGTTGTTGGGAGTTTTGTGGACTGACCGTTCAGGTTTTGTTCGGGATTCTGCTCCACTACGAGGTTCCTGCTTCACCCGAGGACTGTCAGGACGGGAGCGCTGCTCGGGAGACCGCTTGTCCCGGCCCTCTGTTGATTCTGTGTGGCGTTTCTTTTCTTGGTCTCGATCCCTGTCCCGATCTTTGTCCCGGAACCTCTCCCGTTCCTTGTCCTGATCTTTATCTCGTTCCCTGTCCCGATCTTTTACCCGCTCCTTGTCCCGATCTTTCTCCCGTTCCTTGTCCTGATCTTTTTCTCGTTCCTTGTCCCTATCTTTTTCTCGTTCCCTGTCCCTATCTTTTTCTCGTTCCCTGTCCCTATCTTTTACCCGCTCCCTGTCCCGATCTTTCTCCCGCTCCTTGTCCCGATCTTTTACCCGCTCCTTGTCCCGATTTTTAACACGCTCCTTGTCCCGATCTTTAACACGCTCTTTATCCCGATCTTTTTCTCGCACCTTGTCCCTATCTTTTTCTCGCACCTTGTCCCTATCTTTTTCCCGCACCTTGTCCCTATCTTTCTCCTGCTCCTTGTCCCGTACCTTGTCTCGACCTTTTTCTCGCTCCTTGCCCTGATTTTCTCCTTTTTCGTGTTCCTGGTCCCCATCTACGTCCCTGTTGTGTTCTATCCGGCTGGACTTGGATGTGTCTGGTCGTCGAACTTTAGAGCCTTCATTTTCCTGATCTTTTTGCCTCTCCTCTTTGCTCTCTCGAGTGGACTCCAACCGTCCTTCCTGTTTTCTGGGAGTTTCATGACCTTTTCCCTCATGCCTTACTTTATCTGGTTTACCGTCATGTCTGTGCTTGGAGGGATCAGATTTCTTTTCCGAACTGACTTTGTTGGAGATCTCGCGGCGGTTCTCATGCTTGTGTTTGGGAGTCTCTGGTCGTCCATCTGAAACCGTTTTGTGTGGCGTAGTTTCCAGCCGTTGCTTAATGACTTCTGGACGACCATCTACAGTCCTCTGCACCTCTCCATCTGTCTTTGATTTAAGCCGCAAGACCCCGGTGGATTCAGAGCTATCTTCGGGCCAGCGCTGGGCTTCTGCTGCAGGCACAGGACAGGAGTCCACTGGCCCTTCCACCCTGCCTGCCTGCTGTAGGTCTATACTGACCATCAAGGCCGGCCGACTGGCTCCATTACTAGCAGCACAAGCCTCTTGAGGTACCAGTTTGTTCCCGGCATTGCATCCGCCACCCACGCCAGGTGTTCCAGAAGCCCCCGCAGTGCCTGCAGCTCCTGGTTCCTGAGGGTACGAATCCTGCTTTCTCTTCTTCAGAGGTTTATCTGCAAAGTTAGAGTCATACAGGTAAGAAGCCGTAATCAACACATTTACATTTTCATCAACAAATATGAGTGGAGTTTGCTCTAAGGTAAGGTGTGCAGTTGCTTGAAAGTAGGTGCAATGACATTGTTAGCAGTAATAAAAGCGGTCATACATATTAAAGCATTTAGATAATTGATTGAAAAGCATGCACGTCAAGTGACAACTAGAAAATAAACACAACCTTTATCTTGAACTTCCTTGGAGCAGCGTTCTCGTTCTATAGCGGATTCCCTCTCAATCCTTTCAATCTCTGCAAGAGCGTCCAGCTCTGCCTCGTCGTAGGGGGTTCCACTAACTACACCGGGTTGCTTGGCTGCAAGTGCCCCAGTGTTCTGTAGTACAGGAACCTGCTGGTAGGCCGACTGCTCACCCGAAAGACACTGTCCTGCGGAGAGCCGTTCCTGGGGGTTCCGGTGGTATGGTATGCTATTGCACGATAGTTCATTCTCAGCATCTGAGCCATGCTCTACCGCCGACAATGGCTCAGCTGACTGCTCATTCTCAGAGGACTTCACTCGAGACAACTTTATTGTTAGCTTCGTGGAGTCTTTAGTGGGTGAGCTGACAATGTCGTACATGGCACCTTTACTCCCCTCTTCTTTCATTAACTTTTTCTGCTTCTTTTTCCGTTCAGGAGAGTCCAACAAGAGGTCAGGAGCAGCATCTCTTGGGGAGGTGTAGGGTGGAGGAGACTGAAGAATCAAGGGCGGCCGAGATCCAACTGAAATGTAATCAACATAAAGTAGAAAAATCATACTTCTGTTTTAATCAGCAATATGGCAACATATTATGAGCTTTTGGAGTGAACCAGTTTGTCAGAGTTTGGTTGGACTATTTTCAGGTGCAGAGTAATATCGTGCCTGCTGCACCCTCAGAAAAACTCTCAGAAAAATATCAAAACTCTTTGGTCATTTTTGAGCGAGAGGCTAATGGTCTAATCAGATTCATTAATCTACGCTAAGCTGCAGCTAAAAGTGCTACTGCCACACCCGGAGATCAGCTGAATGGATTCAAAGACAGTAAAAAATAGTGGCGTGTTCCTTTAACATGAGTATTAGTTTCTCACAGCTGCTTGCATCTCAATACATTTCCTTGGTAGAACAACATGCACACGCAGACTATACAGACAAATACAAGCATATGTGTAAAGGGCATGTGTTCAAAGTGACAATAACAGTGAATCTTGTATTATCTCAAACTGACAGTGGTATACACCTGTCGGTAGTGAAGACTGTGGTACTTACATTAAAGTACCTGATTTGAAAAAAAGACTAGTGAGGGTGTAAATAGGGGGCTTAAAGCACATCCCACCTAAAAATGTTATAAAAATTGGTTTTCAATTTACCTTTTCCTTCACTTCCAGCAGGGGAGCAGACAGAGCGTACAGGAAAAGAGGCATTTCTCATAGCGGGGTCACTCTCCTGTGAAAACACAGATAACATGGCTTGAAAAATGTGCTGTTAATAGAGATCAAGGCTCATTCGAATTAAGAAAAATAATCCAGAGGCAGAAAAATATATAGGCATATAAAAACTTTTCTTGACAAGAACTCACATCATTTCCAAGTCTCTGGACGATGCTGATGTACTCATCGTTGGAGCAATGCCTCGCATTATGGTTGGAGTTACCCGATACTTGACAGGAGACCTTGTTGTCATGGATGTTTCTCATGCCACTAGGAACTATCGGACTGGATACGGATACTGCAACACACACACGAAAACAACTTATTCATCGATTTATTTTTAATTGGAATAATCTGAAATGTTAAATTGTTCACAAGAACAATACAAGAATACAAGTAATATATGCATTAAAAATTAAATGTTTCAGTTTTTGATTTTAACAGCAAGGGATGGTTTTCAGTCGTATCATTCAGCAAGGGACAGGGATAAAAGAAGATTCACTAAGAACCAACCTTATTAAAACCACTTTTCCCTGAGCCTTGAGGTGTTTTTAATACTACAGATACTGAAAATGGTGACAATCCTCCTGAGGTTCTCTTTAGAGGGGAGAGCAGGAACTCACCTTGCTGGATCTGTTGGTGCTGAGGGTAGCTGGGGGGGTGGCTGTACTGCATGTAGCCTGCGGGGCTCTGTGGCGCATACGGGCTGGGCACTGGGCTGTTCTGCTGAGGCATGTACCTGGTACCAGAACCCGCCTGAGGTTGAACATATCGGCTGTTGAGTAAGAGCAGAACTGGTCAATATACAGACAGGAAATTGAACCAGGCTTTTCTGCATATTTTATTTACTTCACTCACACTATACGCCGTTCAAACAGTATGCTGTTTGCCACTTACCTATCTAACCCAAATAAAAAGGAAACTGGAACAGTACCTGGGAGGGCTTGGAGTTATAGTGGTTTGCTGGTAGTTTGACGCCGGACTTCCATGCATTGAATTCTGAGGCATCTTGTACGGTGGTATCATTGGCTGTTGCATTAAACCTTCAAAGCAAAAAATTAAGACAAATTATGATTTAAAATCCTGACTTCACTTGGCAAATGACATGGCGATTCAAGCTCATATTTGCCATGCTGTCTGACTAGAACTCCAACTACATAAATTAGTTTTAACTATAAAATAGCAATAAAATAACATTGCGCAATTTGTGACGCAAATGTAAAAAAATATTGAACACTTACAAAATTTGCAAATATACACCACTGTTCAAAAGTTTATTTGTGCACAAATCAGCATATTATAATGATTCTGAAAGACCATGTTACACTGAAGACTGGAGAAAAGTCATAGCAGAAAAAAAACATTTAAAAATATGTAAAATGTTGTTTCAGAATATTATTACTTTTACTATGTGTTTACTAAGAAGACACTAATCAGAAAAAAATTCTTGCAGATCCCAAACTTTTGAACAGTAGTGCAAGCTCAGAGTGGAAATGTAAAAATATTATAGCAGTTTCAAAGAAATTTGGATATCATACATCTAAAATTATAATTAAAGTTACCACTAATTACCACTAACTACAGTCTGGAAGTTATAAAAAATGGGATTTCTAATTCAGGGAGCTTATACAGAGATTACAGAATAAAAGCATGCCCAGACTAAACAGCTTTATTTCTGCAGTTTCTCCTTACCGCCCTGAACCCCGTATCGGGTGGGCGTACTTTTCTCCCTGAAGACATTGGGGTTCCTGGACAGCACCGTCTGTAGTAGTAGAGGCACATCTCCTTCCGGGTCATCACTGCCCAAGTTGTCCTTCAGCTCTCTGCATGTAAAACCACAAAGACTGAATGAGACGCACAGATATTTCCCATATCATGTAAAATAACCACACTTGGTGAGATTGCACTGAAGGAAGGAGGCCGTGATGAGATACCCACATGTGCTCGGTGGACACCTGGTTGAGGCTGTGGGCCAGCTGGGACACAAGAGTGTCATCCCGCCGGGACAGCAGACAGCTGACCTCCTCGGCGATCCTCCCATTATATAGCAGGCTCTTAGTGGTGGTGGCAGGTAGAGGGGAAGGGAGAGGCAGCTGATTTAACACTGAGAAATAAACACACAAAAAAAAAAAAAAAGTTATTCCTCATCACAACACGAGGCATGAAATATTTCACTCATTTCTAGGGGACTTCCCATTTCGATCCAGTCACAAAGAAAATTATTGCCTGCACAAATCAAGTCCAAGGCCTATCGATTTAAAACGTATGAATAAACATTTAATCAACATCTTTGATAGCCAATCAAAAGAGGGCATTCTTCAGTATATACCACGTCAATGAATATTTACAACGATTTTGAAGGTACACCAAGTAATTTTAACACCCAAAGAGAAATCAATAGTACATTCGATGAATGTGTTTATCTGTGTATGACAAAAAGATGCTTTATCTTGAATAATGGTGGTCTCCCTCTTATGGTAACATTTTTAAATGTGTCTTTAACATACTATTTGTATAAACAAATTGTTAAGGGAGGTTTGTTATACAAGTTGAGGTAGCAAGCGTTTGTGCAACTTACGGTCAGTGAGGCTTGCGATCCCAGCGAGAGTGGTGATAGGAACATGAGGCATATCCCCATTCATACTGAAGAAGGGCAGGGAGCTCGCGTGGATGCACAGGTCGCTCAGTGTCGCTGCTCACTGATCCACCTTTACATCTTTCGCTGCAAGAGGAAGAAGAGGACATGACGACATCATCATCAGATTCTGTATTAGGAGAACTTTCTTTTGGACATATGGAAACAATTGCAATTAAAATACTTTTAGGAATATTTCATTCCTATTTCAGTGCTATGATACTAGGAAACCAGAGAACAGTACAGATCAAGTTATTACAGGTCTGATGACACTAGTTTTTATTTATTTCATCTTGTCAGTTTAGTTGAAAAAATTTAATAAAAAGGGTTTTATTGTGTTGGTATTGTTGATTAAAATGACAAGCTTTAGATTCATTTTTTTTTTGTATACTATTACTAAAGAAAACCTATCGCCTACTTCTATACAACAAGGATGCATTCATTTGATGAAAAGTGGGAATTTTATAAAAGATTTAGATTTTAAATGCTGTCCTTTTAACCTTTCTATTCATCAAAAGAATCCTGAAAAAAATTGGCACAAAAACATTAAGCAGTACAAATCTTTTCAACATTGATGATAAGAAATGCTTCTTGAGCAGCAAATCAGCCTATTAGAATGATTTCGAAAGGACCATGTGACACTGAAGACTGGAGTAATGATGTTGAAAATTCAGCTAATTATAGTTAATTGAGTTAATTACATTTTTAAAATATCAATATTTTAAATTGCAATATTTTTATTAATATTAATTAATAAAATTAATAATAATAATTAATATCAATATTAACAGTAATTAATATTACTGTTTGTACTGCATTATTGACCAAATATATCCAGCCTTTGTGCATATAATCCTTTAACCCTTTTAACAAATATAACACTGATTGCAAGCACTGACATCTGGAAATCTGGAATGTAAAACATAGAAACACCAAAGGAGTTAGCTAACTATAAAAAAAAAGAAAAGAAATTAAGCCATGGAGCTATATACATAAAAACAAAAACGTTCATCTTAAACTTACCATATGCATTATGCATAGAACAAAAGAGGTACCAAGCAAGGCCAAAACTACACGCGCATCTGCTCATCAAATGGGCTTTATTTTGTAGTTGCCCCTCCCCCCTGTGCTTCTAAAACTGCCTGCACTCCTCTAGGAGGGTTTCCCATCAGGCAGTGGGACAGGCTGCAGGAGACACGGTCCTGTTGAAACAGGAAGGTCTTCCCCAGACGGTTGCAACAAATTTGGAAAAACCTAGAGTTTGGCTTCAGCTGCATTCAGCTGGTCAAGAGCCAATCGTTTCCTCCAGCAAACCACCAGAGTCTCAGTAAGACTCCAACATCAATTCCAAAACATAAAAGACGAGCAGCTGCCTGTGGATGCCCCGCGTTTTACTGCTACAAGAGCAACTGGAAGCAGTGGAATGGAGAAAACATTCAGAAAAAATTATTTGAGATGAACTGCATTTTCTTTTTATGGTAGTGGCCTTTGTAAACAGGAACAGACCAATAATGTTTTTTTAAACCATTATGGACTTTTTTTTTTTTTTTTATGATTAAAAAACAATATTGAGGGCTAATTTATTACTATTATTATTATTAATAGAAACAACATTTTAGACAAACATTGCAAATATATTATTTCATATTATTAATGTAATAATTATAATAATTAACAATTCATATCAACTAATTTTTACATTACATACATTACATATATTATTAATAGTGATAATAGTATTACGCAACACACAATTATAATTATTTTTATTATTATGCACAAAAAATGAATGAATATTATTATTTACATTTAGAGATAGATTTGGAGAACACACACACATCTAGTTATTTTTTTGAACGAACCTTTAGCATTCGAGAACAGGTACAATTTTATATAAACAGTACGACTAAGAACTTGCAGAATAATCCAATAATTCTACAGGTGGTTCAGGCAGGCGGTCATCTCTAAGTGATGGATACATTAACATAATATTTAGGCAATAATTACATAACATAAAAAGGCCATACATTGTGCAACACAAACATAGATATGCATGGGTAAGACAGAGCTTTCATCCACAGCCTTTGGACTATATAGGCTGGTATATAAACCAGTATAGAGCAAACTTGATTAATACTCCCAACCAAACAGTTCCTGACCAGTTCTCTCTCTCTATTTCAATATCTATTTATCTATCTAGTTTGGGTTAATATTGAAAGAAAACCAGGAAAAGTGCTACAACATGAACAAATATACAGCAAAAGCATCAAATTATGGTGACCTGGCAAGTCATTTAAAGTTCATCTTAGGACAAGCTTCATTGCGTCTGTGTATTAAGGTAAGGTAAATATATAAGTATAGGTCTTCTATGTTAAATCTCGTTCCCAGGTTACAGCCACAGCTCAATGTTTCTGCAGCACCAGCTGCTCCAATAAAACTCCACAATAATTCAAACAACAAATCTGACAGTCTTGTCATAAACGCGAGCGATTTCGACTTTAATCCCTTCTCAGAATCTACTGTTATGAAGCCAGAATCTTGTCAACAGACACAGAACCTTAAATTTACTTTTGGATATCAAGCTGCTAAAGCTAACTGAATCCTAGCAGCTTTTCATTCATTCATTCATTCATTCATTCAATCTTAGCAGTCATAAGGACTCCTTCAAATGCAAACTGCATTTGTAAAATCATAGTCTCAAAATTGTTTTAAAACATATAAAATAAACATATTGTCTATAACAACAACTGTTTAGATATGGGTTACGGAAAGTTTGTTTATAGAAGACTGATCCTTTTATTCTGTTCTTTAGAAACACACAAGCATTATAAATGTTTACAACAGTTGTGAATAATATTATTAATCTCACTATGACTTCAATCATTTCATATATGCTTTAACAAACCTATAAAATTGACAGTAAACAAGCATAGAAACTAATTTCATATTCGCCTTGGTAAATGAAAATTATGAGCTGCAGGTAAAATCCTTGTGAATAAATTTTTAGACGCCAGCATTATTCAATACAAGAGTGTATTTATTTTGACAGGTTTGCTCCAATTAGATATTGCAAAATGTATTAATAAAACTATTCTGATGTCTAGTAAGTACAGCTTTAAGAACTGAGTATTGTTTATTCTGATGAATAGTTAATCAGGTTTTACTATCTAACTTAGATGATTATTATATTGTCTACTGAGCTAAATGCTAAATAAGAGGAGAGTTTTTGTTTATTCTCACAAACGGCTAATGAGAACTGCTTAAAATGACTATTGTTTATAGTCTAATGGCTATTAAGTTTTGTTCGAATATTGTTTATGATGATTTCCAGTTAATATGCATTGTTCTGATATGTTTTTGTGTACTCTGACAGATGCTGGAAACGGTTTTACTCTACAAGCACAGCATTGTTTACTCTGATGGAAGGTGAATGAGGTTTACTCTGAGAGGACAGTATTGTTTACTCTGGTCTGCGGAGCTGCAGGCCTGTATGACTCTTATCTCTGGGCTTCACGTTCAGTTGCACACCTGCATCTCCAGATGAACCTCCCTGGACCGCTCGAGTCCGTTTAAACGGCCCGTTTTGGCCTTTCGTTCGCGAACCATCCGAACCGCGGATTCGCCTGCGGGCCCGCACCGAGCTAACGCGTATGCTAACGCGGAGCGAGGGCTGCACAACACCGATAACCTTTCGGAAAGTCCGAAGCAGTCCCACCTCGAGAACGGACTACTATGCTTCCCCGCTCGGAACCAGCGAAGCGGGCCGGGCGCATTTACCTGAGGCTCTGTTGTTGAAAGGTGAAGGTGGAGGGGTTCGGGCTCGCTGTGTCCCTCTCACAACAATAATCCAGGTCGCACCGCTTCCTCTCACTGCGAACATGAAGACGGACTGGAGGCGGTCATTCCTCTCGTAGGCGCCCGCGGAAGCTCGCACTTTACTCCGGACGATGGCAGAAAAAGATTCGGTGCCGAAAGGCTCCTGGGCGCTCATAAAAGAATCCACACAGACTCTCTCTCTCTCTCTCGCAGAACAAAATGCCGACCGGAAGCACTGCTGCAGGAATGACTCCCTCCACCGGCGCCGAACCAACCAGCAGCGACCCGCCGACTTCCGCTGCCTGCTCTCCTCCCCTTCCCTCCTTCTTCCATCCGCCGCTTCCCATCCTCTCCTCTATCATCCTCCACTCTGTTTTCTTCTCCCCTCTCTCTTCATAAATAAAGTTAAGGCTTATTAGGAAAATACACTTTTTTAATTTGACTCAAGACGCTACAGCAAAACCATTGTTTTTGAACTCACTAGTCAGTTTTTGGGATTTTGTGATGTTTTGCTTTCATAACAATCAGACTAGTGGAAAGAAAACATCCAAAATACACATAAAAGTGTTTCATTTATTGCAATCAATTTGTTTGCGTCTGTAGATTTCGATTAAAGTATAATAAAGGACGTTTTCTCGCTTTTTTCATCTCCATATATGTCCGCATATATCATTCTCCTGATTTATATAAACATTTCATTTTATAATTTAAATCAACCTATGTTTAAGTGCATTTTAGATTTCTGTTCTGGAAAATATGCAAATTAGATAATAAATAATTTGAATATTTAGGCATAACAGAAAACTTGTAATACAAAATGTAATGCAATTATTTAGCTGGGGATATCTTACTACTATTCGCCTGTGGTGTCTTTTAAAATTACTATTAAAATTGGTCGACCTAACATAATTGATTAAATGAAAAAAGTTTTTTATTAAAGTAGATATTACACGAATATTTGCCTTATTTTAAATCAATGTGTTTTTGTTCATAAAGGCTGCTAGTATACGCATCTGGACGCAAGCTCAACTGCGCCCTCTCACGGTACGTTAGACATAATAGGGGATAGTTGTCACAATTCTTACACCAGTAAATATGACTTCTGTAACGTAGATATACATTAAACTCTATTAAACATTTGCACCTGGAAAAACTATGCACTGAGCACCTTTTGTGACAACATACCCCAACGTAAAGACATGCTTTGTGGCAAAATGTAGATAGTAAAACCATTATAGAAAAGCAAAACTGTAAAGAAAAAAGGTTGGTCTAATGCACAAAAAATTAGGCCAAAACAATTACAATAAATACGATACATTTTTCGTAACGACAATTAATATGCATTTTTATTAAGCTTTAAGCATTGAGGACAGAAATAATCATAAATATTCTAATATAGGCGGGTTTTGAAATAGATACAGAAAACAAGCATTTGTGTAATTGGACGTTTAACTTAAAAATGTGCATTAACTTTGTTTGAAAGTAGTGCTTTTGTTGCCTGAAGAAAATCATTGATCACTAGATGGCAGCATATGTCCGTTTAGAATGATTAGGTTGGAATAGTTTTTTTTTATGGTGTAAAGTATATAGCTATTAGATTGTCTTGGCCTTTTTAATAAATATGTTTAAATATATTAATTATATACCATCCTCGTTATATTTTCATTCATTCTCCAATATCATAGCAGAGTTTGACTACTCATCTATCATAAATAAAAACTAAATCCACACAATGCATTCACCACTCTCCATTTTATTCAAAACTATATTTAACACACAACATCCGTATGCTCTTTATCCTATAATTCTAATCACCCATTTTGCTTTTTATGGACTTGACAGGAAATATACAGCAACATGAAAAAAACTAAGCATTTTAAAAAAGGCAAACAAAGATCACAGTTTCCAGCTGAGTACATGTGAGTCCAACCTGTGTCTATAGCATGTTCTCAAAAGATTTACAGTTTTGTATGTCATTGCAACCATAGGACTGTTAACATTTAGTCCATTTCCTAAAATTAATAATCAGTAGCAGCTACATATTATATCTATTTATCATTAATGCTAGCAAATGGCAGTAAAAGGGTCAGTGGATGATCTATAGCAGGATAAAAAAACAATAAAAAATCTCAAACGCATATGTGTGTTCAGTTAAGATTAGTGTTGCAGAGCTGCTGAAAAAAAATCAAAATATCTGCAGTGATAGCTGCTGTCTTTCAAAGCTAAACATAATTTTCTCTTGATATTTACAGTTTGAAATATTTTATACTCAATTTTATATGATCACTTCATATATGGAGCCCAAAAGCATTTAATCTTGGAATCCTGCCCATGTACTCAACTTGTTAAACAAAGTGTAATGAACTTCTGTCTGTTCATCAGATGAATAATTTACTGACATTCATTTCTGTTTAAAATCAGTTCTGTGTACAGTCATGACCCGGTCCATTTTAATACTCTTATCCCCGGTTTCGCAGACAAGGCTTAAACCTAGTTCTAGACTAAATGTAAATCTGAGCTGTTTTAACTGGCCTTGACTGATCTTAAAACATGTCAGGGCCTTTGTTTTATCTTAATATGCACATCAGTAATGCTTTTTTTCCTAAGGTATGTTTATAAAAATTAACTTAAATGTCCTAATTGAACTATGGGGTAATCCTGGTTCAGCCCTCTCTATGAAATCAGGCCTTAAGGTTTAAATCTTGCTGCTTGTATAACAGCGCATGTAACAAACGCTGGTCACCAACATACCAATGCCCTTCGCATAGATTCACATTTCAGCTAATTATTAAAATACTGAAAAAGCAATACAAAAAAAATGATTATGATATATTTTTGTCAAGGTAAAACTCTCCTGCCGAATCAATTTAACAATCGGTATGACAAAGCACAAGAACAACATTACAGTAGAAGGTCAAAAGTAGTTTGAAAACGAAATATTAAAAAACAAAATTAAATATACATATACAATGCCCCCTAAAATATTTGGACACTTAACACTTCAAAAATGTATGTATTTTATTGCACACCAAGCAGCAACTTGAGGCTTTTCTTAAAACTGACTTTTTTAGCGATTTGTGTGATTGCATGAAGTTAAGTGTAATCCATATCCATAATTATGAATATTATTCCAAGTTTGACAACCAGAAAGTGTCCAAATGCTTAAATAGCATGCTTATACTATATTTCTTTTTTCATTTAGTTTGATATTTTCTAATTCAAAAGCAATTAAATTCTTATATTTTTAAGTGTATCTCAAGTGTTCATACATTTTTAGGGCCACTGTACATATACAAACACACACAAAAAATCCTTGGTTGGGGCATTTTCTACATCTTGGTCTCGCTGTCTGGTGGCTTCTCATTCTCATATTCGTTCTCCTGAGGGATCATTTGATAAGGTTTCTTCACTTCATTCTCCTCCAGCACTGAGCTGCCCACCTCCACATCGCCGTTCTGAAGCTCATCTTTGGACAGGAACTCTATGATGCCAGCTCCTATTGAATCTCCCAGGACGTTAGTTGTCGTGCGCAGTCGATCGCTGTAAGTGCAAAGGAAAAGTGAGCAAAAAAGGAAATGAAGAATCTATTAACTGAGACGGTAAATATCAGCGATGCTTGTTTAGCTGTCAAAAAGTTTCCTACTTTCATCTCAGTTTTCATCCTAGTTTAAAAAGAGGCTCTTTCAGCTGTGTAACTTGTGGGGATCTATCTGGAATGATTAATTTGGCCAACCTAATTACGTTTCTATGTTAAAACCTATTGAATTACATGAAATTCACGGAAAAAAAAATGGAGCAAGTCTCATGGGAACACATCAAAGTGTGTCACCTGGGTTGATAATGGAAAAAAAAAAAATGAAGGGAGTCCCAAATAAGAGGAAAGATGAAGTGCCAAACGCACTCACTTTTCATTCTTGTTTTGCCTTATTTTGCTAAATACTTCAGTGGATATATTTCAATACCGTTATTTCCTTTCAAAGCAAATCAAATCAAGATTCTAAGAGCGGTCACTCACAGGAACCAATCAACTGCAATGATGAGGGTGATGTCATCGGTTGGGAGTCCGACAGAGGTCAACACAATCACCATTGTGACCAAACCAGCCTGTGGGATTCCGGCCGCCCCGATACTTGCAGCAGTCGCTGTGATGCTATAGTATTAAAGAGAATATTAATCACACTTTATTCAGTTTTCTTAGTGAATTATTCATATTTCAAAATAACCCACCTGATGGTTATGATCTGCCCAAAGTTCATGTCCATGTTGTTAACCTGGGCGATAAAGATGGCTGCCAGGGCTTCATACAGCGCTGTTCCATCCATGTTGATCGTTGCTCCGACAGGCAGCACGAATCGAGTAACGCGCTTGTCGACTTTGTTATTCTCCTCAAGGCATTTGAAGGTAATCGGAAGAGTGGCTGAACTGGGAGATTACAAAAATATGAAAAAGTGAAATGAGAGTAAAACATTCCTGATTTCGGCAGCTTGATATTGTCAGACTTACCTGGAAGAGGTACCGAGAGCCGTGATGAGGGCCTGCAGCAAACCTGTGATGAAGATGAAGGGGTTCTTCCGTGTGATGACGAAGTACAGAGTCGGGAGAACGATGATGCCGTGTATCATGAGGCCGATTATTACTGTAATTGTATACATGCCGAGCTGACCGCCCATTTGAGTGATGTCATCCATCTCCACAATTTTTCCAGCAATCAGAAAGAGGATACCTATAGGTGCATACCTGGGAATAGGGTATGGTGTTTAAAGATACAATACCTCCATTCAGGTTTGTTATAGCGGTTTTATTTTAAACTAGACTAAGAAAAGAAACTGATTCAGATTGAGGTTTCTCAAAATGTCAATGAGTTACACATGCGATGAAAAAGGGTCACACAAAATTAGAGCACAGGGCACATTTCTGTCCAGACAGAAATGTAGTAGAGTGAAATTATGGTAAGGTGTTTCTGTGGTGAATTATAATGAATATCTTTTAGTAAGTTAATTAATAAAATTCCAATAATTAAATACCAAAAAAATAAAATAAAATAAAATAAATTATATATATATATATGACTTTTGAATGTTTTTGAAAGAAGAGTTAGAATCAAGGTTGAATTTATGTGATAAAATACAGTAATATTGTAAAATAATGTTATAATTTAAAATCAACCTTTTTCTATTCGAATATATGTTGAAATTTAATTTATTCCTGTGATGGTAAAGCTGTTTTCTCAGCATAATTAATTAAGAAAATATTATAATATGCTGACTGGCTGCTCAATAAATATTTCTTATTATTATCAATGTTAAAAACAGTTGTTCTGCTTAATATTTTTGAGGAAACCATAAGACGTTTCAGAAAAAAATATGTTTCAGTATAATATTTGTCAGTCTATTTGTTAAAGTGTTGGAATAGCAGAATTAAGAGCTAAATTCATTAATGAAATGTTATGCTCAGTCATAAACTCATATGTTTAAAATAAGAAACGGATATTGGAACCCCGCCGTAGGAAACATCGACACAGCTTTTAATCTAGTTTACTTTTTAACCACTGTTTGTGTGTCTGGAACCACTCACCACATAATAATAGCAACAAGTCGCATGATGGCCTCGTTGAGGGAGTTGAAGAAGTCTCTGAGAGCCTGTCCTTGTTCCTTCATATTCCCAATGATCAAGCCGAAGCACATTGAAAACACCACCAGCCCGAGGGCATTAACCCCGCTGGTGGTGCCTGAGAGAGGGATCACTTCCTCTTGGGCAATCTCCTGGGTGGCGTTAGTTAGGTTGAATATCGAATCGTTCACAATCACCTTCACGTGAATGATCCTCTTGCCATATTGGGTCTTAAACTACAGGAAAAAGAAGAGAAGAAAAATTGTTTTTAAAATGTGCAAGAATCTGATTAATACAGTTTGTGTTATTCTGATGTAAAGATTGCTAGAAACGTTCTACAGAAAGACTCTTTTCAGTATTTGTGAAAAATTGCTTTTTTTGTTTTTTTTTCTTTTTTTAGATCTGGTTGACTACAGGGTATCCCTGCGGAGTGTGTCCGGACAGACTGTGAGCCTCTGTCAGGCTCTTCAGTGTCATTATCTTGCCATTTCTGTCTCATTATATCCAACTGTGGCACCATTACAGCTCTGCCAAAGCTCTCAGCTGGACCAAACACAGCTGTGGGTCGAACCCAAGCCAGACTCTCAAAATGCTAAATGGAAAGTGTCTATTCCTTACACGCTAAGTTAACTAGCTTGGGCCAGCAGGAGGAGAAATGAAACGTTGTCAAGACTTGTGAGCAGTATTGGTGTAATTATAAATTCAAGGCCTCCCAGAAAAACATTTTGGATCGAAGAGTGATGAATTTTAAGTTTTCGTCCTTTGAGATGTCAACACGTCTCATCAAATCTAATGATAAATTGACTTCCTGCTGAACAAGGAAACATGTCAGAATTTCAGCCCAAACTGCTTGTGAACTTCATAACCCGTTATATATATACATATATTATTATATATAGATTATATTCTAGAGAGTATTTAATGTTCAGATTTTCTGCAATTGTCAGTTAAGTGGTTAATAATTAAGGAATGGCTTTGAATAACCCAATAAAACAAACTTTTTAAACTTCTGCTAAGTGTACCACACATTTTTTTGCACCATAGCAGGAAAAATGTAATTCACAATTTTTGGTGTATACACTTACTTTTAAAGCTTTTGCTTTTGGTCACACAAATCACTTTTTAAAATATTTTACCTCCCTTTTTTTCGCAAAGAAACAACATTATGTTATAGTGAAATACCTGTTTGAAAAATAAAATAAAATAACAAAAATTAAATTAAATTAAATAAAAAATAAAAAAAATGTAACATCACTTTCATAATGAGAAGAGAAAGAGACAATATTTAATAAATCCTTATGATTATCAAGGATGGTTTTTAAAAAAAAACTATTTTAAAATAATAGGATCATGCGAAAAACATTCTCACCTGTTGAGTGCAGGCCTGAACCAGATTAGGAGGAAACATGTTTCTGCAAAAAAGTATATATAATTAATAAAGTCTGTGGTTTTTATCAGTATTTTAGAGAAACCGATGACTATACCTGTCCATTACCTGATGAGGTCGAGGAAGGCATCGGCTGGGCTGACCTGCTCGATCTTCTGCTGTTTAGTGAATTCATCCTTTGAGCCTTTGCCCGGGTGGATAATCAGAACCATAATGATGCCAATAAACACTGCGATGAAAGTGGTGGTCATGTAGTATATGACTGCACGCATGCCCATCTTTCCAGATGCCCGACTGTCCAGTGCTGCCATACCTAGAGAGAATAAATGAGAATCAACCAAAATCACATTTGAATAAACACACGGTTACACATACCATTATTGCTGAAATGACCATATCTCTATTGGTTTCAATGGGTCTACAATGTACTTAAGCTTGATGCTTTTGAGAAATGCAGCTCTGGTCTTGTA
>JAUCMR010000064.1:147045-159229 GCA_032357425.1 Enteromius argenteus
TTTACCTTCTCAAGAGAAATATGTGCTGTATAGTACAGATCATCATTTTGGCGAACAAAGCATGGATGATGCTTTTGGCGTATGACAAAAACAATATCTGCTGGGATGTTGTTTGGTCCCTGTGGAGAAAGTAAATTTACATTCTGAGATAATTAAAATCAATTTAAAAACAAAATAAAAATGTGTTTGGTCATGCCTGGTCTCCCGCTTTAGGAAATGTGATCTGTGTCCCTTCATTCCATCCTGCTTTTACAGTGAAGGTTAAAATTTTGTCCCTGATGCTGGATGTGTGCCCATCTTCATTCATGACCTATTTCAAACACATCTATGAATTTAATTGATGGTATAAAAATGATGGTATTTGTACCCCTGTATGCAGAACTTACCCTACGGGATATCTTAATTTTTTTAGTGCATCCATAATAAAGGTCCTCCAAGGCGAGGTGAAGGTCTCTCTCTATTGGTGGATCCTGTAGCTTTTCTTTTTGTCCACGCAAGCTCTTAAGAGCTGTGTTGTCCTCACTGCCATCATTGGTGAAAAAATCTATGACACATATCACTAATCAGAGCTGGGATTCTTCAGGACATTGTGAACATTATTAATTTAAGACTTAATCACACCAGACTGTCTTTTGAAATTTACATTCAATAAATGATACAAGAAGCTCATTCATTGAAGAAACAAAATACAGCCTTTTCATCCTATAAAAATAACCTGCAAAAGGGTTATCTCCTCCGAAAAACTGTCTGAATGTTTCATCTGCATTTCCATGGTAGACATATCCTGATGACCAAGCGCCAACTCCCAGCTCAGATGGTATTCCTCCTTTTAAACCCTCCTCTCCAAACTTATCATATGTGGCCTTTTTACGTGCTGCATTGGATAAAAAACAGAAACCTAATAACCAGCTTACCATGGAAAAAACTACACCGTATGTGTGACATTTGTAGGTCTGCTTGTTTTTTTAAATACTGTGATCGTATGAGATAGTAACAGGTCTACTTTGCTGCTTTAATCCAAGTAGGCTATATATGAAAATAAACAATGAATTACACAAAATATTTTCAATTTCAAAATCAATTTTTTTTTCTCTGTGAGTGTGTGATATTTAACATTAAACGAATTTTGTGTCTTATCACATAATTATATTACATTGAAGCCAAAGTCAATAAATTCAAGACTTTTGGCAAGACGAATAAAATAAATACAATTTTGTTTAGACTACACTTATTTGTTAGGCCATATTTTTTCTTTAAAGGCACAATATGTAAGATTTTTGTAATAAAATATCCAAAAACCACTTGCACTGTGTTATGTATTTCATGCAGTTGTGTAACATTACTTACATTATCTCAAAAGTTCTGTAGGATTTGTAAATTCAAAGAAATTCCAGATTTTAAACAATGAACCGTCCCTGTTCCTTGTCGCCTATCAAAGACACAATATCCGTGCTATCCTCGGTTTCCACCTAAGAATACTACGGCAACACGCAAAAGCGGAAGTGGTAGTTATTTACTGTACATTTCCATATCATGGATCATGATTACACTCTCCACAATCCCAAAAAACATAGATGTATACAAACCGAGGCAAGAAGATATTGAAACAGTCAACGAAATAAAGCAAGAACAAATTTCAGCGTGGTAAGCAAATATATATATATTGTTCATTGTGCAAGTAATAGTCATGTGCAGGTGGTTAAGTGATAAAACAGATATAAATGAGCTTTTCACCCGTGAACATGATTTGTGAAAACGACATATCCCAATGTTCAACGCTCCGTCGTTGCGTCATCGAACTTCGCCACTTTTATGTGACAACAATTACAGTTTACACAAAACGTTCTCTAACGGCTATTGTTAGTTTTTATTTTTATAACCGTAAACTAACATTGCCAGAATGTTCTAGGAACCAAAAATGTAGGCAAACATTGCCGTTGTGATATCAAACCGTTCATAATAAGTGTTGTAAAGTTGTGTCGCATATTCAAGGGCTGTTGTGAGGTTGTTTTGTGTATTTTAGTTTAGGTTTGTATTCGATGTCTTGTAAAAACTTACGGTCGCTCAGCACGTCAAACGCCTCCGCGAGCAGAGTGAAGCGCTCGGTGGCGCGCGCGTGGCTGCTGCTGCGCGGGTGATGCTTGAGCGCGAGCCTCCGGTAGCTGATACAAAAATAAAACGCACTCAAAATGACAATAAACCATAGCGTTTTCTGCTTTTGAAGTAAAGTGTGTATACATAATGAAACCAAAAAGTAACTTACGCCTTCTTTATGTCGGCATCAGTGGCGCTGCGGTTTATTTCCAAAACAGCATAATAGTCTCTTCCCATGGCCTGTTTATGTAACTCAACCTTTACACTTTAACCGTATTGATGGACAAATGCAAATACGAATTTCTTAAGTAGGAATGAACTTGAGCTCTTTCTGTTACTTTAGTTTACTGTTGTCAAACTGGTTGCTATGGAAACGGAGTCTGGAACTCTGGGTAACGCAGTCTTTATGAAATTTCAGAATGTTGCGATGCTGTCAACAACAGTGATGTGATAAAGAGGATGAATTTCAACAAGCCTCAAATGACCGTTTAAAAAAAGCCCAAAATGACTATGTATGGAAAACATTCATTGGGTAGTTCATTGCTTCACAGATTGATTAAAGCACAGATGGGATAGAAAACTTTTATTTCACATGAAAAACCTTTTAAAATAATTTATTAATTATTCATTTTTGCAAGAAGTCCCTCAAGCTCAGTTCTTGTCTTGAAACGGACTTGAAAATCTGTTTCCGTGTGCTACAAGGAAAAAAAAAAAAGTTGTTTATAGAAGTTTCAAATGCAGCCAGACAGATTTAATATAAATATAAGAACAGCATCAATAAGTGTAAGGTGTAAATTTTCTGACCTGCTTTACACAAAGTTGCACCCCCTCAGGCTGGTTCTTCAGAACGACGTCCATAAATATGGGAAATAGCGTCGCCTTCATTTCACTGACCTAAAAACACACCACCAATAAATCTGTTATAGTTACAGGACCCCTATATCAACTACATTCAATCACAGAATTTAGCAATTTATTCACATGACCAAACACAAACTCAAAGCATTCACCTGAACAACTCGCTCATGGGTTTTCAGGACCGCCTCTACAAACATCTTAGTGCCTTGCTCCTGCATCACCATGACCTCTGTGCTTTTCGTAGGCAGGGCATAGCTTTAAAACAAATGAGAGATCATTAATTTTACCATTACCTAACAATTAATAGGATGTAATAAAAAATATTTGGATTATTAGTTGAAAATACAAGGTTTTGAGCATTTGAATTTTATAAATATTTCAGGACAAATCTCTCTGTCCCACCTTTCATCGACTTTGATGTCCAGATGATTGCAGAGATTGTGGATGTACTGGGAATAATGTTCCACTAGAGTCATGTCATAACCGGAAACACACACATTAAACACACCAAACTCTGTTGCCGTTGCTGCTTTAATCTGCTTCACTTGTACTTTTTCCTTCTTCTTCTTTGGCTGCATAGAAATCATTTAAAACATGTTATTAACTGGCTGTACAAACACTTATACAGATAGTGGAACTTTAGGCCTTACCAATACTTTTGGAAGAAGATGTCTGTATTTTCCAATACCGTGTGTGGGCATTGATCTATAATGTCTGTTAGTCAGTAATACACCTGTCACATACAAAAATATCACTTGATTAGAGTCAGTTACATACACAAATGAAAATTAAACATTTAACATTATCTTACCCAAAGGCATCTGTGTAGTTAACACCTGACTTCTGTGACATCAGAGAAGAAAAACTAATTAACTGTAACACATCGCCTTAATATATACAGGCAGACAGACAGAAATCTTTTATATCTAACAATAAAATTGCACTTACTGAACCGATGCTGCTGCACAGACCAGCGCCCGTGTGTTCTGCAACAATAAAACCTGAAACAAAAGAAATGACTGTAAATACAGTAAACTAAAAGTCTCTTCCTCTACGACCTTGGCTCATGTCAACAGCATATACCGCTGCAAAACATCAACAACCGAGATGCCATACTCTAAATACTGCACCTTGTTTAGTAACGTGTTCATTGTTTCACGCTAATATTTTAACTCAGCAGTAAAGTTTAAAGATAAGAAGCCTGAACTCGTAAATATTAAGCGGAGAGACGCATGTACTGTGCTCGATCTTCTTCTCGGATTTAAGCAGGCGAATCAACGCTCGTTTGGCGCATTGCTGCCGCCTACTGGAGCAGAAGCGTCACAAAAAAATCGGTTTTATTCAACAGTTATTACTGTGCTTAGAAAAAACATAATATTGAAATATTAATAGAACAAACAGGATTCAGAAACGTGTCCTAATATCAACCTATTCTACACTAGGTACTTGAAATCATCGTAAATAACCACTGATGCAGAAAGCAAGAATTTGTGTAATTTATATTCTATGCGCATATAATTGTATTATTTCACAAAATTGCCAGAGTAATTAAATCCTGGCGAACTCACACTTTGCACAGTTCAAGGGTTAACGGAACGCGATGATGCAGGGCAGTGACGCTAGGAACGTGACGTGGCGCTTGCAAAGTTCAATCTAACCTGCTTGGCGTCCCGCCTTGTTTCCATATATAGACAACAACCCGCTGGCTCGGTCCGAGCTCAGAAACTTAAATCATATTTGAATACCGATGCGAATGAAAAGGTTCAGCGAGCCTGTTAAATTTACATGTTATAATCAAAAGACGTCAGAGGAAATGTAACGCTCAAAAAAAGCATAAATTAAGTGATAAGTTGTATTGAGATAATATTTGAATAGTTAATTAAGTATGCACTCTTGTGTCATGAGTTTTACAGAACGACGTGTTGAATGAACGTTTAATGTTGTTTTCTCTCAAATTCTATAGGCTGCGCTTAGCTGTCAATCACGCCTCTGTGAGTGTCATGTTAGGTTGCGGCGTAGCACTGGGCCTGTATAGGCGGATGAGAGTCTCAAAACGAACCGAATTAGAGAAACAGGGGTACTAGAGGCTTTATTTTCTTGTTTAGAGTATTTTAATAGTCATAGCAAGACATTCATACGCACATTAGGCCTAGCGGAAGTGGCAGCATGTCTGCAACAGGAGATTTCGGCAACCCGCTCCGCAAATTCAAGCTGGTATTTCTGGGAGAACAGAGCGGTGAGTGTCGAACCGAACCGAACCTACCGGTCCCGTCTCATTTTCTTCATAAATGCGTGTTTGTTTGTATGTCTGACGGTCTGAGTATCATCTTAAATATCTCTGTGTGTATGTGACATTATGAGTGAATGTGTGTATCTTAGGTGCATTATATTGCTAAATATATGTACTACATTTTTATATGTATTTTTAGTGTGTGTGTATTACATGATATATTGGTAGATGATAGATTCTAGACTAAAATATGATGGAGAAAATATATTGTGTTATACTGTAACCTAATTAAATCTGACCGTTTGTGTGCCAGATATCTGAAATATCTAAGTAGAAGTGCGCGTGTGTGTGTGCGCGCGTGCACTGGAGTGTGTGAACATATTTAGTTATATTTTTGATCATTTGCTCACAAATATAGTGAAATCTGTCAAAAACCCATTTGTGTTTTGAAGCCTTCATGCATCAGCATGCCACAAAACATTGCATAGATTCCCGTAAGGTCTGGTCTTGAACTTCTTTTCACAGTATATTTTTGTCTGTCTCCTTTGTAAACATGACATTCACATGTTTTGCTGACCTGCTGAAATTATCTGGGTCTTCTAACTATTGGACACTCCTGTTTCAAATGTTACTTGAGTGTTCATAAGATAAAAACACCAGCACTGACTAATACATACCACTGCATTCTTGGTATGTAGATCCATTCCCTCTTTCCGAAGTCTCTGGACCAAACACAGGTGGCCTGTCCATCTCATTTTGAATTTGTGCTAGTGAAAAAAATCACTGGTCCCAGAATTCAACAGTACGTCAAAGTTCTATGTAAATCAGTATAAAACATGAACAAAGATCCGGCATTATTTTTTTTAAAAAACTTTAATTAGACTTCAAGTGTAAAAATAGCTTGGCCATTTTTGGATTTCAAAAAATTTGAATAGTAAATAAACATTGCAAACATTCAAAGTGTTTGCATATATTTACATAGATACTGATGCATGTTCGTTTCTCATGCAGTTTTTCAATCAATCTATTTTATCCTGTGTGTTTGTCATGTGAGAAGAATCTAATGTTAATCCGAAATGAATGTGGACTAATTTATGCATTCATTCAGACATTTGCTTCATTAAGTTAGGATTTTTAAAAAGTCTAAAAATCTACTTTTAGCATGTCCGTTGCCACATGGAATTTTTCATTGACATTTAATTAGTGTCCCTGGATGGATCTTTTCCTTCTACAGAAATTTACTGGCACTAAAAGTGCATACTGCTCACAACTTCACAAAGATATATTAAAGATGTGTAATGTTTTGATAGTAACCAGTTAAATTTTCACTTGCTTTTGCAGTGGGAAAGACATCGTTAATAACCAGATTTATGTATGACAGTTTCGATAATACCTACCAGGTGAGTAAATATTTTTCAGACTCATTCTGCAACTTTATACAATGTTCTGTGAGTTGTTTGGATGTTTCTGATCAGATGCATGCATTAGTGTATTTTATACTTAAAGTTTAGTTTTCTTACTTTTCATTTTCAGGCAACAATAGGAATCGATTTCTTGTCGAAAACAATGTATCTTGAGGACAGAACAGTAAGTTTTTTTTTTTTTTTTTGTTCTAACAATAAATGCACATGCTTTCAGTGTTTTAAAGTTACTAAGTGCATGAAAATATTAATCTTGTATAATAATTTTACCAGTGTGTTAATGTCTGAGATGCTATTGATTGATTGAGGGATTTGTATGGTTTACATTGGTCAATATTTTTTATGACTGCACAATAAGTCATTTTAAATAGCATTTTAATGTCAGTTAACATTTTTTTAAGGATAATACTTTTACATTGTGTTCATGTCCTTTGTTTATTATAATTATTTTAATTTATAAAACTGAGTTTACCATGAACTTTGCTGCTTATATGTTGATAGCGTTTGCTGCTGATATAATGAATAAATGTTGAATTAATGATTAAATAAATAAATAATGATCGATTGTAATGTATTGTACTTTAAATCTACTTGTAGTTCAATTTAACTATAATTATAGAAACTCATTTTAAATTGATTTGACACATTAATGTTTGTTTCTTTGTATGACATAATTGCATTATGCATAATTCTACATCACATTTTTCTCCTTGTGAAACCCTAGCATTTCTCTTTTCTTTGTTGAATGTTAATTGTGATGTGTCTGAAAAACCCAACAAACGTGAGAAACTCCTGTGCCTCTTTCTCCTGGTGTGTCTCTTTCGCTCTCTCTCTAGTTATTTGTTTACATATGTATGTTTCCTCCTGTGTAGAATTGTTCTTTTTGAGTGGGAAGGTTTTACTCTGAAGATCTGCAGTCATGATAACATAACCCAACCCTAATCCTTACTAACATGAGCCCATCTGAAGACTCACACCCTTAACCTGTCCCTCAGCCCAAATCCTGAACTTGAGAATTCTTTTCAGGCCACCTTGCTTTTTCTTATTTCTTACATTTCATTCCACTCCTTCTTTTATCTATTATTTTCCCTTTGAATGTTTCATTTTCCCCCTTTTTTTTCCTTTATTTTTCTCCTTTTCTTTTGTTTTTTTTCCATTCACACAGATCAGGCTGCAGCTTTGGGACACAGCAGGACAGGAGCGTTTCCGTAGCCTCATTCCCAGTTACATCAGAGACTCTGCTGCTGCTGTTGTAGTTTACGACATCACAAGTAGGTATCTGAGACCCACGCTGCATCCAGTTCCCCTCCTCTTACCTCTTCCTCTTCCCCTTTCTCCCCACTCTCTCTCTCTCTCTCTCTCTCTCTCTCTGCTGGATCTCTGGTGCTAAAATGTTTGGCCAGGTGCGGCTGCAGCTTTGGGACACAGCAGGACAGGAGCGCTTCCGCAGTCTGATTCCCAGCTATATCCGGGACTCTACGGTTGCCGTGGTAGTCTATGACATCACAAGTGAGTGTGGATCCTCGGCCAGAGAACTTAAGGAAGAGGAAAGCTGTCTGTCATCTCAACGCAGCCTCTCTTTTTCTGTTTCACATCCTTTGTTTTATGTGAAATCATTCTCTTTATCTTTTTATGACTTGTTTTTTTTTTTGTTTTGAAATTGCAATTAAGTGTTAAAAAATGAGAACACATCTTTGTTCATTTTCATAAAGACAGAAATTATATCTCTTTTTAAAAAGAATAGAAAAAGTAAACTTTTGGCAGTTGTAGTCATACATCTTTGGCAGCTGTGGTAAGAAGTTAATTCTACACCCTCAGTACTCAAAAGTAAGTTGCTACTAACATTTTCAATAGTCTATCCATTGTTTTTTACACCATTATTTTTAGCAGTGCATTTTTATATTTGCTAAAAATATGTATTGTTAAATGTTTTTATTTATTTATTTTTTCATATTTGAAAAAAATAATATACATTCATTCACTATTTTACAAGCTGGTGAAATGTAGTTGATGTAAATGAGAGATTATTTGTCTTTCTTTTCAGATTAACTCTTTCTGCAGAGCAAATTCCTGTGACCGATTCATGAGCACAGGGACACTTCCAGCTTTAGAGCCTCCTCTGTTCTTTCCTCTTATTTTATCCCTGTGTTTTTTGTTTTTTTTTCTTTCTGCTTGCGAGTGACTCCCTGTTTATGATCCTGTGATTCCCCCTGATAGACCCCCTGAGGCTTATCTTGATTATATTAACCCAGTGTTTTTAAACTGCCTCCCGACAGATGTCAACTCATTCCAGCAGACCACCAAATGGATCGATGATGTCCGAACGGAAAGGGGAAGTGATGTCATAATCATGCTAGTGGGAAACAAAACAGACCTTGCAGATAAAAGGTACGTTTAAATAGTTGCATTTACGAGCAATATGACATGGTTTGTTACAGTGCTATTAAATGGTGTTTAACCAACACACACACACATATACCGTATATGTATTTATTTATCAAATTAATACTTCTATTCAGCAAGAGTACATTAAATTGATCAAAAGTTTCAGTAAACACATTTATAAATGTTACAAAAGATTTCTATTTCAAATAAATTACAATCTTTTGAATTTATTCATTAGAGAGTCCTAAAAAATGCATTTTGAAGTACATTGATTTAAATTGTTGTAATAATAATTTACGATTTTACTGTTTTTACTCTATATTATAAATATAGCATTGTTAAGAATAAGATACTACTTTGAAAAACAAACCTTTGGTTAGTTAATGTGTACAAAATCACTGCAATTAAATTTTTGTAATGTAGTATTTACCTTAAACACACTCTAATGACAAACACCTTTTTTTTTAATGACACAAACTAACACTCTCTTAATCTGTTTATGATAGCAAAATATCAGCAGTAGGCTAATATTAATTATTACTTCTTTTGGGAATAATTTCAGGCAAGTTGCTATTGAGGAAGGAGAGAGGAAAGCCAAAGAACTGAATGTAATGTTTATTGAGACTAGCGCTAAAGCAGGATACAATGTCAAACAGGTGAGTGTTTGATTTGAATTGACAGTAGAAATATGTGCTTTGATTAAAAACCAAACTCTGCATTTAAATGATTTATTAAATTATATTCCCATGATTCAAAAACGGCATTGCTTTTCTGAATGCTCAAATACACCCACACGCTGCTTGTTTGTTTTTTTTTTGACTGAAGTGTGAGAATTTAATAACGGGGCTTGTGTTTGTCTCGTCCAGCTTTTCCGGCGTGTAGCAGCAGCTCTTCCTGGTATGGAGAGCACACAAGACAAGAGCAGAGAGGACAGTATCCTACACAAATGCAAATATATGCATACATTTAGATATATATAATTGGGCTTTTCACACTTGCAGTTGCTTGTATTAGTTCTCGATTGTTCATCTGTATGTGTTGCATTGTAAAAAAAATCATGTTTTTCCTTAATCATTTTTTCCTTCAGTGATTGACATAAAATTAGAAAAGCCACCAGAGCAGCCCGTCAGCGAAGGCGGCTGTTCATGCTGAGGATTCAGTCAACATTTCTTTGCCGTGTCTCTTATTGTCGCTCTTTCAGATGCTCTTAGTCGCACTCACAGCATCTCTCTGGATATTCCGCAGAAGCTCCGCCCACCTGGAGGGAGTAGAACACTACTTGCCCGTCACCCTCGTTCCCGCTGACCCACTCAGATGACTTTGATTCGAAAGCACAATGTGGATGTGTGTGCTGTTGCTTTTCTATTAATTGTTTCCGTTAATCGTACACCTTTTGTGGTGTTTTTGTTTTTCACTCTCAAAACACTTTATAAAGTGTTGTTTTGTCTTTTGTTTTTTTTGTCTATGTTCCGTTTTATGTGAAATAATACTTATATTACTGTAATAATGACATGAATAGGAACAAAACGATATAAATAAATGAAATTACAGAACTGATGTGAGAAGGATATGCAGATTTGAATACGCAAAGACTCGCCAAACATCCTTCCAGATTCGGGGTGCAGAGATGTGTTTTTGGAAATATCCAAGTTTAGATTTCATCATATGTGGCTACGAGGCGTTATATCAGTGACGCTGTTGATGTCTCTTCTTCATAAGGAAGAAAGGAAAGTGTAAAAACAAATGTTTTTGGAATTTGGGAGGAGCAAGGGCTGCTTTTAGCTCAATTGACTCTCAAGCATTGCATTTTTTTTCTTACTTAGATGCCATTTATTATTTTGAGCATTAGAAAGCCGATAGCTTAGTCAGAGAAAGAGAAATACAGTTATTGTAAAGAAATCTTATGTATATTAAGGGAAGTATCAGATCCAGTTTAACATAATATGCAGACATTGCCTTTGATGGTTTGTTTTATTGGGCTTCCACTGGTTTGGTTGTTTTCATTTTTTTTATTAGCATTGTAAAGTTTGATTTATTGTAATAATGACACACTAGATATGGTTTGTTTTGATTTGTTGAATCAACCATGAACCCTAATATTTATTTGTAATTTCTGGTTTTAAACACTTTTTGGTTTTTCATAATTTGTAGACAGAGACGTTTAGACCTTCTGGCCCAAAGCACCTGCCACGTGTGTTTTTTGTTAAATGTACAGTGATAAGTTTGTCCCCAGACTGATCTAAACGTTTTTAAGATATAGTGTATTTTGTTTGGTTGTTTTCTTGAAACGGTCTCATACATTTCAAATGGATTTTAACAAGTTTCATCTGGCGACACTGATTGACACCAATGCTCATTATTTGCACTGCTAAAATTGATCAGCATCTTGAGATGTCCCTAATAAAATCTTGTATTTAGCGAAAGTGTTTTTTTCCCTTCATTAACATAACTTTGTTAATCCAGACATTGTTCGTTTTGATTGTGAATGCAAAGAAATGAAATGCCATCTTACATGATTCTGTGTGCAATAGGAGCATTTTATTTTAACCTACGTGTTGCACAAACAATATAAACTTTATCATTTATACTTGCAAGGTAGTATAATAGTGCATAAACAGGGCAAATGCTGCTCTGCCTGCCTCTAGTCGTCAGTCATGAGAACTGATTTCATAATTCTTCATTATTGAGGTATTTCAAAGGTTTGTTCAATATATTCAGCTTTTGTTGCCTACTTGAGCATCATATTCTCTTGTAAGAAGAGTTTTGTGATATTCTCATATTTGAAAAGCATTCAATGGTCTGATGTTCACTCCCAAACCTCATGCTATGGCTTCAGGCTTTGGCATTTTACAGAAAAATCTTGGAGCTATTTATAATTAATGATAGGAGAAATAACATTATTAATGGACAAAACCCTCAACAAGCTCTACATTTACAATACACGCAAAGCAGCAAAAAATATTTAGCTGTGTGCAGAATTATTATATAGTTTTATAGATCTAGCAATATTCTATAGAACAATTCTGTCCTGATAAGTATGAGCAGCTGAAATGTTTTCTTTAGACTGTAAACAATGAAATAAGAATCTCTCCTTTACACTCCTTTACTGAGTTTAAAACAGCTGAAGCTATTCTCATATTTATATGCAGGAACGGGAGCATTTGCTATAGCTGAGCTTTATGGACGACTCTTCCAG
>JAUCMR010000064.1:188213-213928 GCA_032357425.1 Enteromius argenteus
CCGCAAATGAGCAGAACAGTAAACATAATGTTATAAAGATCAGAGTACTGAGCTCGGGTTTCTTCAGACTGGAAACAGGAAGACGCACTGGTGCCAAACACGCCCTTCCTGTACACAGTCTATTCAGATTACAAACCCAAATCCAAATAATCAGCTATTATATTGAATATTACACCACTGTTAAGCTGCTTGGATTTACTTCACTGAGTGAAATGGCGTTTTAATATTTAAAATTGTTTGTTACAGTTACTAAGGGAAGTATGAGTGCTCCTTAATGCAAAACTCAACCAAGTTGCTATTAAGTTGCTTACTGGCTTCTGTTGATGGTCTATAAGATTTTCATCCAATCATATCCCTCCATTACGCTACTGCAGACAGAGTTAGAATGGAAGGAGTTTTTATTGTAATATAATGCGCACTGTACTATAATGTTTTGTCACTGGTGAATGAGACACAATGTAATCTGACTTTGCATTCAACCCCATACTCATCGTGTCGCTGGTTAGTCTCTGGTCTGCCGTGTGTTCACTTGTTGTGGAGGAGTCTTGGCTTTGGAGAGTGATTTGCAGAGAAGGTGGGATTTTATGTTTTAAAAAATCTTGCTATTGGTAGCCTCTCCGAAATGAGCTATCCTTCAAGCACCTTAATATTCTCAATTAAAATTTTTCAAAGCCCATTACTTTAAAATGAAGTAATAGTAATGCTAACTTTAGAAAACTCAACTAATCTAAGAAGACTAGCGAACAAATCAGTAGGCTAAGCATGACGCATTTTGTTCGTCTTCGGAACACAATTTAAGATATGTTGGACGAAAACTGTGAGGCTTGTGACTGTCCCATTGACTGCAAAACAATTTTCACTGTCAAGATCCTTATCAGTGTCAAGATATCATTAGAATATTCCCATCTACAATCAGTGGTTTTGTACAGAAAGAAAACAAAAATAACATACAAATTTGGTATATAAAGTATTCAAAATAACGTAACAAACTAAATATTTTCTACATTTATTATATTCTATACAGTATAAATTGGGGCTTTATAAATGAAACATAGTCCCTATTAAAGGACGATCCCTTTAGGTGTCAGTGGTGTCTAAAAAGATTGAAACCCCTTGTTTAAGTCAGTCCTTCATTGTAAATGTATGTCTGGTTTTTTTTAAAGCACCCCAATTGTATTGTTTGTATCATACACAAGTAAGGCAGGCATCTGAATATCTGCATTGGAGATTTTTTAAAACCCCCTAGACTAAAAATAAACAATAGTAATGCTAACTTTAGAAAACTACTAATCTTACAGAAGAGCAGATCATGATTGAATCAGTAAGCATGACACATGAACACAAGCTAACTGGATTTCTAAAGCATGTTATTTAAAATCTGGTTTGTATTTACATAGTTTGACACAAGAACCTGGTGAAAACTAATTACAGAACCACATGAAACAGACATAAAAGGACTGAACAGCAACCAAATAGTGCACAACAGAAATGATACAAACTGGAGCACTTTTGCGCACTGAATCCTGTGGATCTCTGGCTATTCACATAGATACTTACACATATGTACATGAGTCTCTTCGCACGTGTCGTGCTAAAGAAACACCAGGTCTTACTGCGCTCCAGAGGACATACATAAATAAAAGCATCCATTTTTATGGGGAAAAAAGAAAATGCATGTTTATATAAAAACTATTGTTACTGGCACAAAATAGAACATGTTTTGATTTTTTTTTTTTACATGTGAAAACTGCTCATTGATTCTGAGCATAGAGGATGATCAAAGTTTCCCTTTAAAAATGCAAGTTTTGCATCGAGACCAGAAAAAATGTGCAACCTGCCAAAAGAGTCTGAAAGAAACTAGAAAAAAGTCACCTCATGCAAGTGTATAAACAATTAAATAATTAAGAAACCGTTTACTGTACAAGTAGATGCTTTAAGGGTTAAGTTACAAGATTGGTTTGGAGCGGAGGAGGCATGGCCTTGCTCAGCTGCTCTCCCTGTTGGCCAGGTGTGGAAGTGAGGCTGCAGGTGGTGAGCTCCTCTTTAAGTGGTTTGTTGGCAAACTCGGTGATACTGAATATAAACTGCAGACAGCCCAGTTTGACATGGCTTCCGTGGTGGAGGAGCGCAGTGCCTTCCCATCCCGCACCGCTGCCTCCAATCAAACTGGAGCCGCTGTTTTTACAGTTACAGGGAGTGATGGGAGCATCGTGGGATTGGCAGCTCATAACTCCGCCCTCTGTTACCGAAGCCACACCCACCGCAGACGACTCCTGCTCCTTTTTCCTGCAGCGTCCTACAAACACAGAGTTAATACAAAGTTGTCATGAAATGGAAGTCAGCCCATGTATTTTCTAAATGCATGTTAATGACTATTTTAAATGATTAGTTTTTGTATTTTCTTCTAGTCTGATAAATTACTCACGGATGATGTTCTGCACTTTGGCAAGCAGGTTGCTGGGCGGACTCTGGTTCATCTTCTCAGAGAAGTCACAGGAATATAATACGTTGTCAACGGTCGTCCCATGCTCGCTGTAGTTCAGCAGTTCAAACTGCTTTGTATTCTGGAGGAGGAGAAGACAAATGTATGTACACGTAAATGACCTCCTTTGTGCTTAAAGCATGTTAAATGGTAAAAATAGCATACCTCATCATAAAATATACAGGCATGTTTCCCTGAAACGTAGTTACAATGCCCGTAGTTTTTAAGGCACACGTCCATATCAGCACCTGCAATAAGAAAATTTTATTTTACTGAACTCTGTAGGATGAAGCATTTCCTGCAGCCAAAGACTGATAATCACCTGTCCCGATGTACAGACTCCTGTAGCACATATTTACAGCCATTCTCTTTCCTGAGACCGAACACAACGAAGCTCTCGCCTGCACTTCCCTGTTTTGGCCTGAAACGAAACCTCAAGAGTTAATTCGCTGACGGGAACAAATTTTTAAAAAAGCATAATGAATAATGAATCTCATACCTTCGCTGTGTTTCCTGTGAGTGGGTGATGCAGATGAAGGAGAACTGCTCTCGACAGGAGAGGTTTTCAATTCAAAGAGCTGCTGAATCCGCTGCCATGCTAAGAGCTTGATAAATTTCTCATCCAATGAGCCAAGCTCAACTTCTGCAATACAATCAGGGTTTCAGAACACTGACATCTTTTAAAGGGTTTTGTTTAATATAGTTTAAGTAATAATCCTAATAAAATTATTTTATAGTCAAATTAATATATATAACACAATTTTCATCCAAATTTTGCAGGGTTAGAAACATGCAGATGTATTCTATTAGTTTGGTGAGCATGTATGCAATTCTATGAAAGGAGCAGACTGATTTATGGCTGCTTTATGTATAGCTATCAACTGTAATTATGACAGTGGTATATTTATGACAGTTAATTTCCTCACTTAATTGTAGGGAGCGCCAAAGTCACAAAAATATACAAAACTATACAGATTTAGAACTAGGAGATATTAATCATTACAATATCTTTTTTTAACCTGAAACTTGAAAAGCAAAACAGAAAGATTACAAGATCTGAACCACACAAACCCACCTCCGCTGTCCTGCATGATGTCTTTTATTCGTCCGGAAAGCTCCAACATGTTAGGTTCTGTGCAAGAGAAGACGTCACCACTGCCTGCCATCACAGCATCCAAAACAGCATTCCCATCTGATAAGAGTAAGCAGCCAATTAATATTTTTAAGGCGTCACTGTAATAATCAAAACTAGAAAAGTAGATATTTACCACTGGACGGGGATGTAGATTTTTGACCTTTTGACAAGGTGTCTGAGATGCTTTTCTGTGGTTTAACAGCATGTGCTCCTGAACATACAGTAGAGCCTGAGAGTTTTGCTGCTGCTGTGTCTGAAGCTGGTTTGGTTTTCTCATGGTCACATGATGGAGTGCTGGGCTCAGATTTGACACACGCAGAAGGAGGGTCCTCAGTTCCACTACAGGACTTTAAGATGGCTCTCTCAGTCTTGATTTCCGTTTCAGAATTGGCATGGTTGGGTGGAGTGGTGTGTAAATGAGACATTTCATGGTCAGTGGTGTTTTCTTGGGTTCTATCATGAGACTGCATTCCATTGGACTGAACCAATCGGTCTACAGGGCCATTTGTGGTCTTACA
Source organism: Enteromius argenteus (assembly GCA_032357425.1). Taxonomy (NCBI): domain Eukaryota; kingdom Metazoa; phylum Chordata; class Actinopteri; order Cypriniformes; family Cyprinidae; genus Enteromius; species Enteromius argenteus. The sequence continues at coordinate 192,349 of JAUCMR010000064.1, forward strand.
TTTCTGACACAGTCCATCAGTACAGGAGCTACAGGAAACTTTTGGAGCGATGTTCTGACTGCCCGTTGAGGCGGCACTCTGGCAAGAGTCTATGATTTTCAGATCAGTCTTTTCTGTGTGCTCTGAATCCCAAGGAGATGTTTGTCTGTTCCATAAATGCCTCATAATGCTGCACTGCAGCGAGATGACATCTTTGAGCCACTACACCAAAGCATAACAAAAGAAACACTGGTTCAGAAACAATACTGAATTCAAAAGCAGAAGCAAACCGCAGGCTGCTTATACACACCTGACACTGTTCGTCTTCACTGGCTGAATGCTGTGAGACAAAAGATTCTGGAAGGCCAGTGCAGATCAGCTCCCCTTCACGGATTCCTGCTGTGGCCATCAGAGTAGGCGGGTTCCGGTACTGTGACTTTATGGCATCTGGAACCTGCGTTTAACCAAGCGATATTTCAATATCATCTTACGTGTCCATCACTGGTGTCAAACGGCGAGTTTAAAAGACCATGGATTACCTTCAGAGTCTTTCTGCTGTTGGCATGAGCCGATCGATGTGTAGGAGGATGCTGCCGATGTATCCGCTGCAGGAAGTCAAGTTTGACAGCATGCTGGGAGACGCGGTCCTGAAACTGGTCAAATAACTGGCAACGGTTGCTGAGGGTCAAGCTTCTCTGGTTCAGCTGTAAGGAAAGGAGGGAAATGAATGAGTAGAAAGTTTGTAGGGATTAAAAAAAAAAATTGATACACAAGGTTTCTGTTTTACACAAGCTTCCTTACTACTAGGTTCTGGATGTGGTTGGGACACATCCACCTGCCTGTAGGGAAGGCAGTGAGAGGCGGGTCCAAACAGTCCATGTGAAACAAGAGAGGGCAATAGTCGCACTGGATGAGTGGAGCCAATCGACAGCTCCTGAGAGAAAAAGACAACTATTAATGTATATTATCCTAAAAAGGGGTTCTATATATATAAAAAAAAGCAGTAAAATAACAAACATTTATTAAAGTTTGTACCTGCTGCATGTGTAGCACACCTTCACCGGCAGTGGAACCAGTCCAAAATGGTCTAGCTCATGTTGTGGACGTTTAATGTTCTTGGCTGTTAACTCGTCTTTTCTTCTCCTTTTGCTGGTGCCTGAAATGAAGAAAACAGATGCATTGAATCTCAGAATCAAAAACAGTCTGTTCGCACTATTTTAAAATGAGATCATATAGTCCTCTACCTGGAAGTGCGGTTGTGCAAGTGAGGTCATTTGGAAGCTGGAACTGCGTAGGGTTCCTTTGCATGGCAGCGGCGATTAGGAGGTCAAATGGTCTTTTGAGGGTGGTTGTGATATTTGAGAGTTCAGGCTCAGAACCCTGGGCCTCATCCTCCACGTCCAGGAGGTCTTCCTCCATGTCGTTCTGCTCGGATGGTGTGGGCGTGTCTGTGGAAGAAGTGTTGGAGTTGGGGGTTGCAGGCCGGCTGCTGGGTCGTCTTTCCAAGAGTCGTACCTGAGCAACAGCGGCCCGAAGCCCTGTGCCGCCCGACCCCACAGAAGGATCCAGGCGTAATGTCCCACATTCCTGCTCAGGAGCAGGAGAAGGCGTCTGCTTCCCCAGCTGCCGCTCCAACAGACCGTTAATTTGCTCCTTCTTCTGCTCTCTTTTCTGTTAAGAGCCAATTTGCAAATAACATGATCACAAGTCAATTACATTTTAAACTTAAGGACGGTTTCTTTCCTTTCTTTGTTTTTTTAAATAACCCACTAGCATAATCAATAAAAATGTTGTAGAATTTAACTATAAAAGAATTTTCAAACACAGTAAATATATAATAACATATAATAATATATAATAGGTATGTGATAAGCAAAGGATAAAAAAAAGGAAAATCTGTTTTTCTCTCATTCATTATGACTATACAATAATAATAACATACATACATACATTTGGGAAGATAAAAAAAAACTCTGAACCAAGTTTAAAACTTTGCGTAACATGAGTGTTTGTTTTATAAAAGGACACCAACCTTCTTGCGAACAGAGCAGCGATGACACATCCAGTCACCAGGGGGCAGCATTTCTCTGCTCAATGGCGGGTTACTGAGGAAATGTAAACAAAGTCAGAGGTAAAACTACAGGCTTCATTTAGCACAGAGCAAACATACACAGTTATAGTATGTACAGCCATTCAATACAACAATACAGCAGACCAGCTTTACACTTTAGCCTACTTTGAGTGTAAAAAAAGAAAAGAAAAAAAACAATATGGTACTGTAATTTCGGCAGTTCCTAAAATCATGCCCAAATTAAACACCTATACAAGAGATGATTTAAAAGATGCAACTTAAAATAAACTATCTATACCAAGCTGGCATTGAGAGGCTGAATCAATACCCCTCTCTGTAAGAAAGGAGTCTGTTTTCTAATGCATTGCACATGCGCAAAAAAAATAAAATAAAAAATCTTTGTTTAAACACTTCTGTTCTACTGATGGTAGAATCTGTAATGAAGCCTAAAAGCACCAGGCTCTCAGATTGTATATTACTTCAACAAGTGGGTAAAAACGTTGCAAATAAAACCCTGTTCTAACTACATAACTTCCCACAGTTAAATACCTGATTCTTCTACCAAAAACCCATTAAGAGATCTTGCTAGATCTTTCTTTTTGAAGCACAGCCGATCAATACCAGAAACTCTGGAACTACTACACAAATGAAGGCCAGTGTGGCAGATCTCCAGTGGCCTATGGGCCGCGCAGCACCAGCTGCATGTGTTTCTCCTCAAACACACATGGAATCATTTCACCTCCCAAACAGACAGAATAAACAATGAGAAAATACGTAGGGGAAATCGAAATTCAAACATCCTCCACTGCAGCTGACCGACTGACTATAGCATGAAGCGAGTTTACAGTCGAGTTTACAATAAAAAAGAAATAGTGACGGATCTTTTCTTCTAAACTGTGACATACATCCGCATGTAACAGACTACCACATAAGAAAAAAATGGTTTTATGCATTAGTTGTTGACTGGATTTTAAGATGAGGACATTGCACTCAAAAATAAAGGTAGATGAGTGTTAAAGCCTGCAAGGGCAAAGTTTACCCGAAAGCCATGCATACATCATCAAACATGCATGGATGAATTGTTTACAATAAAATCTGTAACATGCACTTAGAAAAAAATGTTGGGGAATTTTCATTCCATACTGACGTTAATAAACAAAGCCGATCACAGATGTGCAAACATCTGACTCGAATGATTAAGGAAAATCCATCTCGTAATCTTAAACTCTCCATAATGCAGACATGATCGTGGCCTTCGGATGTCCATGGTTAATGATTATTTATCAGCTCCCTGCTAGAGCTTTTCCCTGCTCATGCAAAAAACATCAGACAGCATATAAATAAACTCCAACAGCCATGATGTTCCATCTGGAGATGCAAGAAGAAACATCAGCCAAATCTGATAGACGTCTAGTTTTAATGCATGTGCCCCAACTAAACAAGCATTGCAGTCCTGGTCCTGGGCCCAGGTTTGTCCCAGCTCCAGCATAACACACACCAGCACTGTAGATGGAAGGCAGCGGGGCAGTGATCACAACACAGCAGGTCCCCTCCTTCCCGGCAGCTGTCGCAGGTATCGTGATTGGTGGCCCTGCCAGCTCTCCTGGTGCTCCTGTCCGGCTTCCTGGTCCGCTTCTCTCCATCTTCAGACTTGGGTGGCGCCAGCAGAGTCTGGATTTGCTGCAAGAGAGAGTCAGAAACTCATTAGTGAAACATCTGCCTGCGTCTTACATCACATCAGCCGCACGAGCCATTGTTGGGCCGTGACCGTGAGCGCGCGCGCGCCCGTGTGAAGGGAGCCTATGGAATGGATGACATTAGCGAGCGAGAGCGGGTTAGCGGCGGCACTGACAATGTTAACCGGACAGTGAATAGAGGAATAAACATGTGCACGAGCGTGTTTGTCTTACCTCCATCAGCCCACCGGAGGTATCCAGATCGTACACGATCGTCGGGGTCTCCATTTTTCCCCACATCAACACCAGCCCCAACTGGTTCCGTTTCTCTCAGCCGCTACGTTACGCCCCGGCTCCCGTCAGATGAAGAACGTCTGACCTCCAAACAGCCGTGGGATTCCCGCCCGTGTCTGTTGTGGCTCCGCGCGGGCTCTCCGTTAATCGAGCAGGCGCGCGGAGGCCTCTATCCCCGGTGCTGTGCGAGACTCCGGCCCGGCAAAAGAAGGAATAATAAAGACACAGAAATTATCATTAAGTCCATGTTGGAAAGACGTCAAACATCAAGCCCCCCGAAGAACAAATCTTCCGAGGAACTGGCAGCGGCGAAAACCTGGCGTTTTTCTCCCGGTGAAAGAACGACTTAACGGCGGAGCGTCTCTGTTGTGATGAAGGAACGCTCGCGCTAACTGACGCACAAACCTGTGTGCGCATGCGTCGCCCCGTGTCGAGAATCCAATTCATTTAGAGAATCGGTTCGCTTTAGTGAACAGTTTCAGAAGAATCAATTTACTGATTTGCCATAGGTGATGGTTGTGAGATAAAGAATTTGTATTTATACATGTATGTATCAATTCATTTTAAATAAATATTTATATGATAAAACATGTTTTGTTGGGACGGTTTACCAAAATTAAAATGTAAACAATTTATTCACCTTCCAAACTTTTGGCAACAGCATGTTAGGCGCTGACGGCCTCAGTCACCATTCACTTGTGTTCACATGTATTTTCTATATAATGAAAGTGAATGGTGACTCAAGTTGCCATTCGGTCCTAACAGAGTAAAAAAAGAAGAAGAAAGAAATGTGTATATTTGAAATTAACATAAAGGTAAGTAAATGATAACAGTTGGTTAAGTTTTGGGTAGAGTATCCATTGTTTACAATCGAGTGGTTTACAAACGATTTGCGAATCGGTTCGAATGAATCTTCATAAGGAGCCGATTCAGAACAAAGATTCGTTCGCGGTCGGGCATCATTACCCGTAAACAGTGGAGCCATCTTGCTCTTTTCCTGCTTCTTAATAAAAGCTCTCTGTCGATGTATTCATTGTGGGAACCGTCAGTATATCCTTTTTGTGGGTGTGAGAAGCTTTTTTAATACATCAACTGGCGAGGGTTAGAAAGCAGATGCCATATCCGGTTTGTTTACGTGTTCGAGCCTCTTTGTATTGTAAGGAAATTTCTGGACTCTGATTGGTCCGTTTTGTCGCCGGCGTGAACCAATGTATGAAACGGAAGAATGAAACAATTTCATAATGATGGTTTTGCAATGGACTAATGTTAAAATCTCCAATGAGCACTGAACAATGGCGGGTAAACAATTATAAATCCATTTATTATATAATATATGCTATATATTTATCATATATGTGTAATCGGATTAATTTACATTTAATAAATTTAACATTCAGAATAAATGAGCATTCAAATACATGCAATATTTAGAACAAATGATAATATAATCAATTCTATTGAAAGAAAAATGCATTTTACTGTAATAAAATCAGAATTAAAAAGTAAATCATCAGTAGAATGACTGAAAGATAAAGCTGTGATCCTGTTCAGTATATAGCTGCAGGCTTATTTAAATTAAAACAGCTACAGACTATGATTCATAATAATTACACAACACCATAATGTAGTTTTAGACCATTTATTTACAAAGTGTTCTGCAAATAAGCCCCCATGCAGCGACAGTTATACAAGACATAGAGATTGGCTTTAACACCATCACGAGTTCAACTGGAACTCAAGACTCTCAGCCACTCTCCCGACTCTCTTAGGTTTTGCTGCATGTGGTGAAAACAGCTTCCACCTCTGTGGTTCCCCAATGTGAAACAAAGAATCCAATGCATTCTCATATAGTCCAGCCTCAAGGTGTGAGCCTTGGGGAGTTTCACCAGACACACAAAAAAAGTACAACACAAACCTCAGGCTCTGATGTGCTACAGAAATAACACCCTATTGTCCACCATCGTTAATGTGCTGGCAGAGGTCTTGGAGAAACATACATTTACAGGAGCCCAGCAGAAAAAAGGAGAGGTGCCAAAAGAAAGACAGGTGAATTTTACATACACACCTCGTATTGCCTTGCATCCTGAAAAGATAAACAAATCAGATTTCAGTACAGTACAGTTGTTCCGCTTTGTTGTAACCTTCAAAGTCTTTATTCAGATTCCACTTAAATACAGCTGGTGATCAAGTTGTACTTAAAACAAAACAAAAAATAATAATAAAAAAGAAATAAATAAAAATACAGAGCTTTGGAAGTGCCATATATTAAATAAATAAATAAAATAACACATTTAATTATACTTTATGTTCAAAAGTTTGAGGTAAAATTTTTTATATACATTTTTGAAAGAAGTCTCTCATGTTCATCAAGGCTGCTTTTATTTGATCAAAAATACAGTAGAGCTGATTATAAATTAATACAATTTAAAATAACTCTTTTTTTCATGTTTGGGAAAGCTGATTTTTCAGCGGCCTTACAAAATTACAATTCTCATTCAGAAATCATTCAAATTTGCAATAATATAATTTGGTGCTTAAAGTCATTCCTTCGTATTTTTATCAATGTTGTGCTGCTTTATGTATTTGTGGGAATGCATTTTTGTAACATTGTAATTTTCTGTTACTTTTGATCTATTGAATGCATCCTTGTTGAGAAGCATTACTTCTTTCAAATAAAAACAAAAAAACATCTACATTTCTGAATGGTAGTGTAGCTTATAAATGTATGGTGTGCAAGCTAACTCAAGAGCTTCATTAACATTTTATTATTTCAATCAAAAGAGAGGAAACTTGCAAAAACATGAAACACAAATGATGAACGTGTGAACATAAATGACATGGGTACTGTCAGATAGAACTAAACAATAATAATTGTTTGATCATTGAAGTGGAACTTGGGTAGTTTTCATATTCAACAGATATCTGCGACTTGGTCACTTGATGATTTGGAAATTATTTTTTGGTTAATATGAGGTACTCGAATATTAGTAAGAACATCCAATATGAGAACATAAAGAGGGTAAATTGACACACACACACATACCATCTGCTGAGTTCTAGATATTGATGACCCACAGCCTCGAGCCTAAATGGGTTTTTACATCTAAAATGAATGTTTTAATGAGGGACCCAGAGTCTTTTCTTCTCCACTGCAACCTGACATATTTTATTAACCTTTTGTAAGTTATAAATATACTTAAACTTGAAATATTACTTCCTAAGATACATTTCTGAACATTTTATGTAACATTAAGCACTAAATTATGAAGTAGCGCCATTACATGGTACTGATATAGCTACATTACAGTATAAATGCTGGCCTTTAAAACAATTTCACATTTTTTTTCTCCAGACCAATGACAGGTGGAATGACAGAATGGCAGGTGAGGTTGATCAGGACAGGACGATGGTGTTGTGAGAGCCCACGTCTCTGAGGTTCATGGGATCCATACTTACTCCCGTCTCATACACAGGGTTGTCAAACGCAGATTCTTCTGTCATGTTGTCGTACGGTGGAGATGACGACCCGGGAAGCTGAAAAGTCTTGCTTTGAGCTCTGCAGAGACAAACAAAACAACCTTATTAGGCTAAAACAAACCTAAACAATAAGCACCTGTTGCCTGCCCTTGAAACTTACATTGAGATGCAGAGGAAAACCACCAATAGGAGCATCAGCACAACAGCTACAGGAATCAGAACTGCGATGGCGATGTTGACGCCCTCTACGTCAAACTCCGAATCAGCAGCTATAATGTGGACATTTCATGGTACATTTAAAAGAAAAAAATAGGATTTAGGAATTAGAATGTTTTGATAAAAATGAAAATATTGTCACCGTTCAGTCTGTGTTCCTCACTGTTTCTTGATGAAGCTGAAAAAGACCAATAACAACACTCTTGTGAGACACTTCAATCATTAAAGGAACATGCCACTTTTTTTGAAAATAAGCTCATTTTCCAACTCCCCTAGAGTTAAATGGATAAGTCTTACAGTTTTTGAATCCATTCAGCCGATCTAAAAACACTTTTAGCTGCAGCTTAGCATAGATAATTGAATCTGATTAGACCATTAGCATCATGCTCAGAAATGACTTAGTTTAGATATTTTTCCTATTTAAAACTTTACTCTTCTGTATTTACATCGTGTACTAAGGCCGATGGAAAATGGAAAGTTGCGATTGATGATGTTATGCAGCACCATTTATTTTCATGGTCTAAATCATTTTTCATGATCTATGCTAAACTACAGCTAAAAGTGCTACTGTCAGAGATCGGCTGAATGGATTGAAAAACTAAAAAACTCAAAACTCAACTGTTTAACTCTGGGGTAGTTGAAAAATTAGCCTTTTTTAAAAAAAATTTTTAAATGGCGTGTTCCTTTAAACAGTATGCCACTTGAAAAGAAAGCAGTTCGAACCTCTGCACATAGGGGGCGCTCCGCTCCATTGAGAGGGATGTCCAGGAAGGCAGTGGATTGTGGATTCACCCTGAAGCACGTAACCTGTACGGCAGGAGAAGCTCAGAGTCTCTCCTGCCTGGAAGAATGCTTTCTCTGAACTTTGAATGGCTGTGGAAGGGGCTCCAGGATTACTGCAGGGTTCATATCTTTCAGCTACAGAAAAAACACAGATTTTAGTCTGCTGCATGTGCTGGGATGCAGTAGTCCATTAGATGGCAGTAGAGTGTCAAGTATAGGGTTGCTTTTATTGTAATGCTGATGTTTTACCACTTACGGACACATTTGGGCAGTCTTTCACTCCACTTTGGGTCTGCAGTATCTCTGCTGTAGCAGGTGAGCACTCCTGAGCCAGAAAGTGAGTAACCTTTGTTGCAAATGTACTCCACGGATGATCCCACAGCGAAACGAGAGCCGGTGACCAGTCTACGGCTGTTGTCTACTAGTCCTGGCTCCTCACATGACATAACTAGGCAAATATCAAAAATAAAATCTAATGAAAAACAGTACCAACACAGAAAGCTTTAAATTGAATCAAAACTAAAAAACAAAGAATTATGGAATAAGTAAATAAGAAAATACATTTTAAATAAATTAATCATTTGACAACACTAATATTAATATTATGTCTATTAATTTTAATTACTTAAAAGGAAGGGATTTGTGAAGAGGTTTTGGCTAATTACACTGTTGAGGAAATTTTAATTTTAATTATTATCATATATCCTCAAACTAACAAATCGCCATGTTTCTGAAAACTTACATTTTTACAGTTAACAGACTTTGCATCTATCATGACAGGGAGATTATTAATTGTAGTAACCTTAATTTACCAGTCAGTGGCGGTCAACCTGGTTTTAAATCTATGCAGTCATTATCAGCATGTTAATTACGCTCTCTTAGTGTGACTTAAGCACTAATGATCTGCCATGACCTTTAAGAGTGATGTTCGCTCTTACTTTTCTCACAGACGGGGACGTCTCCACTCCATGTCAAATCCCACTGGCACATCAGGATCTCTGAGCCCTGCAGACGGAAGCCTGGGTAACACTGGTAGGTAATAACGGTGCCATGGGTCAGGTCGGGATGAGATGTGCTCTTCCAGCCATTAAGGATTTCTGGCAGCTCTGCGCATGTGTCGTTACGTGGCACTTCTAGTATTTGGATGGTGGAAGGAGAAAACAGACATTGGGTCTTGGGATTTTTCTATTTTTACCATTAGGTTTTGAATGTAAATAAGGCTGCTGTGAGAAAACAGTTGCCCATCTCAGTCTTTGCCAATGATGGGCACTGCCAAACAGGTTGGCACCTCTACTGCAACTGCTTGTTCAGACACTCGGGGACCATCACTGCCCAAACTGATTCATTTAGGAAAATACAAGCTCTGGCTCAACAGACATGTCAATAACTGATCCTTAATATACTATATTGTAAAATAACAAGCAAGAATGTTAAGATGATCAGTTCATTCTCATAACGCCACCTACCAAAGAAATGCACTATGAAGCCATTGTTGTATCCGTAGACGTTAGAAGCTGGATCAGATTGAAACTGGATGGTCACGTCGGCTGTAGAGGTGTAGAGTCTAAATCGAGGAAGAAAACCACTGTACTGGCCCAGGATGTTGGCTGTGAGGTCATCACCATCATAAAAGGTCAACAGGTCATTCTTCCCCAGACGAAGACTAGTAAAATAACACATATTAATGCACATCATTAATATAGCTCATACGTTTTAAAGCAAAAGAAGCATCAATGAAGACTGAGCATGATTATTTTTTTTAGGTGAACTATCCCTTTAGTTAAGAAGAATGGTGGCATTCTAACAAGAATCTGTCACACCACCAGCCACATTTTTTCCCAGATGGTTTGCTGATGTCTTTCTGCTATCTGTTATTTCCAAAGCAACATGAGTAATGCAAGAGGAAAACAGATTACACAGCCTAGGCAGAATTTTACACAACAGTATCCACGCTGAGAATCAATCACGTTTTCCATCCTGTCATGCTAAATGGCAATAAAGGCCAGTGTTTAGATTCCCTCATCTTTCGGGAGGCTGCATTTACCTCTTCAATGGGGAAGTGACATTTTGCAAAGAAATGAGATTTATTTAGTGTAATGTTGGAAAGCAGAGAGGCAGAGCCCTCAGGACGTCACACAGCTGTCAGCCCTTCAGGTTCTGTTGTTTGGGAAGGTCATAGATGACCTGTGTTAATATTCAAACCCTTACAAAAGACAGGGGTACAATAAGGGTTTACAGAGTTAAATACATATATACATGTCCTGATAATCAGTTGAGATGGGCTGTGTTTTTCGTCTTCTTCCATTGAACAGGCTCATTGTTAGATACTTAGAGGTTTGTGTGTGTGTTTTAGGGTGAGTTTGGAAGATAGTGTTGTGCAGAAGCCAGTAAAGCTGAGCTAATGATGCATGTTGGGACACAAAGGCTCTGGGTGCAGAGATAATGTCACACTGAGCCTCAGGAAGATTCGATGACTGGTGGACCATGGTTTCTGAAAGAATGTCAGAGCAATAAATAGGACTTTAAATTCGATCCTAATTTTTCTTATTAATAATAAATCAAATAGAGTATGCTGCTTTTAAAATACCACATCCTCTTGTTGCAAAAACTTCAGTGTCTAACAGAACAGTCTCTTGAGATTATGCCAAACCTACTAATCACAGATAAACGTCCTTACTCCCAGTACCTCTTAAAACCCAACTATCCAATCCAAAAACTACTTATAATGTACTAAAACCCACTGATAAGTTAACAAATGAATCCATAACACTACAATCCATAAACTATTCACCAACAACTCCATAAAACCCATCCATATAATTCTAAAAAACATTTTGTTCCACCCTAATCCCCCTCATACACTACAAAACCTATCAATAACACTACAAAAAACACCTATATCTCTCAAAACCTATACTACCCAACACCAATTTATACCACTTTAATTCTCACTCAGACCACCACAAACAACTTCACAAAACCCAGACGTTTGGATTCAAACCTACCTATACCACCCCAAATCGACTTATACCAGTTAAATCTCCACTAATACACCACAAATCTACCAATAACTGCAGAAATCCCATCCATTCCATCCAAACCCAATACATACCACCCTATTCTACAAATAATTCCACAACAATTATCCATATCACTCCAAATCTATGCCATCCAAACCAATTCATACTACCATTCCCACTCATACCTTCACAAAACCTATCCATATCAATCCAAAATTTAACATAATCAATCCATAATTCATAATCCTAATCCCCACTCCTAACACCAAAACCCGTCCATCTCACTCTGAACCTACCCATACCATCCATAAACCAATTCATATAACCCTAATCCCCTCTTATTCCACCAATAACACCAAAAAACCCAACTATATCAATTTAAACTTACCTATACCTTGCAAACACCAAACAATACCTTCCTATTACCAAACCACACAACTCCAGTCCAAACTCATAACTCATAACTCCACAAAAACCCACCAATCTTTGTGGGTTTCTGCTTAATACTCTATAAAAAATGATTTGCCTTTATGTTTCCCTCAGATCTTTTGTACTTATGAAAGAAGTCACAATAAAATAGAGTGCACATCCTTTAGGCTAATGGGTCACTGTGATGCTGAAGAAGCTCTATCGCCTTGAAGTAAAGTGCAGGTGTGACCCCTGTCCAGGTGTTCAGCCTGGCACCTGTATGTGGGCCCATTAGTGCTGAGTGTTAATGAGTCCGTGGGTGGCCTCCATGTCTATGCTAAATCAATTAATCAGCTGTCATTACACACACTGTTTCTCTGTAATTGGAAGGCGGTGAACTGTACAGAATGCTAATAGAGAAGTGAAAGCATTCTTATTAGAGGAGAAAAGCAACACAAATGCTTAGCTACACAAAGACAGTCCTGAAATTTAACCATCTATGCTTTCTGTCCACACACATACATAGAGGTTCAGATACTCACACCTGGACATCCAGCATAAATCTCTTGTCCTCCTCCACATGTAGACCCCAGATACAATCCTGGCCTTTGTCATACGCTTCAGGCCAATTTGGAGAAAGCACCACTCCTGCTGAATCTGTTATTTCTCCACTGCACACCGCTGTAAAACAAACAAATGGTGCATTCAAGTCCTCCTGGGAATTTTGTATTAATGATTTGGGAAGTCCTAATTACAACGTCAGGTGCTTTTAAATCACTTTGGCGCGAGCAAGATGACTGTGTAAATTTAGCACTATAAAATTAATAGAAACTGTGAATTGGGTTTGTTTTTACTTTCAATGTTTTTATTACATTTGTATAAGTGCTATAAATTTAATTGTTATATATAATAATTATACACTATGAATATTTTGCACATACAAATTAAATAGCGTTCATGTGCGTTTACCTTGTAAATACATTCTTTACATCCAGTGTGATTTGAATGCACCAAAAGTTAAAGGGATCGAAAGGTTTAATTTTTATTTAATTTAAAGGGATACTCCCCTAAAAAAGTAAAATTCTGTTATCATTCACACATGTTGTAAACCTATATGACTCATTTTATGAAATATTTTAGCTGAATGACTTTCATCATAAAGACAGAAAAAAATGCTATCGATATTTTTCAAAATGAAGAAGTTATAAAAGTTTGGAAAGATATGAGGGTGAGTAAATCAGTGTTAAAGAAACAGGTCATTTGGATTTCATACTGACTTCAAATGGCATGTAAAAACAAAATATAAATCAGAAAAAAATGACCAAAAAAATGAAGTTAAGATTGGACTATAAATCAGTCTGCATGCTGACAGAGACATTCACACACACAAAATCACCTCTGCAGGCCGGTTCTGTCTCATTCCACTGTGGATTTTCATCATTTACGCACTCTAAAATAACAGCACCCTGCTCCAGTGTATAACCAGGCTCACAGGTGAACTCCACCACAGAACCAACTCCAAAAGCAGGATCACTTGTGGAGAAATTTCCATACTTCACAAACGGCTCATAACAGCTGCCCTGAGCAAATGCTGTAGAAAAATAACATTTATACAATATAACAAACACAACAAAACAACAGTGTTCATTATTGATGTTTTTTTTCTCGAAAACAGTAAAAAGGTATTTTTATGTTTAGATTAGAACACTTGGCAGATCCAGAATCCAAAGTGACTTACACTGCAGTCAAGCCACTCATTATATCACTTGCATTCTCTAGCAATCTAGCATTTATAGTGTTGTTTCAGTAGGATGTTGTTTGTCAGAAGTCCTTGGTCACGGTGAACCTGTAATTCTATAAATATACCCAGTAATCGTTTGTCTCTAGGTAACATCTGTTCTATCTGGCCCTCTCTGCTGTAACTAATTTGTTCAGACCTTATAGAGACCAGAACCAATGAGAGGCAGAAGTGAACAAGCTCTTTTGTTAAATTACTGAAAGACAAGAATAACTCATGTTCAGGAAATACATGCACCTTCATATCGGATGGCTGTGCCTGTGCATGTGCCCATCTCGTCACTGGTGAATTCCACAAAAAGATGCCTGTCGGTGCTGGTGACCCCCTCAGTGGGCAGATACTCGACTGCATACGAGTCATACAGGGGTGGAGAGTCAATGTTACTCCCATCCTTTATGAGGAGCCTGGAAACAAGCAAACCGATGTCAGCTAAAGAGTAATTGTGTAAACGGATCAAGATGATGTGATCAAAAATTTATAAAATATTCTGACATAAAATAAGAGATTTCTAATTCAGTATATTTTAAAATGTAATTTATTTCTGCGATTTCAAAGCTGAATTATCAGCAGTCTTCAGTGTCACATTATCCTTCAGAAATCATTATAATATGCTAATTTAGTGCTCAAAAAAACGTTTCTTATCATTATCATTTTTGATAATAAAGTAAACAATACTTCAAGTAAAAAAATTGCAAAACACATGCCTGTCATCATCCTCAGCCAGTGCCATTTTCTCAAAGTGAACATGGAGCCGCTGGCCCTCAGGGGCCTCCAGTACCCAGTGACATGTCAGATTGTTGCTGTAATTTGCTGGAAACCCCGGAGAGACGATACGACCCTGAGTGGCATTTTTCATCATCCCCCCACAAGAAACTAAGCATGAAAGACAAAAGGAAAGAAACTGCTGTAAATATGCTGCAATCAGTTCCCTTCATTTTCATTATGCATGGCATAGATTTCCAACAGACTGCCAAAAACTAATGAGACTAATGAAAAGGAATAACACGGGTCCATTTAAATGCAGCTAAATCACAAGTCATAATTTTGGATGTGTAGCAATTTTGAAGCAGTGCATAGAGACGTAGTTTTAGTTTGTCCTCTCATACCTTGACACCTGGGCTCTCTGCCACTCCAGTAGGGTGTGGTGGCATTTCGGCAAGTGAGAGAGGAGGGGCCCTGGAGCTGATACCCAATCAGACAGGAGAAATAGGCCACGCCCCCCACCTGAAGACCAGTGATTGATACTTCACCATTTTCCGGGGCCAGTGGGGATGCACAACTCAGAGCAAAGGCTTAAGAAAGAAACAAAGAAAGAGAAATTTATGACATATATGACTGCATGCAAAATTTATTTGAAAATAAATGCCTTTTTTGGTATTCTGTTTGGTAATGGCATTGAAATAAGACACATACAATACACTTAAGGCAGCCAATAAATACAAAAAAAAAATCTATCAAAATTAAGCTAAACTTAAGTTAAAGTTAAGTTGGTTTTTAAAAATTTTTTTGAAAACATATGCATATAACATAATATCGTAAGTCATTTACCTTCTCAAATAAATGTGAGTTGATTTAAGGATTTATTAGATATTTAAAATGGAAAATAAGACTAATCTAAGTATACTAAGTAATCTTTTTGCTGAAATGTACTTGAAGGTGGCTGAATTTGTTTGATAGAAATAGGCAGACACTGAAAACATGGCTGTCACAACATGAGCAGAAGTTCTGTGACCTTTGACCTATAATTCAGCAGTTACATTCAATGGCACTTCTATCTAAACCAAGTTACAGTGCATTTAAAGCACATTTTAGCACTATTTGCGCTCCCTGAGAACTTTGATCTTAGCGCTGCTAGTGCAGTTGAGCCAGAGGAACACAGAGCTGAGCAAACAGACCAAAAGCAGATGCTTTAATCTGACCCAGACTTTTTTATCTGACACAAAACCGATCAGGTGCTGGTTAAAAGTGCGAAAGCAACATTTAATGTCCAGCTGATCTCACCAGCTGTGAATAACTGGCCCTCTTTTCTCTGTTTCCATGGTGATTAATGTTCCATAATGCCCAGTTGTTTAGTTATTACTAATAGTGACTCAGTTCAAGCGCAGCAGGGCAGATTCACTGCTTGGGGTTACGGCCAACAGATGCCAGGGCTTTATATAACACTAATCCAATCTGTCTATCAGCGGAAAATGAGCCACAGACAAACGTTTCTATATAATGGAAAGAGAATTAAAATGGCAGAAGAAAAACATTTCAGGGTCAGCTGACAGTCTAAAAAAAGAAACTTAATGCATCATGATTAAAATAAGTGGAGAAGTATGAAAACAATTTGTGAAAGCAAATTCTGAAGAGATCTTAAATGCTATTGTTGTATATATTTGCTTAAAAACAAATAAAATGCCACATTTGAGACATTTTTCACGTAATTAATATATATCTGTAATGTAATAAATAATAAGTGAACATCGAATAATAACTACAAAAATTAGCAAAACTGGCTTGATAGTAGATAAAACTGAGGCTTTTGCTTTGAAATTCTGGATTCTTACATGGAACAACCATTAATTGTTTCATTCAGCTAGATGTTGTGAGTAAAACACTAGCCGAAGAGCATCATATCACGGGAAGGTCATCATATGCTGAATGGTTCATTAATTTGACTGCCTTTGCGAGTGTCAACTCAACAGGCTTTTGGCCAGCAATTTCACTTCTGATAGCTGCCAAACCCAGAGGATATGTATGGTACATACAGTATCAATGTGTCCTATGGTGTGACAGAAAAATAAAAAAAAAAAACTCTTAACACTAAAGATAAACCTCTCTCATGCTGTTTGTAGCTCTAAGAAAGAAAATACATTTTTGTCATGTTATTTGTGTAAGTTTTTTTCTATGTTTTTATTATTTCACACCATAGGACACAGTGCACAGTCAACTCCCCATATATATATACTGTATACAGTACTGTGCAAAAGTCTTAGGCCACTAGTTTTTTCAGCAACAAAAAATGGTTTTAAGTTGGTGATTTCTATCTTTTGCAGTAGCGTGTCAGTTGGAAATATCAGTTTACATTTCCAAACATTATTTTTGTCATTAATTACTACTTTTGAACTATTCTTCAAAGAGTCCTGAAAACTGTATCATGCTTCCACAAAAATATTAGGCAGCCACTTTTTGATAATAATAAGAGATGTTTCTTGAGTTCTTGAGGACAAAATAAGCATATTGAAATGATTTCTGAAGGTTCATGTGATGCTGGATACTGGAGTATTCAATGAAAATTCAGCTTTAACATCACAGGAATAAATTCCATTTTAAAATATATTAAAATCGAAAACAGTTATTTGTAACTGTAATCTCTCTAAATGAGCTGTCTGCCTAAAAATAAACATGTATTAGGACATTTCTTTGCCCATGTAGACACACACACACACAGACAAAACAGACAGATGCTGTCTGTCTCCTCAACATGTTTACACTGAGGAGTACCATCAGAATCAACCCCTCAAGGACTTTTGCATGAGAAATGATGTTTTATTCCTGTGGCTTATTTTCAAGCCAGTCAGTACTAACATTTGTTTATAGTTCTGTAGGGCAGATATAAGAATCGTACAGCAAATAGATTTTTCGTCTTAATATTAAGGCAAATAATTTAAATTATTAGCACAAAACAGTGAGATGATACCTCTATACCGCAAAAGTAATAACCCAGGCTGAGTGGGCCATTCACTGCTGAACTGCACTGAGATCTGGTTACTAGAGCTCCGCAGCACCAGACCTCTGGATAACATGGAGTTGTTGGCCAGAATTGAGGCCATGGGTCCGCCTAGATCCTCTAGAATCGCCTCCATCCCATCATCCAAACTCGCGTTCAGCACCTGCAGCACAAGGGCAGAACCAGATCAAAAGGCTGTAATATTCCAGACTTTCATGATTGCATCTGTGTAGATATCTATTAGGATCAGCTCAACTATAATTGTGTTGTGGGTACAATTCAGTGGGTCCAGAACATGAAAGTGTGTGTGGAGGTTCTTTTGATCTGTTTTGTTGCATGTGTCTCTGAGATAAGCATATTGAACAGCGTTGTGTGAAGTGTTGAGCTGCCCGGCTGTATCAGGGCTGGTACAGATACGCACTGATATGCTTTTTCCGCTGTGAGAGCAGCACAGGTGCTACACAGTTTTCTTGTTGCATTACAGATATTAACTCACGTAATGCTCACTGAGAATTTGTACTGAGCATACTTTGGAAAATTAGATATCTGGAGAAAATAGCATAATGTCCCTTAGCAGTTTTTTGGAAATGTTATCAACAGAACAAATAGGGAAAAAAACAGAAGTCATTTTATTCAAAAAAATCTATTAAAATAACTTTCAATTATTTTACAGACATTTATAGGCTACAGATTAAATAAAAATATGGAATAAAAATGTTTAAAATGTTTAACTGATTGACTGATTCACTCTCTCACTGACTGACTGACTAAATAATTAATTCAAATACGATTCAGGAACCACACTGGTCATGCTGTATGATTCACTAATTAATTAATGAGTCATTAATTATCATTATCATTAACATATGTTTTTAAACCTCTAAAAAGAATCAGCTCAACATTAGAGATTCATTCATTCGGGAACTTGACTACACAGGCGTCCCGTAGAACCGACTCAAAAGAGTCATTTGTTCTGAAATCAAACCACGATGGTCTCTCGGCATGTTTTGATACGTTTAGTAACAGTGTTGCTGAGGCGGTAGTAATTTAGCATTTACAAAATAGGCAAGCTCGTTTCCTAATGAGGACGAATAGCAGGTAATTTGGCTCTAGTGACAAAATGCAATTCTGTTTTATCCGTCACTGCTTTTAAGATTGTCACAGTACAGCAACACAAAACTGTATTAAAGTCAATTTAAAGAGACATAGAACTTTGTTCCATAATTCCCTTCTGCGGTAGCTAGCTTTAAACCAAAGTGATATTTGCAAACAAATAGGTAATGCTAGACTTAGAGCAGAGTTTACTCAGACCTTTTTTGCTTATAAATGAAGCCACGTGAAATAATAATTTGTCAGAGAGTGAAGGAGCTGATGACCTGCACAGAACATCGCATAGATTTGAATACATGCATGATAAATTTAGTTTCATATTTCCAATGCCTTTGCTTTTCTCTTTCCCTTGTGGTTTGCCATTCTCACAGGCTGAGAGGAATAACCATCCCTGACACTCTTTTGCTTTACATCTCTCTGCATTTTATGACACATACTGGAGCCAAGGTGAATTAATATCAGCTGACAGCAACCTCTCAAACGGAGACCTTGATGGAAAAAGTCATTTCAGATGTGGTGCCAAGACCTGAAACTGTCCTCAGGTCATGACTCCTTTCTGTGAATATTAGCTAATTTGCTCAGCTATTTAAACTCAAATGGCAACTGAACAAGCACAAAGACCTTAATGTGTCATCAGATGTTCGGTTGATGCTCCCTGACCCCTGAGCTGTGTAGGGTTAGCAGGGCAGTGCGTATGGAATAATATGAGCTGTCATGGTCAACAGGTCGACAGGCAATTAAAATGAAGCAGTGTTGAGAATCTTAATGCTCTGTGGCCTTTCACAGGACCTTTGTGGACTCCAGCAGACCAGTTTGTGGAAAGTTAATGAGGGTCTAGCCGACAGAGCACTGGACCCTGGAGAGACGGCATTGTGAATACAAGGTACCTCTAATTACAGCTCAACTAAATCTCCAATTTCTCTACTAAACACTGTCCACCCATTCATCAGCACACAAGCATTGATTAAATCATGAACTTCTCACAACTTTCTAGGCGTTCTATGAAACGATATATATTATGGATTTCGAGGGAGGCTGACTTCTGTACCTCACCATCTCTTTCACAAATCACAGCACATAGCCATGAATCACCTCAACCTTGGTCTAATAAAAGATAATGACTGATATCAAATCAGCAAAAGAAGCACAAACTTAGCTAGAAATGGTATCACATAATTCATAGCAATATCAGAAAACGCATAAAACATGGAGGTTAAAATACACTGTGAAGGCCTTTTATTTAAATTCAATTCAATTCTGCTAACGGCCCTTGCACATATTTTTCCCAATGAACAGGCTGAAAACTGTATTAAAATGATCTGACAGTATAATACTGATTGTTCGCTACATACTGTAAGTGGTGCCACAACACCTCCAACAAAGTGTGAAACCGCAAACATAGTAATGATTCCTGGCTGTTATGCCCAGTTCTTTTTTTTCTTTTTTCTTTTTTTTAAGTGTATTAAAAACGCAAAGCTAGTACAACCAGAGTAGTAGACCTAATTCCCAAAGCAATGACTCTTATTGAGCATGTTGTTTTTGGTGATTCAAAATTGTACAATGTTAACGGTGTAGTGAATAAATCAGTACTTTCTAGTGGATTAAACAGAAACGGCTTACAACTAATGTTTTTCGTAAGAGTCACTTGTGTAGTTGCAGAGATGGTTGTTCATGACAGCATGTGGTTGAAGATGCACATTATGAATTCTGAGGATTATAAAATGTTTTATTTTGTGTTGTTATACATGGTATTACTGGATTCGGCTACTGGATTGAATAAATGAAATGAATAAAACATGTGAAGAGTAATTTCTGCAAGAGTTTTTACATTTATTTCTTTCTAAAATTATTTCATAACCATTTTTGACTATGGAATTTCTATCTGGGTTTTTTTGGCAAATATGGGCATAAAGGTTTTGCATTTCACCTCTTTGTGTTGGAATCTGCAACCGTTAGGATCTTTAACCACATGGATCTTGAAACATCCATATTCAAACAAATATGCGGTCAATGAGCCTTTAGCATCTCCTTCCAGAGCAAGCTCACTGGCTTTAAATTGGCCACTTGGAGAATTACAGATGTCAGGAAAGAGCTTGTTTTTGCTAGATACAGTATTAACATATGATCAGAACTTTCTAAGTTTACATTTTGCGATCAATTCAGTGCATTAAACTTTATTTTACACTCAATATAATACCCTCAAACATAAAAAATTCAAAAGCACTTCAGCATTTCTGCTCCAACTTAAATAAGATTTATATGCATTACAAATGAAAAGGTTTTGACTTCAGACAGACCTTTAAAAAACATGAAAAATGTCAGCTGTTGGTGAATATTGTGAGCAAATACTCCGAAAACCAAATACACCAAAGCACAGAGATCAAATGTAGTCAAAATCCTGTCACATCTAAAATGCTCAGAAAGTCAAGTGAGCATCACATATATGATTCAGCACAGCCACTCTTCTCCAATGTATCTACTGTAGGGCTTTTTAGAAGGAATTTTGTTTTATTTGACACAGCAGCTGTGCCGCAGTCAAACACTGATTTGCGAACATGACAGTCCTCCTGGAGCTCCATACGGAAACTTTCACAACTTCAGACTGCAGGCCTTTATAATTGCCTGAAAGAGAATTGGCAGCATCTGTCTGCATTTCTCTAAAACTTTTATATGCGATCTTCTGTCTCCTCACAATCAGTTTTTAAATGCACTTCTCTCTCTTCTGATCAATCCAAAATTAGAGGTCTGAGAAATTGCAGTGCAGTCGATCGAACCGTATTGAGTTGGACGGCTGACAGGAACAATAACAGGTTCCACCTGATTGCTTGAAACGCAGAATAGACATTGTCTGCGATGGTTCATTTGCTCAAAATGAACTGCTTGTTCTTTCTTGGCTTGAGTAATGAAGTTAGACACTTTGTAAATCCTCTTTGTAATTATTTAGAAAAGTTTTCCTCTATTGTTTATAATAATACTGTTTTATCAAAGATATCCAACTGTGATTTAAAGATGAGTGTACCTAATGTCTTAATCATG